>JARFIW010000624.1:10430000-10772500 GCA_036346225.1 Platerodrilus igneus | reverse complement strand
GGTTGCGTTTTCACAATAGGTTAAACGATTTTTTACGGGCTTTTGAGTCTGGAACAATAGACATAGGATTTTAGGTAATACGAGAAGGTAAAAAATTCTCTAATACCTTGGGTTGATGTTACCTGAAGTTTACCTTTCTCTCATATTAAAAAGGTGCTTATTCATATATCAGGTTATCAAAAAATAAAAATTCTCATGGATATTGCGCGGTGTGTTTATAATCCTTTAAAAAAATATTTCTTATGTAATAAATTAGATTCAACGGGAAACGCAGCTGTATATTGTGCAAAAACCCTTTCAAAGCTGAATGCCAAACTGAATACCAACAGTTTTAATTAAAAACAGGCAGATGTGTGGATGCTGTTTAGGATGTGTATAAGAGGACAATTGAGAAGGTTTTTATACTTCTAAATATAAAGCGAATAATTTTATATTGAAGCAAAAGACGGATTGAAGGAATTTACATGAATATTTAAAACAGTTAAAGTGATACTAAAACGCAGAACATTCTTTAAATTATACTTAAATACGCGTTTTTTGCACTATTAGTAGAAATATATGCAAGGCGGTAGGTGTGGGAGTAATACTTTTGAGGACATCAGAACATACGGAAAGGTGTTTTAGGCCATTCTATTGACTACCAAAAGTGGAGTAAATTATATTCGCACCTTGTATTTGGATGTTTACCATACTTATAGTTCATAATAGGTGAAAGCTAGGAAATTTATAGCAAAAGGGTATTCTATTTTGATTCAATTAATCTAAATAGTTTTTGTTGAACTGTCCAGATACTTAAACAGGAACAAGTTACACGAATAACAGAATATTTTAGGATTAGCGATTACTCAAGTAACGACGGGTAATACTGTTTTATTTACCATGATCAATATGGTCATGAAAATTGTCGTGTATGTAAGATTTAGTGGTACGTCAGAGTTAGAAGAGTTATTAATGGGAATCAGCCGATTAAGAGCTATCTTCATTAAATTACTAGAAAAGAAATGAACAAAAAGCTTATGAATTATTTTTTGCTTCAGTTCGATTTACAGTTGAGGATATCTTTACCAAACATCCTGCTAAAAATAACTAGCCGAAGAAAAATTAATGTAGCTTTTATTACCAGTGGGAGATTACAGACACACATCCAGGTGATACAGCGTTGCTTCTGCATGACATCCTTGTTCAACATTTTGTGACATCTTTTTATCCAGGATTTTCTCGATTGTTTATTTTTAGTGATAAACCGGTTGCGACATTCCTTTGAAATGTTTATAATCATATTTCATTTTAATAATTTCTGTATTGGTAAATCCCGCCGATTAGGGGTATTTCCTTTAAGAAATATAACTTCTAGCTTACACGCATTCCTAATTTTTTATCATATTTTGTTTATATACGAAGGTTGTGAAATTCATTATGGCGATTGTAAGGTTAGAAATAATAGCATTATTTACTTATTGTTGCTTTATAGTTGAATAATAATGTACAACGCTGGCGCCTATGATCTTAAACTCTTGAAACGAAGAAGTTTCACACGCAAACTTATGCTGAGTCAGAAAATAAAAAGTTCCTTTGTTGGTTCAAGTTAATGTGCCAGTAGGATCAATTTTACATATATTAAATAAAGAAAAACGACAAACGTAGTTTCAGTTTGCAGTCCTAATTCATCTGTTCAAATTCTGCCGTTTATGGAGGAAAGATAAAGTATTCCGTTGAACACTTCATCATTGCCGTCGAGAATGATAACATACAAGTTAAGTAGGTACAGCTAATCGTTGACCATAAGGTATTGAACTGATTAATGTGACTAGTCAGTGTACTTTCGAATATTACTCTGCCAGGTTGGTTAATTTTATTTTTAGGGGAATAATTGCTTCAGTAGATGCCTTCATGTTGGAAAAAATAAGTTGTGTTAATAAAGAACATCCAACTGCATAACGAAGACCCGCAGAATCTGCTTAGAATGAATTGAGTCCAGAATATCAATGACTTTTAGTTGTTTTCGCGCTTTCTACAGTCAAAACAATTATCATCTGGTATTTATAATAAATCTTGTAAAACCATAACCTACAGTAACCGTAAATAAATGAACATTTTTATTTAATTACATAAACTTATATACGTGCCCATAGTGCGTTCCTGTTATTGGTTTAAGAATTTTCAAAGTAATTTTATACGCCGAAAACGTTTTTCATTACGCTAAATAATGTTCTATATATTTAGTTTTTGTTTTGCTTGGCTTAAGAATGTTTATATCTACGTGTATTGAAAACATAATTGTGTTATAGTCCTATATGTAAAGTAAGAATTCCAATCTTTCTGTAAAAAATTATATTGCCTTACCCAGCAACGTGATTAACATTAAGGTAATTTAACATTTGTTTTTGGAACCTTCTTTTCAGTTAGTAGTTTTTAAATGATTATATTCGTGTCCTTATTGTTAACGTTTATTTTGGTTTGGTTTTAGCAAAAGTGTACTCAGTTATTCTTCGTGAGAAATATATGTCAAAATCACTTTCCTGATCGCGAGTTTTGGCATCCATTTGCTATCTCTTCTAGGGTTTTCTCTAAAAATCCCAATATTTTGAGATTAGGTGGCGTTCAAAATAATTTCCGATTATTACTTATATTTCACACACGATAGCATTCCGGGAACCTTTTCAAACCACCCATCCCATTGAATTAGTTGGTAATCGTTTTTGTTAGTACAGTCGAGGTTTCGGTACTTATTGGAATACAGAATTTTAGTGAAGTACTTAACCTAGTTTCTAGGCGGATTACCGGCTAGATTTTCTGGGGTCAAAATCTTCCGTACAGTTTAAAAAAAAAACAAAGACAAAACTAAGTATATAAAAAATTACTTGACTTCCAAATAGAAAACGTTTTCGGCGAACAAAATTATTTTCTAAAGTTTTAGGCTAATAACATGAGTACGTTCAGAAGTTTATGCAATTAAATAAAAATGTTCATTTATTTACAGTTACTGTAGGTTATAGTTCCAGGAGGCGTATTATAAATACTCGATAAGTAATTTTTTGACTGTAGATACCTTGGAAATAACTAAAATCCATTAATATTCTGGACTCAATTCATTCTAAGTAGATCATGCGAGACTTCTGGGACTTCGTTAAGCAGTTGGAAGTTTTTTATTAATACTAAAAGAACAGTTCTCCTAAAATTAAAGGTAACCAACCTGGTAGGATATAATTCCAAATCTCGTTGACTAATCATATTAATCAGTTCGATACGTTATTGTCAACGATTAACAATATTTACTCCAGTTGCATGTTATCTGTCCCGATGGTAATGACGAAGTGTTCAACAAAAAAAATTATCTTCCTTCCATAAACCACTAGATGATGTTTGGTAGAATTTGAACAAATGAATTAAGACTGCAAATTGAAATTATGTTTATCGTTGTTCTCTATTTAATATATGTAAAGTTTATCTCACTAACACACTAACTTGAACCAACGAAGAGCTCTTTTATTTCCTTAATCAGTTTAATTTTGCGTGTGAAACTTTTTCGTTTCAAGACAATTAGGCGTTAGATATTATTAATCAAAACAATTGCTTAATAAAACTACAATAATTTAGTGTACAAAGTAACCACGCAACCACTTCTAGTCTTACAACCGCCGTAATGAATTTGACAGCCTTTAAGTATGAACATATAAGGTGTATCAACAAATCTTCCTTACATCAGGAATGCATGTAACTTAAATAACTCTATCTTTATTGGTAGACTTTGTCAATACAAAAACGATTAGAATGAAATATGATTATAAACATTTCAAAAGATTGTCACATGATCCCATTCAAACGCCTTTTAAAGTTTTTGTCCAAATGCGAGTGGAGAAATAAATCTTCAAATATATGTTACAACGTGGAAATTAAAAGATTCATAATTTGTTTCTAATTTTTGCTTTTGTATTTTTCAAGAAATTGGAACACACCTCTTTAAATGATACCCATGCAGCAGCTATAATCTTGGCCAGTTTTGAATCGAATACGCTATCTTCTATGATGTATCGAATTTTCGGCCCTTTCTTTCATTTTTGCTTCACATAGTCAAGAAAACCTTTCTCTTAGATATTGAAATCCCTCACCACCTTTATTTAAAGCTTTTACAAAGTTTTTCATCAGTCCCAGTTCTATCTGCAGATATGGTGGCAAAACTTTTTTTATTTCAACTAGAGGAGGACTTGTTACTCCAGCAACAAGGTTTTCTCGCATTTTACAGTCTTTTAGGATACTTTTTATCTTTTGCTCTGCTGTCCCACTCGTGAAGAAAACAGTATGTAATATCGTGGAAAGAAAATTAGAGCAAAATACATCATAACCTCGAAAATAGAATAATTTAGAGGCATAACCCGTGAGAACAATAAAATTGTTCAATCATTCTGTGAAGTTGCACGTATAAAAATCGAGGGAGAGTAAAGGAGGAGATTTGATATCAGATTCCAGATATGAGACAGCAGATTTACTCATTCGATCAACACGCGAACACCCATCGAGATTCGGAAGACCTTAAAAATCAGGTACGATAGCGTAACGTGACAGTATTTAAACCCGGAGCTGATGGTGCAAAACAGGTTACCGAACGTGGGTAAACGCAGATGTGAAAATATCGATTTCGCGTAAGTTGCGGCTGTGGGAGCTTTTGTACAACAGTAGTTAGATTTTTACCTGCAACAAACTTTTTGCACTAGCTGTGGATAGAACTTTGAGAAAAAAGAAATTCCCATGTGAATAGAACTGCAAGTCGATTCAATTTCTTTATCCCGCTCATTAAATTACATGCCGTTTTGTTTTATTTAATATCTGTTGTTTGGTAATATTAAGACATAAAGCTTATTAAAAAGTACTACCAAGGTTGGAGCACGCTTATTTGACGCGCTGCATAAGAAGAACAATATGAAGTTCCTTGTATGTAATAGTTCTCATAAAGATAATGACATTGTAGAAGCGAATTTAGCACATACAGTACAGTCAGTTAGATTTCTATGAAACTGAAGTAATAATATTAGTTGTATTTAGCGAAACGCACATTTGGCCAACGAGGGGTAGATAATTGTTCTTTTTCTTTGTTGTTATCTAGTGTTAAAATCATGTTATGCAATATACTTAGGTATAGATAAAGTGGTGTCCTTTTTTTATATTTTAAACAGAGCTAAAAAATTTTCAAGGTGTAAGCTAAACTCCATCAACTCCAACGGCAGAATGAACCCTAGTACTTGGTGTAATTGAATTGCACTCCCAACAAAAGTACTACGATCTTTAAATCACCACGTATGCTCTACCCATACTCTGTATACTTAATTTTTCAAGTAAAGGTTTTATATTGTCACAGTTTTTTTCATATGTACGGGGTACAAATTTCTATTGTGGAGGAGAGCTCCCTTCAAGCTTAGAGCAGATGAATCGATAAATAGTCTCCACTCGTTACTTATGTATTTACTCGTAATGCATTTATTTGTCCAGGAACATTTGCACATGATGCAAAGAGATGAAGTAAAGCTTGTTCGCGTCTCCGGTATGTGGAAATATGCGTACCATTTGTGATAGATTCCAACCCTGGAATCTGGATCCCAACAGTTCGGCTCGAGTTTTTGATAAAATTAAATCCTATATTATGTCGTTAAGCCCATCTGGTGAAAGTAAATGTGAAGAAACGATATCGAAAGGTTCGAAA
This sequence comes from Platerodrilus igneus, assembly GCA_036346225.1. Lineage (NCBI taxonomy): Eukaryota > Metazoa > Arthropoda > Insecta > Coleoptera > Lycidae > Platerodrilus > Platerodrilus igneus. The sequence goes on along the minus strand of JARFIW010000624.1, from coordinate 10,766,805 downwards.
TCAGGATCCGTGTCTTTTTTCATAGTTTTAGCAATATTACCTTCAGCAGCATTCATATCATCGTCAATTGTATATGATTCTAGACGTTTGGTCAACAGGTAAATTCTGGCTGTGAGTAACCGATCTGACAGCTGATTACACTTTTGGTACTCTACAGTTTGCTTTGACTTCCGTGAAATTCCAGATAGATTTGTTAAATAAAAATAGCAATCTGTAGCATAATCATGTTCTCCTCACACCTTAGGCACTGCAAAAGGCATTGACTTAGAAGTACCGTTGCGTCACCTTTTAAATTTACAGCACATATTGCGCAAATGATATGCGGTGCCAAAGATTCATCCTGATCTAATTTGCATCCAAAATAAAGCTCATAAACTTTTTTGGTTAATGTAGTGAGATTTAATCGTTAACTCGTCACATACGAACAAAACTTATCCGTTTGATTTACACGCGTTATCAATATTCTATAGAGTTTATCAGCAAAATATACTGTGCAGTAGAATATTATTTTTTTATTTATATTTTATATATATTTATAGACTCGTTTAGGATATCATATGCCGACCATCCTGCCCGCGGCGCTTGTATATCTTAAGCCGACCTTTCCAACGATTTCTAGAACCTTCGCCAGATATCATGTCACTGTTTACATTTCAATGATGAGTCATTCGCCGGATTACGTTCGTTATACAACGTAAACCGCTTTTAACTTAAATCTTATTACCTGAGGGTGATACGATAATTCTGAAAGCAGTTTCGGTTTCAACGATAAAAAATACATTAAAGACACCCATCAGACTTTAGGAAACGAAAATCGTGTTAGTCTGTGGTATTATTACTGTATTTACGTGTTTAGATTCTAATCTAACCATGAGTACTCTTTCGTTCTCTTGTAAGTAGATTTCAACATAGTGTCCTATCTTTTTTCGCATAATTATATCCACACCTGAATTTCCTTCCTGTATGAATTATCCTGAAGTATCCACTCCAAAAATCTCCCGCCTGTGGCCACTTTGCTGATCCCTAGTATGTCTAATGCTAACATATCCATTTCAGTTTTCAAGTTCTCTAGCTTACCTACTTGCTTCATACCTCTGACGTTCCACGCTCAAACTCACAAAATGTTCCCGACTTTTTTTCTAAATATTCCCAACACATCCTCCCTAGTAGTTCCCCCTTCCTCTAGATCCGAACTGAGAACTATTTAAACGCGGGAATTTTTTACCAGAGAGGATGACATCATCTTAAATAACAATTTAAGTACCCTATATACTTGGGAGGTAATGTGGTTGTTTCCCGTTCCCTTTCACATCACAGTAGTGTATCTTAGAATGCCATACCGACCCCTATTGTCCCTGCCACTGTAAGTACAGAAGGAGCTGCTTCTTTCGGAGATTTATCATAGTCTGGTTCCTCACTAAAAAACCCACTAATTTGATATACCTATAGTTCGGTTCTTTAGCTCACTGCAACACGCAGGCTATTCTACTCATTCTAGTAATCTAGAACTTCTTCAAGGTGCAGGTTCATTCATAACGGCTCTCGCCTACAGTAACCGTAAATTATTGAACATTTTGTTAGCTGTATAAACTTATAAATCTACCCATAGCACGTTCTTGTTATTAGTTTTAAGAAATTGGAAAGTAATTTTGTACACCGAAAACGTTTTCCGTTAGGATGCCTCTGTGGTATTACACTAAAAGATTTTTCTAACAAACGCCAGATGATCAAACCCATTTTGATTCAAGTTCGATATTTACTGTACTTTTTTTACAAATTATATGACCAATCCAAATGTGTGTACCACAAATTGGAACGGACCACAATTTGTTCATCATCTTCAGAGGGAATGACATTAATATTAGTCAAAAATATATAAATTTATTTTAAAATTGAATACTCGAGCGAATGTTTTATATGGAAATATTTAAAAAAGACATAAAAAATAATGTACCGCACCAAATGATTGGCTGTCACAATTCAATATCTTTAAGGAATAGTTCATTCGTTTTAACTTTCGGATGACATCAAATGTAGTAATAACGTGTTAGCAACTGTATGTAAATGAATACTTAGAATTACCCTTGAAGGATAGTCTCATTTAACACATTAAGGTTGGCAGTTATGAACGGTGTTGCCACGAATTTCTCTTGACAATGGGAATATTTGTGGATCTTTCATTAAATATATTAGAATTTAAACTAACATTGGCAATGTAACACTGTATCTAGTTGTGACGTCATCCTAAAGCTAAAGCGAATGGACTATATAAAATATTTAACACGCTTGGTGTATAATATAAGGCATTCGCCTATCCATTTTCTTCAACTGACGAGGTATCATTACAATATACTTGTTTCATACAATAAAGACACCTAAAATAGATAAGCTTTTCACGGTTTTTAGTTCAATAACCAAAATTAACGTTACAGGAAAACAAGTTTTGTTATAACACAAAGTAACCCCTATCAAGATAACAGTAATATTATTACAATGTGGTTAATCATTTAAGTACATGCGCTAATTTAGTAAGACTCACAAGTAGCAGATTGCATATGATCTAACCAGACATATCATACTATACATAAGGTTTCAATGCATTCATCAATTGCACGACTATTGAATACATACGTTACGATTTTTCACGTGATTTACTGCAAGTTCCGTATTAAGACGGCAGTACAATGACATACCCCTGGAAAACCCGAAAAGTGAGAAAAAAAGATGGAAGTTAGACAGCGGACAGAAAGAATTTATTAATTACTCGTGGGCCGGTAGAGAGAAAACTTGTGAAAGGTTATCGTAGATAAAGGGAAGTTGAAGAACCCCGGCAACGAGATTAGCTACCACACGTTCAACGTGGTGATATCCGCGAATAAATCGACAAGGACCCGATATCTAATTTAGTCAGTTTGGCCCAAATCAACGCGGTTGGAAATCAAATGGTCTGTTTTCAACGTGGACTCGAATAAGCAAAATGGAGATCCCTATTTGAACCCAATCAGCTGTATATCTATTAGTTACTTATAAATTGTTGTTTCTGTTTTGTGGTGGTATGCATTTATGAAACCGGGTAAGCTAGACATTCGGATTAGAAAACGCCCACCAGTATTGCAGACTATAGTATGTATGTTATTAGATTTGTGAAACCTAGATATTGGAATTTGGTTCTTCAAGGTTGAGAATGTGATTAGTTTGTTTTACGTGACTAGTAAATGGTGTAGCCAATTCGAAAGCGAATTAATTTAGTAGTATCTTTTAAATTTTATCTGTACCTGTGCACTGGAATATTGTTACGCTGCTATTATTTAATTTGATTTAGATAATTCTAAAATTTATGTACGTGTACAAGTTTACGGAAATGATGATATGGTGCTTTATAAAATCTATTTAGATGACGCGGTTCTTTTCTTCTTTTTTGATAATATAAATTCTCTGGAAAAGGAATTCTATTCTATCAGAAGACTGGACTAATTAGGATTTCTTAGGAGTGCTCGTCTTCCAGAGGATTATCCCTAGACTATACGAGTTGGTGCCTGTTAATTTAGTACAAAGAAAAATCCTTTTAATGTAAGTGTTATTGGCAACGTAGCTTTGTAATTGCATCTACTTCTCTTTACATTTTTTTGTTCTTTTTGGTTTTTTTTATTATATAGGGACCCACTCCCGTACCAATGTAGTTAGTCAGCGTATCCCTAATTTGTTACGGGATTCCCGCTCCTTCTGGGCAATTCTAAATTTAAATAGTCTAACGATTCTTTCCCCCGTAGCATGTATTGCATGTTCGCAAAGACATTGCTCATAAAGAATTGGCGCCTACCGGATAAACGATGTATCAATATTTTCTTAGAATAATTCTAGAAAGACTTCGAAAACGAGTCCTTCGTGTCTATGAAAACATTGCTGGTAGTTGGATTCTTCATCACGATAATGTGCCATCTTATTCCCCATTATCTGAAAAGAAATTTTTAATCTCAAAAGACATTTCGTTACTACCATAGCCACTTTATTCACTAGACCTCGTCCGGTGTGCTTTTTCTTAATTTCTTAAAGTCAAAGTGGCTGTCAAGAGGCACCATTTCCAAATATTGTATTTGATTTTCCAATGCTCTACCCTACCGTGGCCAGGAAGCGAATTTTTTTATCTCGAAATTTTGAATTTTGCCAAACACTTGCTGTTGCAAGCAAGGTAAGGGTACCTACATTCTACCTCTTATCCGAACGAGAGCGTATTTTTGTGAAAAATGCTTGCTTAACATTTGTGTAGCCGGCCGTATTGGGATTCGAACACAATACCTTGGGCTCATTAGTCACACGCATACCAACTGAACCACGAAGCCGCCAACTTTTTTCAAACAACAGAAGAAGTCCAAAATGCCGTGACAAAGGTCTTAGACGACAGTTCTTTAAGTTATTTAATTCTTTCAAAACACCAAAGCAGATGTTAAAGCATCTTCGGTTTTCAATAATGTAGTAGTTGACAAGCCTCAAGCTTTCTTGGAAGAGTTAAGAATTAATATAGGTATTCAAATGTAAACAAAAGAGGAAGTATTAACTGTAGCAAAGGATGACGGTATGCTTCGATGGGGCGGCTCCGTGGCGTAGTTGGTATGCGTGTGACTACTACACCTAAGGGTCCCGGGTTCGAATCCCGACACGATCCACTTGAAAAATGTTTTTTACAAAAATACACCCTCGTTCGGATGAGAGGTAAAATGGAGGTTTGTGTGTGTGTGTGTGTGTGTGTTGTCACGCATGTTAAAGATCCCTATCTTGCTTGGAACAGCAAGGGTTCGGCAAAATTCAAAATTTTTCAGGTAAAAAATCGCTTCCTGGTCAATGTAGTGCCTTCGGGTGGAGCATTGGAAAATCACACGTAAGGTATGCTTCGATTCAGAAGTTAGTTATAATGCTTCGTTGTAATACAGCTTCAAAAATGATAGAATTTGAATTAAGGACTAATGTTCTATAAGGTGACAGTGATGTATGCAGTGACACGCATGCTATTCCTTTACAAAGACCGTTATCCTATGTAGTGTATTTAGATTTTGTCACCTTTTTTTTAAAGGTTTTTAATTGTTTCGGTAGGTAAACCCCACCAATAGAGTCAGGGTTAGTTTCTTTCAGATAAATAATTTTTAATTTGCATGCATTCTTGATTCAGGAAGGGAAATTTTGTAATCTTACATTGTTCATACTCAAGGGTTATCAAATTCATTATGGTGGTTTCAAGGTTAGGAGTTACTCCATCTTTTTGTATGCTAAAAGTTATATTATTCATTTGTGTTGATTCATAATGTATAACGTTGGCGCTTTGACGCTACCGTCTTGGAACGAAGAAGGTTCACATGCTAAATTATGTTAATCAGGAAATAGGAAATCCCTTCATTAATTCAAGTTAATGTTTTAGTAAGATAATTTTATATATGTTAGATAGAGAAAAACAACTAAAGTAATTACAATTTGCAGTCTTGATTCATTTTTCCGAATTCTGTCTAAGATCATTTTGTACTGTTTTTAGAAAAGATATTTTTTGTGAAGCGCTTGGTTAAAACCATTAAAAGAGATAACATGAAAACTTGAGTTGGAACAGTTAACCTTTGTATGATTAGGTATCGAACTGATTAATGTAATTAGTCAATAGAGTTCGGAATTATTTCCTACCAGGTTGGTGAATTTTACTTTTAGAAAGAATTTGTTTCCTTCACTAAACAAAAGGGGGTTAATTAAGAACATTTACCTTTCTAACGAAGTCCCCCCAAAAGTTCCAGTAGGATCTAGTTAAAGCGAATTGACTCTAGAAGATAATTAATTTTAGTTGTTTTAAAAAAGTATCTACAGCCAAATAATATTTCAGTTATTTATAACAAAAATTCTAAAACTATCACCTACAGTAACCGTAAATTAATGAATATTTTGTTAACGTATAAACTTATAAGCTATCCCATGGCGCGTTCTTGTTAATAGTTTTAAGAAGTTGAAAAGTAATTTTGTACGCCAAAAACGTTTTTCATGAAGATGTCTTTGTGGCGTTACACCTACAGATTTTTTTATCAAACGCCATTCTGATAGAAGTTCGATATTTACTGTACATTCCTTACAAATTGTATGACTAATCCAAATGTGTGTACCACGATTTGGAACGGTATCACAATTTGTTCATCAGCTTCAGAAGAAACGACATTAATATTAGTCAAAAATATATAAATTTATTTTTAAAATTGAATACTCTAGACGAATATCTTTTACATGGAAAAAATTCAAAAAAAAATTAAAAATAGTTTACCACACGAAATGATTGGCTGTCACAATTCAATACCTAAAAAGTATAAGACATTCCACACTTGATGTATAATATAAGGCATTCACCCATCCATTTACTTCAACTGACGAGATACCATCACGGATTATGATAAATTGAGAATATTTTTAACATAATATATAAAATCTCGTTCTATGACAAACTGTTGTATACAACACCATTAAAAACTCTAATAAAACGTTTTAAGTATACGACGATTAAAAGCAGATTTTAATATTTGAAGGCTTGTTTTCTTTAATTAAAAACTCAAACAACTTTTAAGAAATTCTTCGGAGGCGGATATGAATAGTACGCTCTTGAAAAAAGATTTCAGTTGCATCTGGCTTTAAAAATTCATTATGAGTAATCTAAAGGAGGACCACATAAGAGCATTTCAAACGAAAAACATGAATTTAATAAGATTAATTCTCATAACGCTCTATAGTAATTGTCTGGTCAGAAGAGAGAGCGAAGACACTTGACAGGACAAGAACCGTGATTCTGCTACTAACAAGTTGAATTTGTAAAAAGCTAACACGTATAGAAAATTATTATGGATGTAATATGTTTACTTAATACTTGAGGATACCAAGGGAATTTTTTAATACGTCCATCATTTAATATAAAAACATCAAATCATGGCTTCAACCACTTAAAATATTCGTCGAGTTAGAAATAACATGTGTTTTCAAGTGTAGGATTAAAATAAACAAAGTTGCGTTTGTATTTTATTTGAAAGATTCTTTTTCTAATAACTATATTTAAATTCTTGAACACAAGAGCACCTGAGCGAGAAGTTGAATTTATTAACGAAGTGTGAACAAACTATAAAATATAATAAAAACCCAACCAACAGTTAAACAAATTGAGCCTCTTAAACGTTTGTTTGCTTTATATTTTAGAAAATAACGGATAAATTTCCTTAAAAGCGGATAATGATTATTAAAAAATCTGGGTCAACGAATAATTTGCATTAGCAATTTAAAATATTAGTGCGAGAAATTCTGTACTGAATTGCAAAACCATTGCTTACATTTTTATTAACGTGTTTTTGATGACTGTCCGTATATTTCTAGGATATTTGCTTCTTTTGGCTTGGTTTACTTTAACCTCATTTACATTATATTAGAATCATTCAACGCGTGCGTTTCCTCTTAGATTACTTGATAAAGAAATTGCTTTAGATTTATTAAAGAATTGCGTACGACTGACGCTTTCAGTCTTGAAATTCTAAGCGTAATACGCTGATTACACTCTGAAATAATATCCGCCCGACTACCAAATCCCAGCATTCCTCTAGGAGAAGTCCACTTCCACAACCTCCCAAAGGTAAACCTTTTTCTGGGTCATTTGTTTGTGCACTGTATTTGCACAGTGTAAAAACGTTAATGTTCCTTGTAGTACCATGAAAATGGTGTACAAAAAGTTCTGAGTTTTAAATTACATACAACCGAAACCACAATTTAAAATTCATTAGTTTTCCCGCTCTTTTACGGTTTTACAACGTTGACATTTGGACTTGGAAAATACCATCCGGTTTGACGTTTGATGCACATAACCTGCAAAATCAGTAGTGTTCACGATGGGTATAACAAAAGAGCATATTCGATTTTCCATCCACTTCGCGTTTCATCTGAAGAAAAATGCTGCTGAAGCCACTGAAATGCTTTGTGCTGAATATGGAGAGAAGGCTGTAAGTAATGCTACGTGTAAAAGGTGCTATCAAAAATTTCGCCAAGAAGATGAACCGCGTGCTGGACACCCTCAAAAGATTGAAACGGACGAACTGCAAGCATTGTTGGAAATAAACTCTGCACAAACTGAAAAGGAGCTTGCACAGCAGCTTGGCATTACGCAGCAAGCCATTTCCACACGTTTACATGCAATTGGAAAAGTTGAGAAGAAAGGCAGATGAGTTCCGCATGCACTGTCCGAAAACAACAAAAATCGACGGCGTGACACCGCACTCACTTTGCTTTCAAGGTTCTGGAAAAAGGATTTTCTGCACCAAATCATTACAGGCGATGAAAAGTGGATATTTTATACGTAAAAGATCATGGGTTGACCCTGTTCACCCTTCGACATTGACTCCAAAGCCCAATATCCACGGCAAGAAAGTTTTGCTCTGCATATGGTAGGATTGAATAGGTGTATTGTATTATGAGTTGTTACAGCCGGGTGAAACAATTACGGCAGTCCTCTATCAGCAACAATTGACCAATTTTAGCGATGCGTTTGAAGAAAAGAGGCCATTTATTGGCAAAGGACGTCGTAAAGTGATACTGCTTCATGCCAATGCCCGGCCACATGTTGCGAAAGTGACTCAGGACCATATCTTTGCGTTTGGCTGGAAACTTCTCCCGCATGCGGCTTCCGACTATTACCTATTCCGGTCGCTGCAACATCACTTGGCTGATACACCCTTTGTGACACTTGAAAAGGTACGAAAATGCATTGATGACTTTATCGCCTCGAAGCCAGTGAGCTTTTATCATCAGGGAATTCACAAGCTGCCCGAAAGATGGCAAAAGGTCATCGATGCAAACAGGGAATATTTCGTTGATTAATATCTTTTTGTTTGACTTTAAATAAATATTGAATTTTGCAAAAGCTCAGAACTTTTTTGTACACCTAATAGCTGGAGGCACGAGGATGTCGGGACACCCCCCTCCCCTTCAAGGATTTTCCGTCTTTTGCGGTTAGCCTTGGATTTATTCAAAATTGCGTATGACGGACGCTTTCAGTTTTGAAATTTTAAACGTTATAGGTTGACACAGTACATTCTGAAATAATATCCGTGTCTGACCACCAAAGGCCAGCATTCCTCTAGGACCAGTTCACTTCCACAACCTCCCAAAATTAGAAAGTTTAACTTTTTTCTGGGTCATTTGTTTGTGAACTGTAATTGCACAGCGTAAAAACGTTAATGCTCTTCCTAGTATTAAGATAAGGGAAAATAGTTGGAGGGGGGAAGGAATCTCCCCCACTCAAGGATATTTCGCCTTTTGAGGTTATCTTTAGATTTATTACAAGGAAACGTACGACAGCGCTTTCAAACTTGAAATTCTAAGCCCAAAGACAATGCAGCGTGTTTTAGATTTAGTTATAATTTATAAGTCAATTGCCGCGTATTTTTAAATTAAAAATGTTAACTTCCGTCGTCGCCGACAATCGTGTCTGCACAGAGTAAATGCGGAGGTGCGTGAGTGTCGAAAACAGGCATTAAGCTACGGGACCTTGACGAAGCTACAACTATCTGAGTGGTGTGTGTTTTTTCTCTTTAGGAACAGGTATGTAGGTTCCTTGTACCTTACCTTTATTGTATCTGTTACCTTATCTTCCTTCCGACTCCCAACGAGTGCAGAAGTTACGTGAAGGACGGATGTCAATTTGAAATCAACATAACGTAACCGAACGCAACCTGCAAATCACCGCTGGACCCTGAGATTTAAGTTCCGAGATGCCACCACGTGAGTAATTTGATTTTATTTAAATTGTGCTTGCAAATTTGACTTAAATAGCGATTGCATCACTCGTAAAACATGTGTCGGTATGTTTCAAAATGGCGGAAATTATACCGCTTAAACTATAACAATACGTGTATTACACTCTGAAATAATAACCGTGCCTGACTACCATAGTCCGGCATTTCTCTAGGACAAGTCCACTTTTACTGCCTCCCAAAATTAGAAAGTTTAACTTTTTTCTGGGTAATTGCACAGTGTAAAAAGGTTAATGCTCTTCCTAGTACTGAGATACGGGAAAATAGTTGGGGACGGGAAGGAATCGGCTCCCACCCCACTCAAGGATTTTTCGCCTTTTGAGGTTATCTTTAGATTTATTACAAAAAACGTGCAACAGACGCTGCCGGTCTTGAAATTCTCAACGTTTTACGTTTATTACACTCTGAAACAATATCCGTACCTGACTACCACAATCCGGCATTCCTCTAGGACAAGTCCACCTTCACGGCCTCCCAAAATTAGAAACTTACCCTTTTTCTAGGTCATTTGTTTGTGCACTGTATTTGCAGAGTGTAGACACATTAATGCACGGCAGCTTGGCATTACGCAGCAAGCCATTTCCACACGTTTACATGCAATGGGAAAAGTTGAAAAGGAAGGCAGATGGATTCCGCATGCACTGTCCGAAGACAACAAAAATCGACGGCGTGACACCGCACTCACTTTGTTTTCAAGGTTCCGGAAAAAGGATTTTCTGCACCAATTCATTACAGGCGATGAAAAGTGGATACTTTATATTAACCCGAAGCGTAAAAAATCATGGATTGACCCTGGTCTACCTTCGACATCGACTCCAAAGCCCAATATCCACGGCAAGATAGTTTTACTCTGCATATGGTGGGATTGGAGAAGTGTATTGTATTACGAGTTGTTACAGCCGGGTGAAACAATTACGGCAGACCACTATCAACAACAATTGACCAATTTGAGCGATGCGTTTGAAGAAAAGAGTCCATTTACTGGCAAAGACCGTCGTAAAGTGATACTGCTTCATGACGATGCCCGGCCACATGTTGCGAAAGTGACTCAGGACCATATCTTTGCGTTAGGCTGGGAACTTCTCCCGCATGCGGGGTATAGCCCAGACATGGCGCCTTCCGATTCTTACCTATTTCAGTCGCTCCAGCATCACTTGGCTGATACACATTTTGTGACACTTGAAGAGGTACGAAAATGCATTGATGACTTTATCGCCTCGAAGCCGATGAGCTTCTATCATCAGGGAATTCGCAAGCTGCCCTAAAGATAGCAAAAGGTCATCGATGCAAACGGGGAATATTTCGTTGATTAATATCTTTTTTTTGTTTTTAAATAAATATTGAATTTTGCAAGAAAAAGCTCAGAACTTTTTTATACACCTAATAGTTGGAGGCACAAGGATTCCGACCCCCCTCCCCCCTTCAAGGATTTTCTGTCTTTTGAGGTTAGCTTTAGATTTAAAAATTACGTCCGACGGACTCTTTCAGTCTTGAAATTTTAAATGTTATTGATCGACACACTACACTCTGAAATAATATCCGTGTCTGACCACCAAAGCCCAGTATTCCTCTGGGACTAGTCCACTTTCACAGCCTTCCAAAATTAGAAAGTCTAACCCTTTTCTGGGTTGTTCGTTTGTGTACTGTAATTTCACAGTGTAAAAAAAGATAATGTTCTTCCTAGTATTACGATACGGGAAAATAGTTAGGGACGTGAGGGTGTGGACCCCCCCCTCAAGGATTTTTTGCCTTTTGAGGTTAGCTTTAGATTTAGTAAAAATTGCGTACGACAGACGCTTTCAGTCTTGAAATTTTAAGTGTTATAGACTGACACAGTACACTCTGAAATAATATTCGTGTACGACCACCAAAGCCCAGCATTCCTCTAGGACCAGTCTATTTCTACAGCCTCCTAAAATTGGAAAGTTTAATCTTTTTCTGGGTCATTCGGTTGTGCACTGTAATTGCACAGTTTAAAAGCGTTAATGGTCTTCCTAGTACTAAGATACGGGAAAGTAGTGGGAGTCGGGAAGGTATCGCTCCCACACCCCCACCCCACCCCACTTAGGATTGTTCGCCTTTTGAGGCGCACTGCATACGCTAAATTATAAGCGTCATACGTTTATTACACTTTAAAATAGACAAGTCCACGTTCACAACCTCCCAAAATTAGAAGGTTAATCATTTTTAGGGTCATTCGTTTGTGCACTGTATTTGTACAGTGTAAAAACAGTAATGTTGTCTTTATTACTAAGATACGGGAAAATGATGGAGGCGCGAGGGTGCCGATCCCGCGGTCCAAGGATTTTACGTTTTTTGAGACTAGCTTTTGATTTATTAAAAAATTGCGCACGACAGACATTTCCAGCCTTGAAATTTTAAGCGTTATGCGTTGATAGAGTATCCTTTGAAATTTCATCCGTGCCTGACTACGACAGTCCAGCATTCCTTCAGGACAAGTCCACCCCCATAACCTCCCAAAATTAGAAACTAATCCTTTTTCTAGGTCATTTGTTTGTGCACAGAACTTGCACAGTGAAGGCATCCCCCCCCACACTTGGATTGCTCGCCTTTTGAGGTTATCTTGATATTACACGAAAACATACTAAAGACGCTAAATTCTAAGCGTTATACGTTTATTGCACTCTGAAATAATATCCGTACTTTACTACCACAATCAGGCATTCTCCTAGAACAAGTTCACTTTCACGGCCTCCTGAATTTAGAAAGTTAATTGTTTGCAGGGTCATTTGTTTTTGCACTGTATTTGTACAGTGTAAAGACATTAATGTTGTTCTTAGTACTAAGATACGGGAAAATGTTGGAGGCACAAGGGTGCCGACCCTACGCCCCCAAGACTTTACGTTCTTTGAGGCTAGCTTTAGATTTATTAAAAAATTGCGTACGACAGACACTTTTAGCCTAGACCTTTTAAACGTTATACAAGGGTCGTTCAATAAATCCCTAGAAAATCCAAGAGATGGCGCTCGTAGTACCAAAAATAAATTTTTCACAGTAAGCAGCACTCCTAACTAGTCAGCTGTTAGCGCTTCTGCCGTATCCATCACGTAGTTTCATTTTTGTTGTTGATTGAAGTAAAAACTTTCACTTAATTGTAACAATGGATAAAAGTAAGTTTCGAGCAGTGATTAAACACTTGTATTTAAAAGGGTTAACGGCGAAAGAAATAAAAGCTGAGTTGAATGAAGTTCATGGCGGATGTGCTCCCTTGTTTGCAACTGTTTACAATTGGGTGAATGAGTTTAAACGTGGCCGAAATGATTGACAAAATCCACGATATGATTTTAAACGATCGACGAATAAAAGTGCGCGAAATAGTTGAGGCCACAGGCATATCGCAAGGCACAGTCGCTTCAATTTTGCAAAAAAAATTGGCTGCGAAAAGAATCTTGGCAAGATGGGTGCCACGTTTGTTCACAGTGGAGAATAAACGCAATCGTGTGGTCGATTCTAAGGCTGTTTTGGCGCTTTTCCGTCGCAATCCTGAGGATTTTCTGCGTCGATACATAACTGTCGACGAAACATGGATATATCACTACACTCTAGAGACAAAAGAACCGTCAAAACAGTCGATTTTTGCTGAAGGGCGATTATGTTGAAAAATAAAAAAACATCTACCCAAAAACATTTTTTTTCTATTTTTTCTAAAGACTTATTGAACGTCCCTTGTATATTGACAAAGTACACTCTAAAGTAATATCCGTGCCTGACTACCAAAATCCAGCATTTCTTTAGGACAAGCCCACTCCCATAGCCTCCCAAAATTAGAAACTAAACCTTTTTAGGTCATTTGTTTGTGAACTGTATTTGCACAGTGTAGAAATATTAATGCTCTTCCTAATACTAAGATACGTGACAATAGTGGTTGGGAGGGGGTAAAGGGTTTTCTCTTTTCGAGTTTGCTTTAAATTTATTAAAAAATTGCGTACGGCAGACGCTTTTAGTCTAGGCATTTTAAGAGTTATATATTGACACAGTACACTCTAAAATAATATTCGTGCCTGAATACCAAAGTTCAGCATTCCTTTAGGACAAGTTCACTTTCACAGCCTCCCAAAATTAGAAACTAAATCTTTTTCTGGATCACTCGTTTGCGCACATATTTGCACAGTATAAAAACATGAATGCTCTTCGTAATACTAAGATAAGTGAAAATAGTTGGAGTAAGGTGGTAAAAGGTTTTCTCTTTTCGAGTTTGCTTTTAATTTATTAAAAAATTGCGTACGGAAGACGCTTTTAGCCTAGACATTTTAAGTGTTATATATTGACACAGTACACTCTGAAATAATATCCGTGCCTGACTACCAAAATCCAGCATTCCTGTAGGACAAGTCCACTCCACGTCCTCCAAAAATTAGAAACAAAACCTTTTTTTGGGTTATTTATTTGTGCACTGTTTTTGTACAGTGTAAAAACACGAATGCTCTTCTTAGTACCGAGTGTTCAAAAAGTCGCTCCGTGATGAATATACCGAAATGAAACTCCGTAGCCGCGCGTGCCGTATGATTGTTCTCCTGCCTGCGTTACTCCCCTTTGAGTGGACCCTCCCAACATTCCTCTGTTTCATTTGTCTCAGCCAGCGTTAGTAGTCACTTGTGTGCTGTTACATGTTGACGTGAACGTTTTAGTTTAGTTCCTTTCTTCGTTTTGTCACTGTTAAAATGTTAACCATTGAAGAACGTGCGTTTTAGTCGAACAAGTGTTTAAAGCTAGTCGTATATACACAGTTTCAGTTCGTGAAACATTTGGTTCAGTTTTCCCAGAGATAACAATCCCACATCGCGATATAGTGCGAGATTTTATTAACAAACTTCGAAGTAAAGGTTCCGTGCTAGATGCGCCGAGAAGTGGTCGTCCTAGCCTTTTGTCTGAGAATAAACTACTCGATATTTCCTATAAGATGCCCATGAGTCCGAAGAAGTCAGTAAGAAAACTCGCTCAGGAAATCGATGTTAGTGTCGGAACGGCCCACACAGCGATAAGGTAAAAATTTGAACTTTTCCTATACAAAGTGACAGTCGTGCAAGAATTGAAAAATACTGATCATGGCAAGAAATTGCATTATTGTCAATGGTTCAAACATTTCATTCAACAAAATTATCGATATTCATAATGAAACGTTTTTACCGATGAGGCGTGGTTTCATTTATCCGGGTACATGAACTCGCAACATTCTCGTCTGTGGAGTACTGAAATACCTTGTGTATTTATTCATGAGGAACCACTTCATTCTGTGAAAATTGGAGTTTGGATTGCAATTTGTAGAAATCAGATTGTGGGTCCCATATTTTTCAATGAAACAATAAACGCACAACGACACTGCAGTGATTAAGATACCTGAAAATAGTTAGAAAAGGGGTGGGGGTTAAGAATTTTTTCTCTTTTCAAGTTTGCTTTAAATTTATTAAAAAATTGCGTACAGCAGACGCTTTCAGCCTTGACGTTTTAAGCGTATGTATTGACACAATACGCTCTGAAATAATGTCCGTTCCTAAATACCAAACTACAGCATTCCTGTAGTACAAGTTCACTTCCACGGCCTCCCAAAATTAGAAACTAAACCTTTTTGTGGGTCAACCTAGTACTAAGATAAGTGAAAATAGTTTGAGGGAGGGGGTCAAGGGTTTGCCACTTTTTGGGTTTGCTTTAAATTTATTAAAAAATTGCGTACGGCTGATGCTTTCCGCCTTGATGTTTTAAGCGTTATATATTGACACAGTACACTCTGAAATAATATGAGTGTCAGAATACAAAAGTTCAGCATTCCTTTAGGGCAATTCCACTTCCATAGTCCCCAAAATTAGAAACTAAAACTTTTTCTGGGTCATTCGTTTGTGCACTGTATTTAAATTTAATAAAAAATTGCGTAGGAGAGTCGCTTTCAGCGTTATACGTTAATACAGTACCCTTTGAAATATTATCCGTGCCGTACTACCAAATTGCAGCATTTCTTTAGGACGAATCCACTTCCACAGCATCCCAAAATTAGAAACTAAACTTTTTTCTGGGTCATTTCTTTGTGCACTATTTGCTCAGTGTAAAAACATTAATGCTCTTTCTAATTAGAGTAATCATTTATGAAAATCTACTAATATTTTTAATGTTATTAAGCGCGTTTAGGTATGAAAGCCATTAGCCGTTAATCAACTTGCTCTGTGACGTTGAATTAAACTTTTCTATACAACATACGCAAAATGTCCTATATGAATGAAAGAAACCACTTCTTCGACTATTTCGGTTAATAGAACATACACACTTTCCTGATCTAACAGATTGGTGTATTAATCCTTACTAAAAATTTTAGAGTGCAAATATTTACATATAATAATATTGAAATGAAAATTAGCACAGTATAAATCACAAAAAAAATAACTAAAGTTTCCACTTTCAGTTGGAATAAAGTTACATGAATTTCCAGTGTCAGAGATCTCTTACCACCTTGTTTACTGCTTTAAAATTTACCTTCTTTGAATGATATGTATAAATTGCCCTATGTTATTAATATATTAATTAAACCTTAAGACTACAACTTCTCACAATGCTAAATGCTGATTTAAATATTTTTATAAAGTCCTTTACTAAAAGACACATCCTAAAATTAATATAAGCTTGATTTCAGGAGCCTTGAATTAGTTTCAGACCAAACAATTTCTTAAAGCTTTAAAGTTTCACCACAAACTTCCTTCACAAGGATCTCGCCTTGAATATAATTATGCAAGACCTTCACCAGGTCTAAGTCAGAGACAGCTACTTTGCAACGATTCATCCTTTGCATTTGAATTTCCAATGCTCCAACCGAAGGTACTACGCTGACCAGGAAGCGAGTTTTTTATACTTGGAAATATTGAACTTTGCCGAACCCTTGCTATTCTAAGCAAGGTAGAAAACTTTAACGTGTGTGACAACACTCATACACGGGATCTAGATTTTACTTCCCGCTCGACTGAGGGCGTACTTTTGTGAAAAACGCTTTCGTAACATTTTTCAAGCGACCCGTGTCAGGAATTGAACCCGGGACTTTGAGATTAGTAGTCACAATTTGATCGAGGATGTGTCTGCGTGTGTGTTTTGTACGGTGAACATATTTGGAAAGGAAGTGGTGTAGGTTTGGTAGTATGACTTTTATCTGGGCATAGAGTTTGGTTTTAAGGCGTGTATCAAAGTGGAGGCCAAGGTAAGGTGCAGATGAAGAGAAAGTGAGGTGGATATTATGTACATGTACTTTTTGGCTGCAATGGGAACCATGGAAGCTATTAAGAAGGAGCATGTTAGATTTGTTTGGGGATAAGGGCCGGTTGTTTATGGCGGATCAGGATTCGATGATTCGATGAGTTGAGAATGGTTGCAGCTGTAGATTTTGTGCAAATCTAGGAGTTTCCGTGGATCAGGAAAGCGATGTCATCGGCATACGCAGTGATGGAAGCATTGGGTATGTTTAGATCCAGGAGAGGGTTGATTTATAGATTCCAAGGGGTGGAAAAAGACATGATCTTTGGGGAACATCTTTGTGTTAAAGGTTTAGAGACGGAATAGAAGTTTGAGGAAAGGGTGACAGTTTGAGAAGTTAGATAGGATTTTATAATACAAAAAACTTAGAGGGAAAATTCGTTTTTCGGAGTTGATTTAGACGATTAGGCTACCAAAGAATGTCATAAGCTGAGTGAAAATCGCGAAACAGGAATATTACCTATTTATACGGAGATGATTGGGAGGTTGTAAGCATATGATTTGTTTGGCACTGTAACCTGGACGGAATTCGTGCTGGTTGGGTGAAAGGAAGAAATGTTGGTCTATGTGGGAATCTAGAGTTGTTTGGATTACATCTTCAAGATGAAGAAGGATGATCGGTCTATAGGATTTAAGATCATCTGCGGGTTTGTCGTGTTTTAGGATGTGCTGTGCTATGTTTGCGGATTTTACAGGATTAGGAAAGGTGCCTGAAGTAAGAAATTTTTTTAAATAGGATGCGGAATCTTAAAAACTTAATAAGCCAATATGCTTTATACTTTCTGGGCGTGAAATTGGTACAAACTAATCCGCTTTTTGTTTTTTTAACGCTGCAAATTTTTAATTTTCAAACGGAATAAAGCAAATATAGCGCCCAACAACAGCAATATATTTTTAAAAAAAATTAATATTTTGCCCTTGAACGGAACAAGCCTCTTTTTCATCAGTTACAACTCTTTTGTTTTAATTTAAGGGTTTTGATTTTTAAACCGGAATAAAATCGTAGCAACAATTTTTAAAAACTAAAACTTTGACTGCATGTAGCACGAGCAGCTACCAAATTACGTAACGCATAGTTTTTGAATTAAGATGTTCCAAATTGCATTGATACCGCGTATTGAGGTGCATTTGAAACACGAAATATTCAAACAGAAATTTTGGGAGATTTT
The DNA here is from genome assembly GCA_036346225.1 of Platerodrilus igneus. Taxonomy (NCBI): domain Eukaryota; kingdom Metazoa; phylum Arthropoda; class Insecta; order Coleoptera; family Lycidae; genus Platerodrilus; species Platerodrilus igneus. The sequence goes on along the minus strand of JARFIW010000624.1, from coordinate 10,748,585 downwards.
AATGTGCTGGCCTTGATATTGTCACTATCCTGATTCAGTTGTTTGTAACGTTTTTCTTTTATATAGGGATTTTAGAACAAATACGGTATATTGGCGCTCTTATTCGATTGTAACCTTCTTTAACAAAGGACTCTTCTTCCTTCAGATATTCGGAATGGCAAAACTTCCAACTGAAATAATATTTATCTGGACGAATGGTATTTATTGGTAATCATCTATTGTCCTGTTGTCATCTTCGCATTCAGTAGAGAAGCATTACCAAATGGCTCGTCAATTGAATTTCTAGCTCTAACATTAAGAAAAATGGCAATGTCCAATTAATTTGGGCCGCATCGATCATCTTGTAGGTGTGCTTAAATATCTGAAAAGTATACAAATTCCAATCTTCGTTATGCATATAAATTGACAATTTTCTCTTTTTTGCACTAAATATTTTAGTAAATTTGCATGTACTAATTCTGTTTCATATCTTTATAGCCATCTTCCATTTTGCCCACTTATTCGTCAATGCGTAATAGCTACAATTTGGAAGTCGTTTCAAAACGGAACTTCTTAATGCTTTTCTAATAAATGCACCTCATTGGATTAGATATTATTCGAACTGATTTAAATACAACTGTATCCTAAGTATCAATTTTAAAACTGTTCTACAAAATTCTTCCGCATTTATTGCGGTTTGAATGTCGTTGTATTACATGAATTTTAAACAGATTGTAATGTTAAATTTCTCTTATCAACACATTCTTGATTTAAATACTAGCCACAAATTTTACCAATACCCGAAAACAATATATACATTTAATTAATAAATCACTTATCTATAAAATAATAATAATTAGTTTTTCAGGAAATCCTTATTAATAGAAAAATACATTTGACACAGATAACATTTCTAATCACAACAAACGGATAATATGAATAGGGAAAATTAGTTTCTTATCACGGTTCCCGCTGTTGGTATATAAATATCATGTAAACAAGAAAGAAAAATTTTAAGAAGAGGCTTTCACTCCCTTTTTTATTATCAAACTGCGACATTAAAAAGTCAAAAATAATAATGATTTTTGTGTCAGTCTAAAACATGAAAAGTATTTTTACTCTCCTTATTAAACTTATACGACATCTTCTGTTGAAATGTATTTTTATTCACTTCCATTTCTTCGCACATACTCTGTAACGTATTTAATTCTCGGTGAAATTAATATTACTAGTCTTTACATTCTCTGAATTTTGTTCTTTTTAAATAATATTTAAATGTAGTTATCTTATACTATTTGTTAGTTGTTAACAAAATAAATCGTATTTCTTGTAAGTCTCATTAGAAAATTATTCTGTGTTAGTTGGAGTATATGTCTATCAGTGTCCCTGTTGGTTGAAATTTAATGTTCCATGTTGATACGCGCATAGACATAACGTGTGCGCACTGATAGAGAAAGTGATTTCATAACGAAAAGAAAGATTCGTGGACATTTTTGTTGAAGATGTGCTGTGGATTATCAGGCCAAGATGCTTGATAAAATCACGGCCTTGGGGCAGAGGATCTTCATTGAATAGGCTTTATAACAAATGTGCTCACAGAGATGTGGATACACGTCCGCTCTTCGTTAGTAGTTAGTAGAAAATACAATTTCATTAACTCTAGATAAATTACTTTTTAGATCAAACAAGGAATTACTTAAAATTTAGAGAAAATAAATTTATTTAATTATGGAGATTGGTGTTTCACTTGATTAATCGGTATGTTGAAAATTTGTTAAGTTTGATATACAAAGATGAAACAAGTCCTACGACACTAGAAGCTTTAATAAATTATGTAGTTCATCTTGCTTAAAGATAACGTTTATTAGAAGTTCAAGTATTAAAACGAGGTTTAGATGTTGCATATTGTACTTTATTGCCTTCGAATAGATAGTAGAGGATATGCTGTATTCGTCTTCGAAATCGTTCTGCAGAGTTTCGATTAGGTATATAATATTTTTGTTTGTTATGAAGTGGAGATTCAAAGTGAGTTATAAACTGAAATGTAATATATCGTAAAATTTATTTGCAAACGTAACAAACCTTCTCGTGGCGACACCCGGGTTTATGTCCCAAAGGCAATTCAAATAAATAAAAACAAGTTATTTGCAGTCCGCAATAAGAAATAGTATATAAAGTAAGATGTACCTATAAACAAACTCTTATGAAAATAATAACAGGTATTGACAAATACAAATCGGGCTGGTAGTTATATAGCCATTAACAAAACATTAGCTTTATATACTTTATATACTATTTCTTATTGCGGACTGCAAATAACTTGTTTTTATTTATTTGAATTGCCTTTGGGGCATGAACCCGAGTGTCGCCACGAGAAGGTTTGTTACATTTGCAAATAAATTTTGCTGTAACATTCCGTAAATCTCAAAGGTCAGACGTACTTTTATAGTCATCTATAAAATTTATTATGTAGTTTCGGTTCAATTCTGTACTTCCACACTTAGTAGTGTTGGTGTTTTATCACCTGATGGCGGTTTTATTTACTTTTGCCATAGTACAGTGATTGTTTCGAAATTATATCATTATAATAGCTTCAATTACTTCGTAGGGTTCTTGGGAACTATTTCACTCTGATGAGGCTTAACAAGCCGAAACCATTGGTCAGTGGATGTTTCCTCCCCTGTGAAGTAATAAAGCTAATGTTTTGTTAATGGCTATATAGTTATCAGCCCGATTTGTATTTGTCAATAGCTCTTATTATTTTCATAAGAGTTTGTTTACAGATACATCTTACTTTATATATATATATATATATATATATTGATATGATAACGCCGCACTCGGTGTAATAAACGTTCTAACTGAACGCCACCTCTCTGTGTTCTCACTTTAATTTTACTAATTTATTATGCCACGGCTAGCCCTTTTTAATTTACACAGAGTGCACAACGTTACGATGATCAATTTTTTCCATCCCTTTAGGATTACCCGTGTGAATCGATAAGACGAAGTCAATCAACATTCATATATTGAAAGGAAATAATATTTACACTTCACAATTTTAGAAATTCTTTGAATAAACCCTTCAATCAATTAATATTATATGGATTATTTATCCCAAAATTTATATTCTTTTAATTTAAAATAAAGTCACCAAAAACAACACCCTTACAAAAAAATCTGGAACGTTCAAGACCTTCTTATGATTATTACGTAAGTATTAACGTACTCAATGTCCTTGTTGACTCTTTACAAATTAGTGAGAAAATTAATATATTCAATGTTAAAATTTAGATTAGAAAATGTTCCTTATAACTAGATAGATCTGACCTGATTTGTTTCGTGTTGTGCATCAACGCCCCTTCATTATCTTCAATCGAATACCTATGCTCTGCTTTGCATTCCTTATGTTTGAACCAATAATTCAGTGCGGTTACCCTTTGTTTCCAAAATTACCTCGTGCTTTATTCAATATTCTCTGTATATGCTTTAAATACCACTTGTAATTCTAGACTTTGGATCATAAATTAGCAGTGTATTAGAATTAGACTTGTCCCGGAATTCTAGACCAGAATTAGAATTGTTTTCGACGCAGATTAGAATTTGAATTGTTTTCGACGCAGATTAGGATTATTCTCGACGTGGATTAGAAGCCGTTTTCTAAAAAAAACGACAAAAACTCGTCATGTATTCTTAACGCAGCACTATTTTCACTACTATATAAATTTTATTTAACTGACTCATAAATTTCTGATTAAAAGTGTTGCAAATTCTACCTGTTTCAAGTTTAGACTCAGCTGTCTTATCACCGGTGGGTGTTATATAGCTTTTTTTCACTACATTTGGATTGGTTTTTCAGGCAGTCTTGCAGATTGTCGCGACCAACCAGGTTTGTCTTTAATATTTCCAGTATTTCTGATGAAACTATTTCGGATTTTAATATCATGTTGTTATTTCTTCTTATCGTGTCCGGATTTTTAACTTACTTCTGTTGTTTTGTGTAGATATCGCCTTTTGGATAAATGTACAAAATAAATGATGTAACTCTAATGCTGTTTTCGTTCATGTATTTATTTATCTCTGAAAGTGCGTTTTCTTTTCAAAGCGTTTATCGTTGCAGCGTAATTGCATGAAGCTTTGTTAGGTTTTATCCACTCTTCTGCGTATTTGTTTTATAAACTTGTTAAACACTTCCCAGCGTAGTTTAATTACATGTACGATTATTTCTCTGCTGAATACGTGTTCTATTATTGGAAGATATGCTTACTGGCATTGCTTAAAATTAATTACGGTCTATATACAGGGTATTAAATGCTTTCTATTTACATAATGTACGAATTACTTATTTTTCTGCTAAATAAATGCAGTTTTCTGATTCCCATTGCTATTTACAGTTACTACACGACCCCTACTAAATACACCCCTAAACAACCCCTTATCACAGCAATATATATATATATATATATGCCTCGGCTAGCTCAGTCTAATACACACAGAATGCACGACGATACGATAACAAAGAATGTTTAACCCCCCCTTTTTCTCTAACTCCTATCTATTTAAATAATGTAAACGAAACAAACTAAAATTTGTATAATAATCAAGAATATGTAAGAATATGTACAATTTATATTTCAATAACTTTGATACTTTGATTTTATATTCAAAAATTAACCCTCTATTCAAAATATTAATATCTATCTGATTGTACTCAAAATCATACTCCATTAAAGCCGGCAAAAATACCACTGTATGTTATTTGAAGCACTTTTGAACGTTCAAATGACCTTTCTATCTACATAAATTTTCATAAGATTTTGATGACCCTTTACAAATACTTCAATATAAATAATAGTAAATGTTAAAAATTGAAATCAAGCTTTATGCTAATAAAGGATAATTTATCTTTGACCTGAGTTTTCCCTGCTTGTTTCTTAGAATTGCCTCTGCATGTGATTGTCAGCACCCCTGGATCGTTTCCAATTAAGTTCTCTGGTACAGCTTCTCCCAGTCTAACCCTTCTGTTGAGTAATTTCTCCCTTCGATGCTCAAATACCAATTCGATTCGTAGCATAATTATTTAAGTTCGTCCACCAGAATGTTTAATTAAATTTGCTTGAAGTTTCTCTTGAACTTAGTAGATTTTACTTATAGTTTTTTGGCTATTTCTCTTAAAATTATTTAGATCTTATTTAGAGTTTCTTAGATGCTATCTTATTTAGAGCCCTAAATTGTAAAATATTAGCGTTAGGTTTAATTAATAATCTAACTTACGTTTTTCAAAGTATACGGCAACTTCTGTCGTATTTATAGGCACTTGAATTATCACAACTTTCAAAACTTTTCTATCACTAAATTAATTACTATTGCTATTTTTATTTCGCGTGATATTCGACTTTTAAGTGATGTAGTTTGTGCCTTGGTCGCAGAGATACTCATTGTTTATTGCATCGGTCTTGCATTTAAAGACTCCTTCTTCCACTTGTGTTTATTGGACTTACTCGCGTGTTTGTTCATTAAGGCGTTATACTTTGCTTTTGTAGGCCTTGGATTTTCTATAAATTTCCTGTCAAAATCCTGGTTGAATTGTTTCATTTCGTATAGCATGTTTCTTAAAAAATCCAACTTTAGACTCCATCTAAGTCACGTCCGCTTGAATGTATTTGCTGTTATTCAAATTTTATCATGTAACCGACCGTCTGTTATTTGTTATTTATGATTCCAAATCTGTTGGATTTTAAGCTCTTATAATGTTGTAGATCACGTACTCTATTTTCTATGATGACGTATTTGAATGCGTTTATTCGTTAATGTTTTGAATGAGATTATATTCTAGCTGGTATGCCAGGTCATTTACCTTCACTAATTGCGTGTTTATTTTTATAAAATACGTTGCGTTTAAAACGTTATTTCTGGGTATTTCTTTTCCATTTTATGCTTGTAAATTTAATTTGAAGCGCATTATATGACGTATAAGTTATTATTCTTACTAAATATGATCCGGTTTTTGAAGAATGAGCTTCCTTTTATGAATTAGAGTTAGTTGTGAATTATATACATTGTGTTCGATATTGAATTTATGCAAAATTGTCGATTTACTCCCATTTAATGATGAAATAATTTGTTTTACATGTATCTTACGACCCTTGTGACTCAATATACCTTTAAATTAATTAAATTAAATTAATAAAACTTGCTGTCGACTGCCCTATGTTGGGCGCTATTTAAGGTTGTTATAAACTGCCCGACGTTGCGCACCTAATAAAAGTTGCTATCGATGATTGAGTGCTCCGAGTTGGGAGTGAATAAACATGCTATGATGAATGTTTCTAATTGCCCGTGGTCTTATTATTTTTGATAGCCCACTTCTATAATTAATGAAACCATTGTAACAATACAAGTATAATAATATGAAATAATCCTTCTACAAACAATCTTTTGAATATAAAATGATGTATCCACAGCTTTCTCTTACAAACAATATCATAATATATCATTGATGATTGGAAATAACATCCTCACGACACAAATCTTATATACTAAAATATAGTCTTGAACATCTTTTTAAACCTAGGATTATAACTCACCAGTAACTTTTTTATTAAATCTTCCTTAATATGTACAACAATTGCCTTTAGTAGTCATATAATTGAATATACTTCCCCTTTAAACCTTATTAAACATATCTGAATTCAGTTATGTGCCACTTTTATCTTATGTAATGAGAAAAACATGTGCGTATTTTTGCCAGAAACACATAAAATTAAATTAAATTGACTTCTACAAACAGCCCTTATCAATAATTATAACATTTCTCGTTAAATTATACCCTTTATGCGCAATACTAGTATTAAATTTGTCTGTAATTTGTTTGAAAGATTGGGTGTATACGGCAAAGTTACATAATTTTGGATTTTCAATTTTTATAATCTGCGATTGACTAGATTAGTATGTTTGTTCAGGAAGACACTTGAATTCCAAATAAGAATTTTAACGTTTGCTATCTTTTTTATATTATAGCTTGTTTGCTATGCCTTTATATCAATAATTTATGCATGAAATATTTGTTTCTAACTTAACGAAAGTGACACGTGTGAACTGATGTTTGGCCTTTACTTAAATCAATATGATTATATTTTTTTAATTGTTTTTAAGTGAAAATAAATTTTAAATGAACGTGAATCTAAGAATTATGAAGTGGGCATGTTTAATTGAATTCATGACTTGTAAATAAGAACGTTTAGTTGGATCGATTTCTTATTTATATCTGAAAAGGATATATGAAATGTTTTTGAGAAATTCATAACTGAATTAAAAGAGCAACAGTAATACGATTAAAAGGTAGCATATACTTTGTCTTATAGGAAGTGTATTTACAATTTGTAACTTTTGCATTTTTGAAGCAATACAAATAGTGTCTCCAATGATAAATTTAATTATATAACCGTTCTTTTCAGTAAAAGCTGACAACTTGTAGTGCGTTGGACTCAGACTGATCTGGAAAATATATGTAGTAAATTGTTGATAATTTATTTATCGATCTTGAATTAGTTTTTGGGGATTATTACACCTCCCCTCAGTCAAATTAATTTTTATTTATGTTTAAAGATGCGGTGGCGCCCTGTTTTCTCCTGAAATTTGATTTACCATATTCAACCCATGTCCAAATTCATGCACTCACGTTAATTGAACCTCAAGCTAGTTTTGGTACAGTAGGTGGCAAGTGATATAGCACCTGCGCCCAATTTTTGTTTCTTTGAGCCCCACTCGTGAAGCACCCACTATTATTTAACTGACGCCTAACACCAGAGACCACCTAATATTTCAACTCACAAGCGTACGGTTGGTTTGAAGCAGCCTAGCGTTTGTAATCCTGAGCTCGTTATTTTAGTATTGTAACTACCCATACGTGTATCTCTTCTAATCCGGGTAAGACACTAAACCCTTTGTCTTCATGTATCAACCATTCTTCAACTACGTCCTCTAATTCCTGTTTCGAATTCTAGACCACTCCTTCATATTTTAAAATATAAGTATAATTTATCTTTTCAGCTTCTCTTTTTTATTTTTTTAACCCATTTCCATGATTCTATCACTACTAACTTTACTTATCAAACTGATCTTAAGCATCTTTTAGTAGTACCACATATTGAGTGTTTGAACACTGAACTTCTTACACCCCGTACCCGTTTCGCATACAGTGCTACGTTCCATATACAGGCTTTTAACAATGTAACATTTAGACTCGTTTAGACCTGTTTCGGCATTGCCTCGTGAGGTACGAGCACTTATGGGTCAGGCTACAGTAGTTTTACAACTGTTGCTTCAGAAGTAAGGCTCAATAACCAGTCTAACGACGATAGTTGTAAAACTATTATAGCTTGTCGCACTTGTGCTTGTCCCTGACGAGACAAAACTGAAACAGGCTATCATTACTAGTTTGCTAAGAGTGTGAATGTGTTGCAAGTTAGCAATATAACCAATGACGTAGTTTCTCGCATAATTTGGAACAGCAACATACTCGGGACCAAGCAGGTTAGAAAAAAATATCACATAGACACACCCTTAGCTTAAATATCATACTGTAGCGCCGATTGGTCTACCTATGACCAAAATAGTTCCATTAGAACGGAAACGAAGCATCTGTGTACAAGAGATAATTGGTTGGCAACCTGTGGCGTGACATCTTCAAATAAAGTTGATTAACAAGTACAAGGGTTTTGAATTTGAGATATTTAGGTTGCAATAGGAAATTTCGAAAATATTATTTGCAAATTCTGGTATGTTTTAGAATAATCTAGAACAATTGGATAAGATATAAATTGCCGTTAAGGGGTTCTGCAGTTCACTTCTGATTGAAGCTTTGATTACAATATGCCCTAGCTTAAAGCGTTGGGTGATATAAATGACCATCGATATAAATTACTCTATATGATAAGAATTACTATAGTGATTATATAAATTAATAATTAGTGCGTGGATAGTTAATTATAGTATTTCGTCGGTAAGTAATTTAGAAAAAGTGTCGTAGTGTTTAGAAGACAATACTTGTACTGTTAGCGATTAGTTCGAAAATAAGTCGTTGTGAGAGCTTTTAGCAAATTCCGTAGTAGCTACGAGTTGTTGAGTATGCTTGTATAATCGGTTTGGAAATAAAGAACTGTTGTTATTTGAAATAGAATTTTCGTTACAATACTTAAACCCCGAAGGCGAATTTCTTTGGGCCATTCAAACTTTTATCATTTGCTAATTTTTATTGATGGCATTCACAAAAATCTTCCATATATTTCCACAAAACCAATTCGTGTAGTCTGCTGAAATATCAATCTTATTGTAGTGAGAGTGTTCTCTCGTGCCCCTGTATTTTTTAAATTCCAACTGTTTCTTTGGTAATTTTTCCCATATCTTATTCTTGCATTCTGTCATCATCTAATATGCTATTTGTATTCTTTTACAGTGACTTAGTAAACTAGTGGTCCTATAATTTTCGATCCTGAATTTTTGAAGCATAACTTATCTACTTTTGAATAGTTTAAAGCTAGTTCTTCTTTTTCATATATTTTATATATTAAAGTCTTAAATGTTGTACTGTCCAAACATCACAAATGTTATCATTCTATGACAGCTGGTTTTTTCTAACTTCGGTTTTGTTCTTAATATTTTACACCTTATTTCCTGAAACTCTACTTCTCGTCTTCCACAATTGCTCAACTGCGTTTGGTGCTCTACGGAGTTTTTAAAGATCTTTTTCATACGCCTACTGTACTGTGTCATATTGTACTACCATAAGATACTTAAGTAGACATTATTTTGAGCGTAGCTTCATCTGAAGTGAAATTCTAGCAATCTGATACTTGAATAAATGGCGCTCAATTGCGCTAGTTTATTGCATGCGACCTTATGGAGTGGTTAGGTCGGTTGATCATTTTTGTACCGCTGGCCTAAGTGCGTCAGTCCCGATACCAGTGACGTTGTGAGCACTGTGGGAGTTGGGAATTTCCATCGACGTTGTTAGGTGGTCTTATTACGCTCAAGCCTCCAAGTAAACCCCCGGGTAAGAAAATAAAGTTTTAAAACACTTACCTGATAGTTACTGGGCGTCGATGACCTCAGAGGAGGTTCTTTCGGCTATTGTCTTGTTGTGGTTGTGGATAGCGGCGCCGGCTCCTGCTGTTAGGGCTTCGCTGACGAGACGATAGGGATGGGGTAAAAGGGTTGAAACGGTAACGCACTCACGCCAGTACTACCCATAACGGTGCGATATCTTGGAAATCGGTACCATAAGTCTGTGGAACTAAGCGGCGGTCTTCGCCTTAAATATCTTTCCCTTCCAAACAAGATTGACGTGCTTCCGCCTGCGTTTGTAGGAAGATGAACTTGTACTCACAAAAGAGTCATAAGTCAAGCGCTTACGATTGCAAAGATAAGCAACTGACATCAAGACCCGTGTGAATGTTACTAATCCCGGAATTTCACAGCATCAACAAAATTGCACTATTCAACGCGGCGTTTTCCAAATTTTAAAAAAGTCCCTAAGTCTAAATTAGTGAACCTAATTTTTTAGCTTTAAAATAAAACGTAACAATCTTGGAGTTAACAATTTAGTAGTGGAATTTTTTGTGCATCTTCTTGTATTGGTAAGACAAGTTACCAGGCTCGTTATTATTATGGGCGTGACATTGAATTGGGTTTCTCAGTCCTGACAAAAAAAGATCCGTGAACAATTCTAGGAGCTGCTTCACGTTTATCGTCAAGCGACATGCTTGGAGTTCCTTGATGCTGAGGAGCACCGCTGTCATCTAGGATGGGTCTGCCTCATTTTATGACAGTTGGCTGCGATAATTACTCTGGTGATGGGGCTGCCATACCACTCCAAAAGAAACTTCCTAAAGTAGTAGTCAGACTGGAACGTCTTGATAAATAACTTCATTGTGTTCATCCGCTCTAGGAAACGACAACGTCGCCTAGCTCTGGCAAAAATGTAGCCCAAGCAAAGGAAAAGTTCTCATTTCTATTTGCGAATGGAAACTAAAAGCGTTTTAAATATGAGAAACTAAATTGATAATATTTTTGATCCATACCCCACCTCACTTCATTGTCGTAGATGACACTAAAGGGGCTTAAAATCATATTTCGATGTTTTTGTATTGAATTTTAGATGTTTACATACAGAAATGAATTGTTGCTGCTATTTAATCTAAAAATATGTTCTTCAAAAAATGTGGACGTCCTTGGCAAATTTAATAAATAACAAAAGGCGATTTCCTGTAGTTTATTCTAATAGGAATTTTGCAATATCATAGTATGATAATGGCTGACTCTGAACATTTTGAAAAGATTTTTTTATTATACTATATGTCATTCATCTTCTTAATACTTATTATTCTATCTTTTCTACTATAGAATTAAGCTTGAAATTTCAATAATTGCCTTGAACATGCTAGACTAAAGCCAAAGCAGGAAAACATTCTATTTAATCGTTATTAATTTATGGTCTCAAATTTAACATGGCTCTTTTAAAATCAGAGTATAACGTCAATAACCTCCAACCAACCAACAGGAATAGACAATATGTTTACATTATAAATGATATATCATCTATCTCAATCTTTCTAGAGAAGTTTGTAATCGTACGCTAATCAAAGCAATTTACGCCTGTAGTTGAGCAATGTGGTGAATAATTCCTTCATCTGCTCATATTTTATGACCGTATGAAATTAGATTTAGAATCAAGTATTGAAATTATATAGCAGCCATTTAGAATATTGTAAAATGAAATTTAGATCATGGCGTTGATTAAAGATTTTTGCGTGGGGTTTGATTATGTAGCATTTGAAACATTAGGAAGGAGCTTTTTCCCTTAATAACTATGCATAACACAACTTGATGCACGGTCTTTTTCTTAACGGATTCCAAAATTTTCCAAAACATGATCTGATAATTAACTAACGATTAATTTTTGTAGTTAATTAAAAATAGAAGAATCAATAAAATACTTTAACAAAGATGAAAATTTGATGCTAATGGAATATAGGAATGCCAAGTCGGAAAGATGTCAAGTTATAGGGTCATATAGATTGGAAAAGGGAAATGATGGCGGAAGTCGATTAGAGGAGTTCTGCACACAATATAAACCGGCTGTTACGTATTCAGTGAATTAACCCGTAACATGCCTTTTATTTATTGGATATCTAAGTTCCATCTCTTCTGTTTATTAAATCTATGGCATTTTGTATAAAAGTAAAGGAATTTCTTTGGTTTCTTAAATCCGGCCCTGATTATTGTATAAATTATTCTACATTGTAAGAATAAAATGGTTTTAGTATGCATAAATACGTTAAAATACCGCTTCGCGGATTTTTATCGCTCTCGGGAAAATTATGGGAACATGCGCCGTTGTTGTAAGACATCCTCCGGTTGGAATAAGCCAATTCCAGGAGGAGGACGAATAAGTGTTAGGACGGTGGGGTGATTAACTGAACATAAATTGAACACTTCAGTACCGACGTTCGCGGAAGCGACTGCGTTTTTGGTGTGTGTGCTGCAGCGTGTGTCGATGTAGTGCTCGAGTTCCTTGTTTCTATCTCCTTACCTGTTTACTTTGGGGTGCTACGAAGATTTTGGAGGCACAGTGTAACAGAAATTTGAGAAAACCGAAATACCAAGAGGCTGAGGGAGGTCGTCGCCGAGTGCCCTGAATTATAACTGTTATTACTTTATAATATTGTTTAAAGAAATTCGCCTAATTGAACTTTAAACATTAAATAAAAGTCGAGAGGACGGCAACAATGGCGCTTCAACTCAAGGGAAGTTTTCCATGACTTTGTTTATTATAAAATCTCAAGTTGGCTTCTTTCTTTCTTTGTATAGGTAATAAAATTACGTCATCAACTGTGCTATGAACTACCTATAATAATCTATTATAAATTGTGGGTAAAATTATTCTCTGTATCTATTAAAATATAGAAGTTTTTGTAAACATGGCAGAATAAATACTCGCTTTGTGTGGGACGAAAATAATTATCTGAACTAAAAACATCGACCTTATTACTGAGCTAGAAGGTATTTTCCAATTTCGTAACTAAATAAATTCTTTTAGGGATTAAAATAAAAAGGAAAGCTTTCTATAGTATTTTGTAGTTTGCCTTTGTACTAGTCCATTTAACCTATTTTGAAATATCGTAAAATAACACAGGAAATGTAATTTTCTCGGAATTAAGCGTTTTTAAAGTAATAATTAATATTTGAATTTTTAGCAAAGTTACTGATTTATAATTGTAATTTTTTACGAATATCTTAACATAATTTACATCTATTTGGATGTACAGCTTTAAAACTTTGTACCTAGTAATGTTTTTAGATTTCGTGTTTAGCACGTAACTTATAAATAATTTATTTACGTAATTAATCCTGCATAGATTAACTTATTTTGAAATAGCACATCTTTTAATAAATGACTTGAACTCATCTGTAATTTGTCTTTACCAAATAATTTTTTTCTTTTTTACGATAAAGCCAAGGTTAAAGCACGTTTTTGGTTTATGTAAATTTCCGTAGAATAAATACTCATATTTTTAATGTCCTTAAAATATTTACCTTACAGTGATTTTTACGCATTCATTTAAATTTCTGTTTCATAATCCTTCTTTTCCCGTTTGAATAGTAAAATTTTATAATTAGATTCGTGTAAACATTTTCTTTCTGCAAATTTTGTTTATTTACTTATTGGCAACCTATCTATTGATAATTTTTATTCGTTTGGTTACTAATAGAAGCTTGGGAGTTGACTTTTTTTAGAGATGTTTTAGAAAATTAAATTTCAACTATTAGATGATTTACCTGCATTTAAGGAAGAAAGAAGTATGTTTTGAACCTAAAAGTTTTCTACTAAATTAGCTCTAAAATTTATCTTATGTGTGGTACGGGTTGTTAGTCTACATGGTTACGAGCTTGTTACGATATTCCGTGCAGACAAGAAAGAAACCAGCAAATTAAGTATAGATAACCGCCTACACCGAATACAGCAGCAAAACAGAAACGGAATGGTAGAATCGAACTCCTAAAGAATTAGAGTTTGGGCTAGCTCAAAAACGTCGTAGAGTGGGGTGGGTGATATAGAAAGAAAAAAAATTGGAAACTTCTGCAAAACTATACTACGAATATACATACACTCCTAAAAGAATATTTTCAAACGTCAAAAACACTTTTACGTAATCATTCGTAACAACGTGATGTCAACAAAGCGTCAATTTACATATAGTACAATATAAACCTAAACATTTTAAAATATCGGGAATAAAATCTTATTATCTAAATACAAGAACACTTACCACATGTTGCAGCCCTAAATATTTACAAGAAATAATACAGTAACATCTGCTTTAGTAAGTGCACCTCGTCAGATCCAAGAACGCAACATTACAGTTTAAATAGCAAGTTGTTGACGTTAACATTTATTTACACAGAAAAGTATACAGTAGAAAATGCTCTAACGCAAGCTTTAAGAATAATGTACATAATCGTTTGTGTTGTAAGCGTGCATTTTTAAGGTATAGTCTGCAATTTATTGCGGAATCAACTAAAAAATGAAGTGTTTATCTTTTAAAACAGCAACACAAATAAAGCAAGCAGAAAAATTCACTATACCTTGAGCTATCGGCTTCATTCTTGTACTATCTAAGGATGAGGAAATGCGGCTGCATTTGTCTACGGCTGGGTGTAGGAACCCCTAACTTAACTTCTACCACCATACTATGTACAAAACGAATTTTAAAATCGTAACTTTACAGAATAGTCGAATAGTAAGGGAATGAAATAAGTAAGAGTGAGCCTTTCCAAAGAGAAACTTATATTTATACCACTTCAAAAAGACAGGGGTAAGTAACATTAAACCACTCCCGGCAATAGAATGTTAAATCTTCTACGAAAGCAAACAAAATTATATATTCCTAAGTACAACGGCGAAACATTTTCAGAATGCAAGCACTAACGAAGGCAAAATACGATAAGTAATTCCACTGAATTTCGTTGTTAGAATGGGAAAGCAAAATATATTTTAAAACATTAAAGCGATGATGCTACCAGGCACACGGCCAAGCAAATTAGTTACATGACTTTTAGAAGAGAATCAAGGCTGGAATTTCTATCGATCAACGCTACGGAGAGACCACGAATGACTTTAATTAGAGGGGGCAATTTTATTACCTATAAAACTTTTGCTCTACAATCACATATCTAACAGTCCAAGGGCCAATAATGTTCCACAACTAATGTCATGGTTAGCTAAATCGCAGTGTAAATGGATGTCCTACGATGTAATGAATGAAATTTTGTCATTATTCATTATCAATATTCAAACATCAATTACGCAAGCTTGTAAAAACTAGAAATATTTTTCGAATTCAGCTGACGAAACGTCAAATATCAGCATAAATGAAGAAATGGTCATATGGTTCAGAACCGTCGACCAGAACTTAAATGTTGAAGAAATTGTTTTCTGTTTATATAAAACGTCCTCTGTAAATTCGGAAACGCTCTTTAAAATTATCATGTTGTGTTAAAATATTCTTCTAAAATTGAAAATTGTAAAGGTCAGTGCTATGCTGGAACAGCCAATTTAAAGCGGTTCCATTTCAGGTTTGCAGCCAATTCTCGTTATCAGAAATCATCTTTAGTTCCGGAACGCGTTCCTGTCCAAAAAGGAAGTACTGGAACGACGTTCCGGAGCGTTCCGGCTCGACAACACCACTGATCTTGCCAAGGTGCAGAGAAATTCCTAAAAGAGTAGGAGGCAGAACTCGCCATACTTTTGATAGTCTAAAAGTATATTACAGGCAAATATATTACAAAGCTATCGATGTGACAGTTTCCATGTTATATAGGGATATGTTTAGATACGATACGGCGTCACAAAAAAACACATGCAAATTGAATCGCTTACAGCCGAGTGACATTTTTGAAAAATCAGAATCACATCAGAAAGGTCTTTTGCATGTTTACGTAGACTAAAGTCATATCTAAAATCTACGATAACCTAAACAAAACAGCGATATTATACTCATAAACGTGAATCGGGGATATGACTGAAAATATCAATCTAGTTGGTTTATGTGACGAGTTCATTCGTAAAGTAAGTGTAAGGATGAGTACATTTGCTTTAGGTTTATCTTCCGTTACGGGTAGATGTGACGCTACGTTACAAATTTAAATTTGTCCTGAAGTGGTAGAAATGCCTTAATAATTTCGAGAGTGCATCAGCTAACTACAGCGATGCGGGAGTGGGTTTCTATGGAAAAAATATTAAAAGTAACAAAAATAAACATTCGAATTGGCTAAAACACAAACACTGCTTACCTTGAAAAGCTTTTCTGATGGTCAAATTAAGGGACGCCAAACCGTCTTATCGCAGTAATCTCGTTCGACATTTTCTCTGCAGCGAAGACTGTTATGCCGAAAACGTTTTCTTTGACTTTGGTTTCTTAAATCTCGTCACATCATACTTTATCTTTTTCTACAAACTTTAAAGTTACTCCATAAATTTTGTCATATCAAAGAAATTTTTTAAATAAGGTGCCTCTTTAAAATGTGATTCCATCAATGACATGGCTGAATATCCTTTCACAAATTTATCTACTTTTGCCTAGTTTATATATAAGTCCAAGTAAGATTCAACCTAATTTAACTTCTATTAACATTACGTAATTTCAGCAGGAATACAAATATTTTCCTAAACAACCTAAATTCCAAACCTCAAACTGGTCAGGTACTACTAAAAAAATCGTAAAGAAAAAAACATTATATCAATCAACAATATAATATTGCCTGATTATTCTTCCAATTTCCAATATTGCTATACGTGACAGTCTCAATCCCATTTCTGAAAATGCCCTTAATAACAATACGTAAAAAACAGTACAAGACTAACTTTTCTTTTCATCATTTAATTCTCAAAAAAAGTACTTTAAAATTAATACACACCTATTTCCTAGTTTTTCGGAAAGTTCAAACTTCATTCTCCCATAATATTATTCTTAAATTTAAAACAAAACGAGTTTCGCCGCTATTCCATAGTTGAACAAAATAATCATTTTCACATTCTGTTAATTTTTAACTACACAGATACACGCCATTCTCATTTGAAATCCACATATTTATAATTTTAAATTATAAGCACAGAAGCTCAAATTTTACCCACAGTTTAATTTCCAGTTTGTCTTTAAAATTTATGGATGTTCAGAAACACGTTTTTTATTGTTTTCCTTCTAACAGCAGCTCGATTAACACAAAACAAACCTCACTTTTGAGCTGACCCGTAGGTACATAAGCTCTTTATTACCGATATCCACATGATTTTGAAAGACGCCATGCACATGCTAACATTCCCTGCTCACACTTGCAGTCGAAGTTAATCAAGAGATCGTGCGTCGATTACATTGCCTCTTCGGGAAGTCTGTATTTACATCTTGAAGCTGTGTTACGTTCAATTTTTAACTCGTATTTACTCCTACCCACGGGCTTGTCAAAATCCACAAATCGTAAGTACATCCTTTCAGTACTTTACCGCAGCAAAGGTTCCAACAAAAACAATGTGGTCAAACTCGCGCATACTATTTGCTCGTGTTACTACATTTCGACCTTTCTAAATAATTTTCTGAAGTTTGTTTCCAACTTGTGGTGCATAGTTGTTAGATATTATTTCTCCCTTCTACGTATTTCGTTTTCACAATGTAACATCTTTTATCTATGAGTGAATACAAGGTTATTTTTCGACAACTGTCTATTTGTAATTTGTTTCTATATTACAAATGCATACTTAAGAGTCTTGTTACATTTAGAATTGTGTTCGTTTGCGGTTTTGAAATAATTCTTGGTACTGAATTATCATGTTTACAATGTATTTAAAAGAAATAATGTTATACCTTATTATCTGAATTACCTTTATAGAAAAAAATTTTGAAATGTCAGGCTTAATTAAGGTTTATTGTTCGTAAAATCTTACTATACATGTTGCGTCCATATTTATTGTCCTTCCAAAATTAAAATTTTTTTCTTTGTGGTGTATACGTAGTGTAACGCGAACGCGTTACACACCAAAAGAATTGGTTGTTTACTTTTATTTTCCTTAATTCCTTTTGGTTAAGAGAGAACTGTTTCCTATTTATTATATTGGAATAAAGTTTTTGTTTTAAAATTATTGTATGAAATGCATTAAATAAAAGCTTAAATCTCCTTCGGGACTTCACTGAAACAGATAGGCACCTGCCAAAATTTTTAAAATCAGCGCTCCCGCGCTGAATGTATTCACCAATATGTAAACCAAACATGGACAGGGAAATGTTTAGAAGATATGTGATATATAAAAGATGTAGTTCTTGCCGCGCAAGCCGGAAATTTCTTAAATTTATATATAAGCGATGTTTCTTCGATTTAGTAAGCCTTGTGTCGTAATGTCGCATACTTTGTGGTTCTCCGGACTTCTTTTATGATTTCTTAAATAAAAACAGGGAAGAAAGCAATATTTCTTTATTTGAAACGCTTGTTCGTTCTCGGTTAGATTCGTAAGCAATGAACAATGTATGGCTGTCAACAGACACACTGGCAGGAGTTGCTAATTATAGTAAACATGAAAAGATAGAGTTCGTTTAAGAATAAACAGCACGTTCTCTGCAAGGTCTATAGGTTTATGGAGTTGTGGTGTTCTGGTTATCTGGGGTCACCTTGTCAATGCTTTGCAGAAACAAAGATAACATTTATTTACAAGTAAAGATACTGATAAGAACTTATTATATAATAACATTAAAGGCCTGACACACACGTAGGGAATATTTACAAATGTTTTTGTGTGCGTAATTAAATTGCAAATGTCATTAACAGAAAGCACTTTAGTTTGTCAAGTTGCGGATTTTTTATGTTGGTGAATTGGAAGTTGCAGCTTCACGAAGAAAGACTTGGGTCTGGTGTCGTGTAGGCGTTGAAGTCCATGGTTGTAAGTAACCTCGCTCGAGTTACGCTGATTGCAAACGGCACATCGTGGCGGTGATTGTAGTTGGATTTCCATAGCTTTGGTACTTTGCGGCTGGTGGAAGGATACTGGCGTACGGGCGGTTTCCTTAGTTGGTAGAAATCGAAGCGGTCTGATGATGAAACATTTCCAATCCTGGCATGCTTGTTGGAGGTGTTCTTGTTGACCCTGTTTTTGGAAGTGGATTCAGTCCAAGCTTTGTTATGGCAGGATCCGCTGTCCATTTTATTCAGGTAGGTATGGCGATTGCAACACTGAAGGAAAACAATGTACGAGGAATTTGGTGACTTCCGTCTTGCACTATTTTTACGTTCCCACCAAGAAGTTTGGTGGCTTTCCTAAAAAGAGATAAAATGAAGTGATTTGTTCTAGCGTTCAAAAGTCCTTTTATGCCGAGGTTTGTTTGGACGATTCTATTATATATTTTGAGGGGTGTCTGAAGAGTCCATTATTGGTTGACGATGCCTTTGCGGTGAACCCGGGTTTTCAATTAACCTACAACATATACATTTGCCTAGAAGAAACTTCAGAATATATTTCTTAGGCAAGGGAAGGTTTGCGCGAATAACTCTGTATAGTTAAATATATTTTTCATTGTGCCTTGGTGCCCCAAAGCGAGTATTTATTATTGTTAGTTTTTTTTTTGTAATGGCGTAGCCCTATTTTACAATCAGGCGATGAAGATTTAGAATAAACTCCAAGGTAGAAAGTGATGTTTAAAATGTACTTGACATATCAGTACTTCTTAAAAACTAAGTAATTCAAGTGCAAGTAATACTTCTCAAGTGCAATCCATTATTTCACTATGGTTACATTAATTCTATTGTTAATTAGAACCAAGATATTCATGCTATTTTGAAAAGGCAATTAAATCTTATTATATATGAGTGTGAGGGCGGTATACATTTTATTGCTGCTTGTTTTACAGTTGATCAATTAATACAAGGACTAGATTATTACTAGTATTTATGTTTCTGAATATGTTAATACCAATAAGAATTTTGTACTAATAAATAGACACAGCGCTACCAACTTTATAGCTTTATTTAATCACTTAAAGTAATTATAGGTTTCACCAACGTTTTTCGCCCGACTTTTGGTGAGATCTATGCTTACACACAATCTTGGATAGTGGATGATGCATTTTAATCATGATTGTTGAAAACATAACCATAACTTATGGTGAACAACAAAAATTTCCAATCAAGAATTCGGTCTCGCTTGTAATATTTCAATTTTAATTCCAAATCTGAAGCTATAAATTACATTTTAGTACTTATATTAAATCTGCCCCGGGTAAAATTTATAATAACAGTTTGAAATTATAATACTAATAATTATAGGTTAGTATCCGCACAAGCACCATTAAATTATCGTTTTTCTATTTTAAACACTAAATTTTTGACTTTTTTTAGTATTATAATGAAATAATGGTAAACAAGGATGTAATATTCGACGTTTTTATAAGTTATGGAAAATGGGTTTTACATTATTATGGTAGATCTGAGTTCGATCTAACAAATTTTGTAATTTATAGAAAACCTTTAAGGAGTGGCAGAGAATTTATCTAAAATGTAAGGTTTGGATAATTTATGCTTATCGTGGTAATTACTGTTAATTGCTTTGCACAACTTTAATTCATATGCAAACATTCTGAATTATATATATATATATATATATATATATATATATATATATATATATATTGCCGTGGAACCTCGTTAAATCGAGCCTCAATAACAAAAATATATTCGAAAATAAATTTCCCACAATAGTAAAATTTTCAAAAAACATTAATTTCAAAAACAAAGAAAATAATATTTCTTACCCCGATTCCAGCTTCCTCGGTTGAATTGCTTTCTTCATCTGCTTCCCTGGCTAGCTCAGTTGGGCCTCCTCTTGTATACCTAGATTCACTCTCATACTCTCTATCGTTCACGCACACTCTCAATAAAACCATAAAATAATACAACAATCATACAATATCTATTTTCCACTATTTACAAATAGAACTTCAAAATTATTTACATCACAGTGGCCAAGTTACACCTCAATAAATTCTATTTTGTAAAGTCCAGAATTTTTAACTGCAATATCAAACACATTGAATGTAACCTGAGTAAATGGGCCCTGAATAATACCTTATCTTTCTTTCTTTATTTATAATTAATTCCAATTACGAAACTCTGGAGAACGGTGAGCTCATGATAACCCAGTTAATTATGATTGATGTATGCTCTTTACTTGGCATATTCTTATTACAAACACAACAAAAACCCATGTACTCACAACAAAAAAATATTTAAATTCCTGAGGAATGTTAATCAGCTTTATATACACCTTTATATTTCTATTTAAATACCACAATAAAAGTTAGTTATACGTGTTATGTTCAATACGCCAAATAATGTAAAATGCCATCATAGTTCACTCTCACCCATCACAATAACCTTCATAGTTTATCAACAACAACAAATTCTAAAGCGTTACCTGGAATTTCTTGAAGATCCCTGCTCCGTTGACGATGATGCCATTAAGTTATTTTGTGGTACTGCTCTGCTCCCGCCTCCAGATATTAGTAGTTGAACACCCTTTAAGTTGTGCTGCAATGCTGTTCATACATGATACATCCAATTCCAAATCCAATTATTACTCTTCTTTGATAATTGTTTAATTTAATTCACGTTACATAACGTCACTACACGAGCTTGTTAAAAAAATATAAGTTGCACCTCAATAAAATTTAGACTCGGCACTATCCGCGTACAAATTATGAGGCTAACACCGTACTATTTAATTTAAAATAATTTTCTATACTTACAAGCTCGTGGTAACTTTCGTACGTAGTCTGAAGCGATCAAAATACTAAGGGACTTTTATTCATTTTCAAAAAGTATTTATACAATTTACGATGCCACCTCTCAGCCGCATTTCTCGCGAAGTCCTTCATTTACAATAATATTTCTTAAAATTTTGGGTTCAACCGTTTTCTAAATCCCCAAAATTTAGCTCGTCGTTACGATATTTTCTGAAAAATTAACATTCAATATTCCCGTGTTTGTCTGATGTACAACTAACGATATCGACCAATAGTCTATGCATTGACATCTTACAAATCCCGCCTATATTAACGCTGTCTCATTCTTATGCATATTCTACGTTTCCTTCTAACCTTGTTTGAGTGGTAAAAATCGATATTCCTGTCCATCTGCTATCTAACCCCACGTGAACTAGCATACGTGCTTTAAATAACCCTTTATTAGCGTTTAATGCGAAAACATCCGGCCGTTTGTACAATATACCTAGAATCTTGAGTTTTATCTACACAAAATAAGGAGAAGTTGACATTTAGAAAACATGCAGGTGCTCAAATTAACCGACGTTTTAAATAACATTTCTAGGATTTCGCTTTTCAAAGTATTTCATATAGTAAAGCGTTTCGCCTTGGTATAATAGATTTTTCAAGCTCTTATGCGTGTTAAACGTTATATTCCTTTGAATTCAACTCAATTAAATTAAATAATTATTTCCATTGGCTTATGCAATTTATTTTCTTTACGCACTTATTAAATTCTTAATCCCTAATCATAAAATAATGGCAATACTTGATACTTTAAATTGAATAAAATGAGATACATTTCGCACGTAAATTTTGGTTGTTTCCTTTATACAGGGTGTTTTGAAATTGTCTTGTTTATATTTACATGTAATCCTTTAAAACCACTACAATATATATTGCTGTGGTGGCATGCTTTGTCTCTGTTCTATGAATTCTCTGAATTCTTAATTATATTTCTAATTAATGAAGTTGCTATGACAAATACAAGTACAATGGTTTCACAACAATCTTCTTACAAACAATCTTTTAATACACATCTAATTAGTCCGAAATTTCTTTCTCAAATACACATATCTCAATTATTTTCTTACAATACTACCCTAATATGATAACTATTCATTAATAAATCCTTAATTAAGCTTTTATTATAATTACTTTACATACCAATTATTTTTAGAAGTCGTCTAATTTAATATCCATCTTTCAAAAACCTTGTTAAACGTAACTGAATTCAGTATGTATATAATACCTTGTACAACAACAGATTCCTTGCGTGAATTCGCTAAAACCCCAACAAATTAAATTATTTCACTTCGCCGCAGATCTGATTATGAAAATTTAAATTCTTAATCTAAAAATTATTCTTTTATAAAATTAATCAATTGTAACAAAATAATTTATTTTTACCGCTAAGTGGCCTCTGGTTGTTGATGTTTAATTCAGTAGCGTTCACTCTTCGATTCACAACTATTACCAATGTTTAGGAATTAATATCAACGTTCCACCAAAACGAAGTGATATACGTCCATTACAATTAATCTTCAATCTTTAGTGAAACTAAATTTCGAAATAGTTTTACTTTGTGTTAAATTGTCGATCTTTTATTCTAATATATTTTAAACAATCATTAGCTGCCAAATATTGTCCATTAGGTACGAGTTTAATTACGTAGCGTATCTAGACTATGGACAGCAGCATGCTTGCGTCGGAGTTTCAACCGATACTAATCTCTTACCGCAACGTGCATTGGTTTTTAAATAGACCAAACCTCTTTAGCATCATTGTTGTAGCAGTTTCAAGCAAACTCCTAATGAACGCATTGTATTTACAAATACATCGTATTATCAAACATATGCTTATTATGTCAACGTTCTAGTATCTTCAAGAATTTGAGGCATTTTACCAATACATTTTATATGAAATATATGCTTCCTATTTATTTTACCATCTTATACCTTTTTGATCCAATGGTTTGAACTTCTCTACACTTGAAATTAATTAAATTAAGACTTTTTACTTAGAAACACATCCTTTTGTTATTAATTACAAATGAAAATTTATTTAGAATATTTACACAGGCGATTCTGCCATTATTGCATACAATTGATTTTCTTAGAGTATGTTTCTATGCATTGAGCGTAAATTTATTTAAAATACGATCCTTCAATTATAAAACATGAATGAAATTTCTGTCATAATAATGCTTTCATGCGTCAAACGTAACTGATGCATTTATACAAAGCATTTCACAAATATATTCCTATATGTCCTATATATTGCTTTCTCTAACATTTTCTCTAATTTGTAAAATATGATCTAGTTGTCATACGCTATAATATGACTTTACTATGACCCTTAATCACAGTAATACACACACACACACACACACACACACTATACACACTATATTTAAATATATATATATATATATATATATATATATATATATATAGATATTTTATGTAATTAATTACACAAGGTAAGTTGATAAATACTATCGTATTACAGTGAATAAGATGAAATAATAACTTAGACTTTTATACAAAGCCCAAATGATCATTTCAAATCGAGCTAGTAATTGAAAGATGGAAAATATAAAGTCTTCGACAGGACTTGAACCTGTATCTTGATATTTTCGGCACCATGCGTTTACCAATTACGCCACCGAGACCGATGACGACAATTGGGAAATTTACAAATTTAAATCGTGTACACAACTATACATAAACCTAACTTTCAATTACGTCTGGCATTTTTGTCAATCATACGTTACATTGTCAAATTTTTGACTTGTCAGTTATAGACGATAAAAGGACGTAATTTTGGTCAATAAGGGCAAAATCCTAATACACAGTAATTATTTATAAAAACGTAAACTTTCTTTAATAACGCTCGTGTATATAAAAGTACGCTTTATATTTCCTAAATGTATGAATGTTTTATACGCATCATACATGCAATATCAAAAAAAAATTCAATAACAAACAATTGTTTATTTTGCTGAAATCAATTTGCTTAAATATTCTTAATGTTAAGCGTTAGAAGTAGATCGTCACGTAGTCATTTGTTATTCCGTTCAAATAAAGAACAATGTTTGCACGATTAGGAGCGATATTAAAATATATATTATTATTTATCAAGGAAGCACTTTGAACTTTGAATAATAATATGATTGAGACTCAAGTCTAGAAAATTAAGCCGATTATGCATTAATCAAAGCGCTCGACAAATAAACAGCTTTATTATGAACTGAAGCGTTTGTATTGGCCCAAATTATGTGGCCTGTAAGGAAGGTTCATGTTTGAGATAATAGTAGATTTTCTAAAGGCATTGTTGTTGATGATCTGAATTAAATGTTATGTATAGGACTAGTGCAACCTTACAATGATTGTTGCTGTTGTTTTGTGAACTAGTAAAGCAATTTAAAATACTATACTCGATTAAATGTAATGCAAGTAAAAATATTGCAATTGAAAGCGTTTGAAGTTAGTTTGTTTTTCGCGAATTTTGAGAAATCGTAAGTTAACCAGCATATTGTATATTAGTTTAAGTAACATGGGTTGTTTTAGTGCTTCAAATGTTATTTTAAATGTTGCTTCAAATATTACATTAATTAGTACCTAAAATATTATTATTATATCAAATATTAGCACAAGTACTAGATCAAGTTCAGAGCTTATTCTAATTGTGTTAAATTTTATGTTATTTAATGCCACTGCAATTGAATTGGTTGCAAGTTAGCTTCCTTTGACCTAGATCTGTTGACGGTCTTGTATAATTTTACTCGTTTGTGCTCTAAGTTTAAAGCTTTAAGAAACTATTGCGTCTGGAATTAACTCAAGACTCCTGAATTCACAAATTGGATTAGCTTCTAAGATTTGTGTTTTTCTGTAAAGTACTTGATGAAAATATTTACATGAGGGTTTTGTATTAAATAATTCTATTATGAGAAGTTCCAGCATTAAAGTTTAATTAATTCAAAGATTCATTTGGAAAATCCTTTATAACAAAGGACAATTTACACATCTTTGATACTAGATATATTTTTAAAGAAGTAACCTCTGTAGTAAGAGTTTTCTGACACTGGTAGTTCTATGGAAATTTATTCAAGTGTAAGTTGAAACTTTGGTAATTTTTTTGTATTTTTATGTGATTTATACTACACTAATTTTCATTTTTCTCTATACTATCATTATCTGTAAGTGTTTCTACTTTAAAAATTTTTAGCTTAGGTTAATATCCTAATCAATTCAAGCAGGGGAGTGCTTATGTTTTACCAACTGAAACAGTTGTGGGAATGGTTTTTAAATTTAGATTTGAGATTCTGCGTATGTTGTATAAGGGAGTTTACTTTAATATTACCGCAGATAAATTTTGAAACCCAACTAAAGGGGCATAATTCCACGCAAGTGACTCGATTCTAGCACACAAAATAAAATTGATTACTCAACGAGAGTAGCTTGATTTGACATTCAGGCTTGATTTTATTTTATAAAGGGTAGTAGAGGTTAGGGGTATAGATCTTTTGGTATAGGTTAAAAAATTTTAGTTTGTGTAATTTTTTTAAAAGCATTTGATGCAATGGAAGAGGAAAAAGTAAAAGCAAAGGGGAGTATAATGAACATAATGAACTTCCCAATAGAAAATAAAGAAGAAGCAAAACAACATCGGGAAGAATTCAATCAGAATTTTGACAGATTCAGGAAAAAATCAATCCGAAATTTGAGAAAAATCAAGAAAAATTCAAGCAGAAATTAAAACAAAATCGGACAGTATTTAGTCAGGAATTAAAATAAAATTGGGAAGAATCGAGTCTTGAATTTGATAGATTGGATAAATTCACATTTTTCAAGAGACCGGAAACTCAAGAAGTAGTTAATTCAAGTGTGGCGGAGGTAAAAATAGAAATAAATAAGAGGTTGGATGATGTGGATATTCACGTAGGAGATCTACAAGAAACTGTAGAAGAAAAGATCAGCTGAATACAAGGGTGAACCTTAGTGGGAGATACAGAAAATAGTTAACTCAAGTATGAAGGAGTTGAGCAAGAAAGCGCTAGAGAAAAACTAGCACAATGTAAGGGTAGAATTGAGGGAAGTAGAACAAGGTATAACCGTATTAAATAATGAAGTTACGAAAGTAGAAATAGACTATAAGGAGTAAACTAGTGAAATAAAAGGGGATGGCTTTGCGTGTGATAATAATGTTGTTTCTTTAGAACAATTTGTTGAATTTTCTGGAGATGAAAAGAGCAATCCCAAAATATTTTAAATAATTTAAGAGTTTGCGTAGCAACTATTACAGTTGGCGAATCAAGGCGAAAAGGCAACACAAAAATTCAGTTTAGTTTACTGAAAATAGAAATAAGGATTTGAACGGAAAATTTTAAACTACTACTGTAGGGGATAAAGAACGATACAAGATTAGGGATAATTTGTCGTCGGGAAAAGTCTAATGAAATGTAGGATACTAGATAAAGAAAATGCTTGCGATAGGATGTTCACTAAAAGTAGAAAACGGGAACAAATAACGAACCATGAAGCAGAGAATTATTATGGAATGTATTTGATGATTAACAAATTTTTTGAAAATAAAGATATTAGAAGGTAAAATTATAACCACGCTACGGTCGCAAGTCGCTTGGATCCGCTCCACCTCCGAAACTATTTTAACCACCTCCTAGAGCACGTGACGCCATCATGCACGTCAGGATTGGGAACATTCCATCATCAGCTCGTATTAATTTCTACCAACCAAGGACGTCGCACATATACCAACATCTCCGTCTACAATGCAGCAATCAACCATAGCAACCTTTAGTATTGTATTCCAAAAAATTAATTAATGTTCAATCAAAATATTCAGCTTATGACTGAGAACTTTTCGCGATTTACCTAAGTGTAAAACTGTTTAAACACATGTTAAAACGTAGATATTTTACGATCTACACAAACCATAAACCTCTAAGTTTCGCATGCCAACAGAAACTGGAAAAATGTTCTTCCAGGCATTTTAGATATCTGGATTACATAAATCAGTATTCGACACATATCAAACACACTTCGGGGAAAGAAAACGTTGTCGCGGACACACTCTCGAAAGGAAAGTATCGACTTCAAACAGGTATTCAATTTACAGCAAAACGACGAAGAGTTCAAAAGCCTCAGGGAAACAACAACTGAAGGTTGACACAGACTGATATAAAATCCGAACTCTGACCAAACAATTTTCTGTGACATCTCAACAACGATAGTTTGCTCAGTCCTAACAAAAGAATTACGAAAAGAACCTTTTGCAAGCATTCAAAACCTAGCACACCCAGGAATCAAGGTAACCACGAAGCTGTAACCCAGAAATTCGTTTGGCCTGGAATCATATCAGACTACCGCACCTGAATACGAAGTTGTATTCAATGGAAAAAAGCCAAAGTCATAAGACACATGATCACAGGGACGCCAAAACTCAAACGGTAGCCAAAACATTCGTAGAACAATGGATTGCACGCTTTTCCGTACTTCTCAGAGTCACAACAGATCAACGCCATCAGATTGAATCGCAACTATTCAAACAATTAGAAACCTTTATCGTATTCATAAGAATTCGCACAACAGCATATCATCCGCTGTCTAATGGCATGGTGCAACGACTCCATCGGCAATTGAAAGCTGTATTCATCTGCCACGAAACGGAGAGTTGGGCAGGAGTATTATCCTTGTTCTACTCGGAATCAGAAATGCTTGGAAGGAAGAACTAAATGCAACAGCTGCCGAGCTTACATTTGGCGAAACACTATACCTACCAGAAGAAATCCTCACAAGTTCGAGCAAGCTAACGGTACAAACACATCCTGAGGCACTTGCAAACCAGCTACATTACCACTTTCCACTACTACAACTAGTCCAAGGCACTAAGCATAGCAGCAGACAAACATTCGTATTCAAGGAGTTAAAAAACCCAAACCACATTTTTCTATAATGCGGAGGAAACAAAAATGCGTTACAAAGTTCATCCGATGGACTGCACAAAGTAATTCTCATTGACAACAAAACAGTCACCATCGATAAACAGGGCAAGCAAACAAATGTATCAATTGACAAGGTCAAACCAGCATACATAGAGAACGAACCCTTTGAAATAGTCAACACGGGTCCAGAAGAACAAACTTGTACTCCTCCCAGGGCAGTTACAAGATGTAGGAATAATCAAGCAACCATACTCTTAACTAACGAACCACTAAGCAAACTGCATGCAAATAAATAGCATGCGCGCTTAAAACACCCCTCAGCCAATAATGCACTCGTTCGACACCCCTGGAATTACATAGTAGAACTTTCTGAACGTACAATATGCACAAATCCAGGATATAAAAGGAGCTCCAAGCGCTGGAGCAAATTACTTCATAATTTTTGTATTTTTAAGGTGGTCACCAAACTTTTTGGGGAGAACTTAAGAATAGTGCAAGACCGAAGTCATCAAGGTCCTCGTGCACTAAGAACTTTTTTCAGATTACTTCGGTGTGACTGCCAAATCTAACGGAATAAAATGAAGTAAACCCTTATTACCACACTACGGACGTAGGAGCCCGCCATAACACAGCTTGGATCCGCTCCACCTCCACCAGGATGCTAGCATCTCCGCCTACAAGTCGCAGGGTACCGAAATATGAAACCCTATTCCAGCTATCGCCGCTAGGTGCCGCATTGCATTCAGCGTAGCGATGGACTTCATCTTCTATACAACACTAAATCTAACTTTCGTCACGAAGCCACAACATTCAATTCTTTAACATAAAAATATATTCTGTAACTTTACAAACTACAGTGCTTTCAGTGTTAAAAGACATTTGCAATAACTATGCATACAAAAACTTTTGTAAATATTTTCTTTGTGCGTCACGCCTTTAATGTATAGATAGGTCGCATTTTTAAACTTGTAAATAAATGTTTTTTCTTTTGCTACGAAGAATTGCAAGGTAACCCTACACATATCAGAACGCCGCAGTTTCAAAGGCCGCGCAAAATATGCACATAAAGAAAAATAAAAGGAAAACTAAACGGAAGGCTTACTAATTATACTATTCAGAAGGAAAAGATATATACACTTTACAGCTTAATATCATTTACTATTTGAAAAAATAAACCCCTTAATCAAGTAATAATAATATCAATTTGTATATCCTTAAAAATGTAGCTCCCTTTAGTTAGTTTAAAGCCAGCAAAAATGACACTGTACTCTATTGGAAACACCCTTGAACGTTCAATGACCTTTCCCTTTTACGTGAATTTTCACATATAAAAAGATTTTTGATGACCCTTTACATAAATATTTTGGTATAATAAAAAAATTAGCAAATGTTTAAGAAAAGAAAATAATGCCTTGTGCTATTTAGATAATGTTCTGACCTGTTGTTTTCCTTGCGTTTCGTTTTGTTCTCCCTATTCTTGGATCTGTTTCTGCGTGCTGTGAACCAGTACCTCTGTATTGCTTTCAGTTGAGTTCATATGTTGATTTTATAGGACCGCTTGGCCAAACCCCATTCAATGCTTACAACAATCTTCCGTTTTGTGCTCCGATGCGTAGATGCAAACCAATATTTTTATGCAATTTTAGATCGATTTAAATTCGAATTTATTTGTAAATTTCCATTTATCTCTAGATTTCTCAGATTATCAATTAGATTTCCCGGATTTCATCTTATTACTTAGATTTCCCAGATTTCCACCAGATTTTCATTTATTACTTAGATTTCTACCAGATTTTCACTTATTACTTAGGTTTCTACCAGAGTTCTTAGATTTTTACTTATTACTTGGAGTTTCACCTATTACTTAGATTTCTTGGAGCCCTAAATTATAAATATTAATATTATGTTTAATTAATAAGCTTTCACTTACGTTTTCCAGTTTACGGCAAAACTTTTCTCGTATATTTTTCACTATTTATTAATTTCCAATTCTTCTATCACGAGTTCTACGAAATATAATTATTTAATTTTCTATGTTCACTTTTACGTAAATTTTTAATTTGAACTGATGTGAAGCGTGCTCGGGTTGAAGGAAGACAGTTTGTTTATCAAATTTGAGTGATATATAAAGCATTGGTTATCGGCGGCCTTAGGTCAAAGTTTAAGGCATGCTATAGGATATTGTCAATACTCTGGGCTTTCTCAGGTATGATTTTGATAATAGCCCGCCCGAACAATGCTGTCGGTCACGTAGTATACAAGTTATATATATAGTGGATTTCCATATTCATTGTACTTTCACCCGTCTGTTTTGTTTTGTTGTAGGAAATTTTAACTCGACTTCTCGCGTAGGCAAACTTATAGCTTTATTTTTGTCAAGATGTTTTGGGTTTTGAATTTACTTCATGATAAAAATCACGTAGGCGAAATTTTTGTAATGACGTAAGTTGAAATGCGTTTATTTACATCCTGCGTTTCTGAAACGTATTTTTTTAAAATGTGCGTTTATTTCGAAGATGCTTTGTTTATTTCTTTTCACTATTGCGTGTTTAATTTTAACAGAATTTGTATCACGATTTTCTAGCTTCCGATGCTTTTAATGCGTATTTATTTAGAATTTATGAATGCTCTTGTGGTTTAAAATAAGTTTGATTGCGTACAGAGTTATTTATCTTACTGGATGTGGTTGTATTATTGAAGGATGAGCTTCTCTGCAGTAATTAAAGTTAACCGTGATCCTTATACAGTGTGTTAAATGTTTGATTTTTGCAGAATCTGCGAATTACGTACTTTTCATGATAAAATTGTTTAGTTTTCTAGCTTTTAGTACTATTTACATGTAGTATGCGACCCTCATGACTCTATATACCCCTAAATAACCCTATTGTCATAGCATTATATATATATATATATACATATTAAGAAAAAAATGTTTGCTTATAGCTTTCTGGAGTGGTTAATCTGTAGACATTCTCACTTGATGCTTCAACCATAGTCAGCCATCATATGTACACCCCATCAACCTTGATACTGTGCCTCGATGAGCTTCAAATTTTGCTGGAAAGCTCACCCTGCTCAGCACCGACTAAACTAAGGTTATTCAGGAAGCTATGCAAAAATTCACTTTGATATTCATTCTGCAACCAGGCAGTTTGAAGCGCTCCAAGGATTGCTGGATAATTTCGGTATAATTCGGTACTGTTTTGTTTCCAAGAAAGTTTTTGAAAATGATTTTGAATGCCAACCAAGCATTCTTTTACAGTTCTGTCATTGTTTCCACGAAATGTTCATCTTTAAGTTTCCTTTTCAAATGACAGGTTAGGAAATGCCGAAATGAGATACTTGATACTGTCACCCTCAATTGGCAAAGCTTTAATAAATTGGTTCATGAGACCCAGTTCTATGTGCAAGATAGAAATATAATTTTCTTTCTGGCCCATACTGGATAATGTAGAATGTTTGGATCGCCAGGTTTCAAGTCAGCTCTTGGCGGTCAATTTGACTGCACCCAATGCTTCTCACAAGCTCAGCTGTCCCACATACACCAAGAACAAGAATACTTGATGTATCCGCGTTGCTGTCTAAGGAGGAACACCATTATAATGTCAACACAGATGAGTCATTGGTGCAAGTGATATTGCAACAAATCAATTACTCTCTGTATCTCTTTATATTCTTCACGCAAACAAACTGATTGGCGTATTGGAACCGCACCAGATAAATCTTCACCGTGGAGTAGGACACACGTCAAGCTCAGCTGAGAGCTATCGAAGAACAATCACTATTTAGTTGCGTTATAAGCTAAAATTCCCAACTTTTTCATTAAACCATAAACGTTATGGCAATACACAAATCCATCATAATTTCGAAAGTATTGCAGAAACGCATTTCCTCTTGATCGTAGCTAAGATACGTTAGCTTCTTCTTCAATCAGGTTTTTCTCGTGCAATCTTGACGCTAACAGCTCTTGAGCTTTTTTGGATTATCCCAAATCTCATATCAAATCATTCAGCTAATTCTTCTGAAATCTCTTACTAACGGAATCAACTTAAAAAATGTTCTCTGGGTTTTCGCCAAATCATAGGTATACCAAATGGAGATTTACCACGTGTTCCCTTCGTCCAACTCTCGAGACACTGCTTACACACTTTGTGAGGGGCCCATAATTTATTTTGATCAACAATTTTTATTTCAAAATAGTTAAAATAGGCTTGCCTGACAAATGTACTGTGTTCTTTGACTGGGAGTGGTAAAACTGCCGCATACATAACAAAAGGAATCGGGTCTGCTTAAGCACTTACGACGCGAGCTAGCAGAGGCAGACATAAGGAAAAAGTATCAGGTCGTATATAAATAAAAAGTAATCACTACTAACATGCATACAAGCAAGAACTCAAACTACACGTTTGAATGAGCTCCACTATGTCAGAGCGACACACAATGACTCACCACACTATCTCAGGCATTGCTGAACTAATCTAACCAAGTATGCACTTGTCGCTTGTCTTCTACGACGTCATTCACCCGGCGCCAGTAGGATAAGGGTTATGTCAGCCAACAGGAAAGAAATATTTCTTATGATCCACGCTCGAACTCGTAGAGAGTGGTCAAATTCATAAAGGCGTAGAGAAAAATTTTACGTGGTAGGAAAACTAACTACAGTTTTGAAATCACCATGCCCATTTAACTGTAAAACAGCTCAACAATCAAACTTTACAGAAATTGTGTTAAAAATTGTTCCCTTGTGTTATCGATGCCGACCTGTCACAATTTTGGGAATTTGTATTTGTAGGTCAGCAATTTTTAAAATTTTTTCTTAAGGTTGAGGTTGGTTTACATCAGTGAATAAATTTTTGGGCTGACTCACTATACATGCTTGAATAAGTTGCCGAGTAAATTTTGGAACTGCTTGCTATCGTTTAGGAGGCTGCAAAATTGCCTACGTTCTTAACATGCCCATAGATTTAGGACGTCCATGTAAAAGGCACCTAACCGAAAAATATCCTGGTAAAAAAATAATATTTTGGGAACATTGAAACGTGGGTACTCTCATAAATCGTAGAGGGTACGATTACCTGCAACCTTGCTACACGAGGTTGGTAATAAGTCATCAATATGCCGAAGAAGTTCGTTGTGTTATAGAAAATATCAATTATTTTATGCCTTGTCACTCTGAAGAACTAATGGAAAATAAAGCTAATTGCTTAATTAATACTCCATAGTCTAAAATAAATGTATGATGCAATTTGTAAGTCAGGGAACAATGTTATTTTAACTTTTAAATTACATTAAAAGTTTATTTGAAACAGCTTCTTTGTTGTAAAGCTTGAAGCGATCTTATTACGTAGCCACGAGCTTCATCAACTAATTAATTAAAATGTTAGTAAAGCTCATTAACAGTACCATTAAATTATTTAATAGAGTTTTGTAATTAAACTGTTATGTTACAATTAATTACTGCCATCAATCTTTTAAGGTATATTATAATTTATTTAAGTAATGCATATGGCAAAGTAAACGCTTTACACTCTATGACCGAACTAAAATTATTGAAAAGATAAAAAATTAGAATTCTGGTGTTGTTAGGGCCTAAACTATAAAATTTTAGATAATTGATGGTATAGCTAAGCGTAGAACTGATCTTCTTTTAACCCTACATCCGCAAAGCTTTTAACAGAAATAAAAGGGTTGTTTTCTTAACGACGGGCATAGCCATGGAAGGACTTGATTTTGTGAAATGTAATATAGCAATTTGCATTCATTTATTGTTTACAGCCTGTCGAGATCTGAAATAATCCTTCAGTCGTCTTGTAGATCACTGGCCAGCTACTTAAGGCCAAAAGACCAGTTTCAGGTTAGTTGGCGCCCAGTATTTGTATCTAGACTGATAGTTCAGAGACCTTTTCAGGTATGTAGAAGAGAAAGTGTTGAAGTTTGTTTATCCCTTAAAAGATTCTGCATTTATTTTCATAGAAACCGCCCCTTGCACTATTAGTTAGCTGGTGCATTCTTTTTCTGTTACGTTTACGTGGTAATGTAAATTTTAAAAGGGTTCTTAGCATTAGTTTTAAACGTAATAGGCTCTCCACTGAAAGGGAAAGGTATCTTATTGAATGGCCTAACTTTTTGAATTGAACATTCTAAATGGTGGAGCGGAACCCACCATAGTTCGACGCAATGGAGTCCCTTTTATAGATTTCACTATCTCCACAGCGTTTTTGTATACCTTGCTTCAAATACCTCCGATCGAAATCCAACTAAACTCTTCACTTCAAATCCGAAACCTCAAAAATAACCTACCAATCATCCTACACAACAGATCATTTCACTATGACGAATACCGTACTATCCCTAAAACTGACATAAAATCCCGAATACATAACTCCCTACTCCATTCCTGGCAAGATCTTTGGTCCCACTCTACCACCGGCAGATATACATTTGATATCTTCCCTGACATCACAAACATCCCTCCACATATTCCTTTCTCTAATCCTTCTACAATGCAATTTCTGCCCGGTCATGGTAACTTCCGTAATTAACTTTATCAATTCCATTTAACTCCTTTCTCTCACTGTCTTCGTAACAATCTATCTCTAGAAACCCCGCAACACCTGATATACTCTTGTCCCCTAACCTCTCTACTACAAATCAACCTCAAGCAATCTACAAACTTTGACCCGTTCCCCCCACTTCCTAGTCACTAACTACCCTTAAGAATTCAACCATTTCCTAAATGAAATTCTCTTAACCAAACCTACCACCCACAACCAGCGACATTTACACACTTAATATACACTCTTGTAATTCACTACCACATCACACCTACACTCGCACTATACACACAATCAGCACCACCCCAGGTGCACAGTCGACGACTAAAATAGGGGCACAGATCCCCCTCATCAGAACTTCAAAAACCACAATTGTCTTTGAATTAATGATTCTAAGTTCTTCAAATATGTAAATACTTATTATGTACGACTAGTATGGGATCTGGCCTAGGTATAGTCCACAACAATAAATTAATTTATCTATTTATCTGTCTATGGTGCGCTAGTCCAAAGTGAAGAGACATGAGCGAGAAGACGCAGAGAGATTATTAGCTTATACTAATAGAAATAGATGGATACACTAACATTTTACAGTCACAATATCATGAACGCATGTATTTTTGGAGGAGAAAACGATAATCTTCCGGGAACGATTTAGAGGCGCAAGATATTGAAAAACCTACTATTCTGAATAGGGAATTGGACACAGTTGCAGGGGAGTTCCACAGGGATAGGTGTTAAGACCCGACTCTGTGGAATATATTTATACGACGAAGTGATGAAGGTGGAAGTACATAATGACATCCACCTAGTTTCCTATGCAAACGATGTAGCTACCTGGACCTCTGCAAAGAATCCGCAGATCATGATAGAAGTAGAAGAAAAACCTTACGCGCAATTGCAGACTGGATGGTGTGAATGAGTTAGAACTTTTCCAGAATAGACTACCTCAGTTATACTTAACCTAGGTAGAAGTACAAAGAGTCATACCTTCCTGTTAAATGGATATACCGTGATACCCAACTTGGGAGTAACAATTGATTACGGTCTTACATTTGCTAGACATATGGAAACAATTATCGCCAAGGCTGAGAGGATCACGAAGGCACTAGGCGTTCTTCCGCCAAATGTAGGAGGATCCAGACTTCAAAAAATAAGGTACTGCACTGCTCCATGCAGTTCGTCATTCTATACGTAGCTCCGGTATGGAGTGAAGTAGTTAGAACAAAGAGGTGCAAGAATATATTAGAGCGATGCCAGCGTGCTATGGCAGTAAAGGTCTATTGTGTTTACCGAATGGTGTCCACGGAGGAAATTCTAGTAGTTTCAGGGCTTTGCCTTCTTGACCTACTATTTTGGGAAAGAATTGAGATCTTCAAATAGAAAACTGATCATTCTAACCGACACTTATTGAAACTAAGATACAAACAAAGGGAAAATATGTTACAACGCAGACAGGAGAAGTGACAAGAGTCCTCAATAATAAAGGTGAACCATCAAGCTGATCTTGGACGTTGGAAAGTGAATAAATAGAAAGCACGGAGTGGAATCTTCACCTTACCCAAGCGCTAACTGAGCACGGCTGTTTTGGAACCCACCTTAAGAGGATCGGCAAGGAAGTATACAGCAACTGCTGGTATTGTGATGACCCTGACGACAATGCAAACCACACTACATTTGCATGCGAGAGGTGGGGAAGGGTCAGAGCACTACTGGAAATACACATATAGCAAAACCTCAGATCGGAAAGTTTCTTGGGCATATTGCTTGAAGCCCAGAATAAATTGAACGCCATTGAAAGTTTATAGACAAGGTCCTAAATAGGAGAGGGAATTCTTAAGAGGAGTTTAACGAACAATTATACTTCTTGAATTTCTCCATAGTAGATGTCTAAATAAGCAGTTTTGGGGAGACTTTCACCAGAGTGAAAGAGGAAGGGCATTCAGTGCGGTTACCTTGGAAATACCATCCAGTCCGGGGAAGTCTTACACGCTTCCGACAATTTATGTTTTCAAGCCAGTCGACGTGTTAGACATTACTCTTTTCCCAAACCCAAGACAAAAATGTTTTACCTCTTTAACTGTTTAGCCATAGCCGACCACCTAGATACACCACACTCTTTAAACTGTTTGAGAATAAACAACTATTCACTTGTGCACCACTGATTTACACTGAACTTACCCCTGAACTTTTGATTATCCCAGTAAATGCACCCACGCGACTGCTTAGCGTAGTGTAATACGGTTCAGTACGAAAGAAACTTGTCTATTAATAAAAATGTTTTTAGTTGTATTTGGTGAGGAATTTTTGTTGCATGTGTTAATAGATGGCAGTAGAATTGAAAATGATGGCGTTTTTTTGAAGCTAGGGTACTCTAAGCTCTACTTTCTGGAAAGCTTGCCGAACTCTGCTGATGATGATGATGATAATGATGATCTAAGAAATAGTACAAAACGCCTCCCAGTTTCAACTTTAAACAAATACAAATTTTTAGATATCTTTAAGATATAAAGTACGCACAAACAGGCTGTAGAAGAAACTCTAATCTTTAGCATTCTGACCCATGTTGAGAAACTCACGTTAAAATAAATACACAATAAATTAACCACAACCCTGAAGTTGCTTATCCAGAAATGCGTGAAGTGGCACCCTATATAACTATCGCTTGCGGTATTCATAGCTCGAGTAAAACTTGAAACTTGTCAGTTGACAAATTAAAGGTATAATAGTTCGCCGCGTACTTGTACAGAAGGTGCACTAATATTGCACAAATTTTACAATACAAAATGAATAATTAACTCAATGAATAAATAAAGCTTATCCTTATCCATAAAGAAAGTAAGTTTAAGTTAGAGCCAATTACTGATTCCTTGTATTATGACGTTAACCGCTAAAATCCTACTACGTACTATTCGTCTACATAAATAAAGCCGCAGATCCAAATCTTTTTCTCTATGCAAATTGTTTTGACTGAGTCCATTACCTACAACATTAAAAGAACACGACAAAGGGCAGTGGATCAGGCAGGAATACACGAGTGAACTCAACACACTAATGCTCTACTGCACCGTGTCTTTTAGGAAAAATAGTTCAGCGTAGTCTCCCATCATGGCGGTTGACTTGTTCACTAAGCCACTACTCTTCGTTATGCGTTCTGATTGGTCGAAGACAAGGACATATATTTTTCAAATTAAAAGGAAACATCTCCATTCTCACGAAACACATAATAAACATAATAAAACTTTCTAAAAGTCCCAAGCAGGCTGAGAACTCAAAACCCCATTTATATAATGCGTCATAACTGTTACACTTAATTCCATTAATTCTTTCAAGAAAACTGCTTTAACCGTAGTACTTAACTCTTCCGCTTAAGCTGTTTAAATTACATATGTATGTTGCGCATATTCACGGAGGAATGAACTTGATTCTAGCTGAATTAGAACCATAAACCTTGAGAATCTAAAATCAATGCGTAATGCTTTTATAGTTATTGTAGATATGACAAAGATGTGCTTGATTTAGTCCTGTGCGATCTATATGGAGGTGTAGTTTGTCAACTAGAGTTATACCTAAAAAAACGATTGTGATGGTTTTTAAATCTTTCATAATCTTTTCATAATAAATAGTTTGTATGTCACGAGACGGAGTCGATAACATTGCAAGAGGTCAGTTGCATCACTTTACCTCGTGACGTCACAAGAACAATGACCTTGAGTGAATGGAACGACCTTAAACTGAGATGATTTAGATAAAAAACCCAAATTACACATTTTCAGATCTACTTGTTATGCTACCTTCGATAGCATAAAATAGGATAGGCCACGATACGGACTGATTATCAAAACAAAACAATAACTTTCAGTGAACGCATTAAATTTCGAAGAAATGACTTTGCATTAGTTGAAAATTCTCTTGGAGTAATAAAACTATTTTAAAGTGAAGCGTATGACATTTATAGTGGTACTTAAACTTAGGGTGTTGATTTAAATTTGGGTAGTGATTTAAAAGATTTGGACGGTAGGAGTTCTGTTTGACGATTTAAACTTCTAGAATTAGCAAAAATTCTATCAAGGAAATTATTACTTACGACTGAATTCGCCGAGTCGAATTTATTCAATTTTCACTTCTTACATTTAAATTTTAATTATTGTTTAAACGTAGCACT
Source organism: Platerodrilus igneus (assembly GCA_036346225.1). Classification (NCBI taxonomy): domain Eukaryota; kingdom Metazoa; phylum Arthropoda; class Insecta; order Coleoptera; family Lycidae; genus Platerodrilus; species Platerodrilus igneus. The sequence goes on along the minus strand of JARFIW010000624.1, from coordinate 10,709,063 downwards.
TCAGGTATTTACGCTTTGCTTGTTCACTGAAAAACCAATAATCATCCTCTCGTAGTGCGTACATTCTTATTTGTAAATATTTGCTCTGATAATAGAGCACGTGTATGAAGAAATTTTGAAACCACGCCTGGTGTAGAACTTGAGAAATCTCACGAACACGATGACCAATGAACGATTCTCATTTGAAATCTTTAAAATTCCATTTGTTAAAAGGTTCTAATATTGCTAGCTCGACGTCATCCTTATTAGGTAAAATTCTAAGGAAGCATGTATTGATTTAATTTAGTTATCCCCAACTGTAAATAACATTATTGTTTTATCGCCTGCAAATGTGGTTACTTGCCATACTACGTGACCGATTGAATATAACAAGAATTCGAGGTTTTCAATATATCATCTACGATTTACGCATGATTTTTGAAAATAAATGCAATTTTACAGTTTACATTAGTGCATTTATTTCCAAAAAAAGCTTTGGATACTAATGAATGAAAGGATGTATAAAATTCAATTTCTCCAAAAACAAGCACGCTTTAATGAAGGTTTCGCAGCTTCATACTTTGAAATAGTTTCAATACCGAATGATTTAAACTATGCAGAAAATCTTCCTTGATTTTGCTTTTTTAAAACGCATTTTCTACATCAAGCGTATTTAATAAAAGTTGGCTTGTTCTTATTAACTGAAACCGAGTTGGTGTTCAACCCTTACATACTAAAATGGGTTCCTTTAAAGCAGAGGTTTCCAACCTTTTCTGAACCACCGCCCCCTCTACTGGAAAAAAACTTCCAACGCCCCCCTCCTCATCATAGTGCATTATAACGAATATTAAAATATTGTTGCATAGTATCTATCTATATATATATATATATATATATATATATATATATATATACATAGATACTCATATACGAACGTTGCACTTTTGACTGCTATTACAAGCGTTCACTAAAGCGTTGGACAAGGTATATAAATTAAAAATCGCAAAAGTAAACCTTAATTAAAACGACTATCAAATGTAGTACAAACTTGTTTATTAAAAACTTAAATATGAATACATAATGAACAGAAAAAGATTAAGAAGAAAAATTAATGAGATAGTTGAGGCTGGTGAAGTTTTAACAATTTGCTAATGTCGGGTTCCAATTTCGTTAACATCAGCCGCAAATCGCCACGTTCAGTAATGTGCAGTCTGTTCCTTTTCTTAGACAATAAATTAGCTACTGCACTGAACCCACGCTCAGCCAAATAAGATGAAGGAAATGCAATTAAAAATATCTGTACTCTTGACCACAATCCAGGGTAAAGAACTGGTATTGGTTTTGAAGCCAGAACTCTTGATATCCATTTCTGAATTTTACTTTTAGTTCTTCGTTAGTTGTGAGTTCTACGAGTTCCTCTTCTAAATTTGATGATTCTGCTGTATCTGCATTTGCGAAAGGATCTAAAACCCAACCCGGTATATTCATGTTTAAAATATCCTGGAATCGCTCCACACAATCAACATGAAGAACGTCCAAGTGTTGGCAGTAAGTAAGTAAATCTTCATGTTTTGCAGAGACTGCTGATAATGTGGGAAAGTGGCTGTATTCACCTCTCCCTAGATGATAGTTGATTTAGCGTGGATGTTAGAGCGAATTGGATTAATATGTGCTGCATTAGGGCGTAGTTTAAAACCATAGCGTTTGTTGATTGGGGTTCGTACAAGGTTGTTTTAAGGTCGGTTATCAAAATACGAGGAAATTTTCGTAGCGTGCGCCGTGTTTGTTAGTTTTCACGTGATTTTCAAAGAAATAAGTGGCGGTTATAAATAATTTCTGGAATTATTGTGTACGTGAGAGAAGTGTTTGTGGAAACGGGTGGCCGTTGAAAGTTTTACCAAAAATGGTAGTGAAGTGTGTTTGTATGGTTAAAATTTTCTGGAATTAACAGGCTTTGAGGGGATGCGAGTCATTATATCGGTTGAGGGTCCTCTTAGTCTTCGACAAACTCTTAGTGCTCTGAGTCTTCGACTTCAAGTTCTTGGGTTTAGGTCTTAATTAAACTAATTACTAAAATACTTTTATTTCATATTCCAAACGTATCAATCGCTTTTATGCGACCTTTCTCAATGGCTTTTCTACAGTTAATTTATATTGAAACAAATGACTTTCATATTATACAGATTTGCTGACCTTTAAACAAAGATTAATTTACATAGTATGAATCTTTGTTTTAAGGTAAGCAAATATATATATATATATATATATATATATATATATATATAAAATGAAAGCCATTTGTTTCAATATAAATTAATTATAGAAGATCCATTCAGAAAGGTCGTATAAAAGCGATTGAGACGTTTGGAATAAGGAATAAAAGTATTTTAGTAATTAGTTTAATTAAGACCTAAATCCAAGAACTTGAAGCTAAGAATTATCACTTTATGATAATATATTATATAGATAATATAATATATAGTATATAATATATAGTATATAGTACATAATATAATATATAGATTATATATTGTACATATTCTAGAATTGATGTATATTTTAAGTGTAATTGAATTTTTTTCTTACACAAAGTTATATGTATATTTTAAACAAGGTGTTCTAGAATAGTAAAACATAATAAATATTTAGTTTCGGTCGTGTTGTTGTTGCACATCATACAGTTACACTTACAGGTCGTTTACTGATTATATAGACGTTGTTGTAGGATGTAGGAATATTATCATTATTTAGTTTCTCAATCTTGCTCACTTGAAGGTGTTCGGAATATTCTAGTGGTAATGTACAGTTCAGTTCATAGGTTTCTTCCATTGCACACCCTCTAAACTTTGTTTTCAATGATTCTATTTTCAATAACTTTTATTTTCTGTAAATTAAAATCTGACTGTGTATATGGCTTGTAATATATACTTTTCTTAAAATGATTAAAGTTTATTTCTAACTTATATTACTCTATTTATATTTTGATTATTATTGCAGGCTGCACTCCTAATCTCATTATTAGTATTTGAAAATGGATTTCTTCCTTATACTGTTATGCGGCGGTTAACCTCGATAACCACAGATGGTGAGATCAGTGGACATGTATACTTAACAATAAGAATAGCGGATATCTTCAAGTACTTACCCAAGTTATTAGATTTAGCGGTGTTCGAAAAAACCAGTAGTAAAAAACGTCAACTTTTTTGACAGACGTTCGTATCTGTCCAACAAAAATACCATAGCGACGCACAACACACTTCTAACTAGGTTTTCGCGGTACATCAATAACACAGAGTAGCTTGAAGGCTGAATCGCGACAAATCTAATGACATTTAATGTCCACATGGCGAGTTTACCTGCAAGCTTTATCTTATGTTATAACTAACAGTAAATTTACTATAGATACAAACGGAACATATACTAAAATTGGCTGTCCTTCAGATACTGCCTCTTTTATCATTCAACTTCAACAGATCATTTAAGCATGTAAAGATCTGCAACTAGTAAAGTATTTGGTGACTCATTTAGAACTATATGCTGGTGTACTTTCAATACAAAATTGTCATTTACTTGAATACCGTTACATGAAATTATTTATTAGCTTTGACATAAGTACCGTCATTACCCTAACCGCGTATGAACTGAACCACCAAAAGTAACAAAATATCCGGCGTTGTCTAAATCTAACGTAATTTTCAGTCAATTCGTAGTAAAACTTACCGTGTTTTTGAATTTAAAGTCACATAGAATTTACTTGACCGATCTATTTTTCCAAACTGCCCACGCAACAGCCTAATTTAAGTAAAAAGTAACGTAGTATTTAGACCGACCGCTTTTCAAATTGATCACAAAACTTGATCAAGTCTCAGTTGAGAGTAACATAATTTTGGTCAGATAGTCGGCTCCTTTTAATTTCACGTTAAAGCTTGACCTATTTTGAGTTGATAATAACATAGTATATCTACTGGGATAAAATAATCTGCAGCGATACCCTAATTAATAGCTTTTTTCATCGATTACTAAGTTCATATATTTGATACTAAATACGTAATTTCAAGTGTATATTTTACGAGATTTAAGAAATTATCAAAGATATATTTTTGGCAATTTGAAGTGAGACATAAAAGCTGAAAATCAAAGCTGATATCCCATAGCTCAAAGCAGTTGTAGCACCAAGAAAAAAAGATCAAGTTATTTTACAATTCTAGTTAAACCATTAATCATTGCTGGAAACAAACGAATTTCCCTAACTTACGAGATCGTAACTGGATATGGAGCGAGACATAAAATATAAAACTAGTCTAGACAAAAAAGGACATCATTATTCACTGATTAATATACAAAATACAATATGTGAGAGGTAAACAAGTACCATCTCTGATTTCAAACGAGTTGGAAAAAGATAACCTATTAATGAATAAACAGACTATTTATTATGGGAGGGCAAGAAAAAATGAATCAAAATCAGAATGCCCTGATCAAGTGTGTGTTGCAGCAGTATAAATCATCAATTTTAATTTAAGTTAAAACTGAAAGGGTAAAAAAGCGTTTTAAATATTTTAAAGTGTATCTGATTAATGCCATTGGCGTACTAACCAACTGTTTCTTAATTTATTCAATCAACCCTAGACGTGTACCATAAAACCAATTACGAAGTATATTCAGTTTATGCGTCACTGATTAATTCATACTTCTTATGCCTGGAGAGACTTTTGTGCAATATTGTACAAGTTTTAAATGTAGGTATGCATACAGAATGACATGTTAGCAAAGAAAATGCGAAAAAACCGAAAGGTACATGCATATACAACAGCGCATTCAATTGTTACCATATTTAAAAATACCCAAACATATAATTTCATATTCATAATGTTCAGAGTACAATACAATAATATGGCTTTAATAATTCCGCATATATTCTCAATTACAATTCCTACAGTCGCTTTGTACGTCGTGAACTCTGCAACACAAAGAAATAACTAACAAATCGTAATTAATATCAATCGAGCGCCTCCATGTGAACTCAGCAAAATATTATAATATGGGTAAAATGGTCAAAGGGTTGAATTTTAAATTTAATTTAAATTTCCCGCGATTCGAATGTAACGCTGCGGGTGGTTTTAGAATAAAAAGCCACCCGTAGTCTTCAAGAAATTTGAATTTCTAACAATATTAATCATAATGTCATGTTCTATTATTCAAAATAAGAACAATAGGGACTGTTTTATATATTTTTTTGGGTTCATCAGCAGTCGTTTCTTACAAACTGAAATGCTTTTTATGCATTTTTTTTTAAATATATAATGATATTCAAAAATTCTTTACTTTCTGAAGCTAAACGTTTTCAAGCAGCAACCTTTATTAAGATTATTAAAAACGATTCGCATGGTCGAACATTTTTACTAAGGATTGCTGTGTAAATAGAGAAGTGTAAAGTTGGCAATACGGTATAATGTGAGCACTTGCGCCGACGTCCACAGTGCCTCACCCGAAGATAGTACATTAGGTTTAAAGGCGAAAAAAATAACGTGATTCAAATAAATTAAACTTCACAATTAATTAAAAGGTAAATATAATTTAGAAATTAAAACTAAGGTTAGGTTTAAATAATGGTGACCATGGCGTTGATTTTGGAGTGTGTGTGATCAACAAGCCCGATAGCAAAAAAAGTAGAGGAATGCATAATACCGGATAGCAGTCGCCAGCTCTGCTTACCAGTGCGAACGAAAGGCCAATCTAAAACTATCCTAATCTAGCTAATTTAGTATTTATTAATGGATTCAACCATTTCGAATGGAGCTGCACCTTACCGAAATTTTATATTACTAGAACAGGTGCAATGGCTTGCGAGTTCTAATGAGCTAAAGAGCCAAACTACAGGTCCACACAAAGTAGTAGGGTCGTTAGTAAAGAACCAGACTAAGACAAGTCCTCGAAAGAAGGCAGCGGCTTTTTCGGTACTTGATTGACAGAGACCATAGGGGTCGATATGGCAATTAAAGACACACTACCGCGATGTAAAAGGCAACGGTAAACTACCACATTACCTCCCACAGCGTACCTAAATTGTAATAAACATGATTGCAATCTCTGGGGTAAAAGATTACGAAGTTAAAATAGTCCCCCGTTCGGATGTCCGGGAGGGGACTACTTCGGAGGAAGCGATCGGAAAGTTCAAAATAAGAGTCGGGAACATTTTGCGAGTCGGAGCGTGGAATGTTAGAAGTATAAAGCAAGTAGGTAAGCTAGAGAACCTGAAAATTTAAATGAATAGGTTAGCACTAGACATAGAAGGGATGGACAAAGTTCGGTGGTCAGAGGCGGGGGATTTTTGGAGTGGAGACTTCGAGGTAATTCATACAGGGCAGAGGAAGGAAATTCGGGTGTGGGGATAGTTATCCGAAAAAAGATAGGCTACTGTGTAGAAAACTACTTACAAAAAAAACGAAAGAGTACTCATGGTTAGATTAGAATCCAAACAGTAAACACAGTAATAATACAAGTATACATGCCCACCTCTAACTACAGTGACGAAGAGGTAGAAGCGATCTACAAAGATATCGAAGACATACTAAAATACGTAAAAGGACATGAAAATTTAATAATTACGGGAGATTTTAATGCAGTAGTAGGTGAGGGCAGGTAAGGAACAGTTAGGTTTATTTGGCTTAGGCAAGAGAAACGAGAGGGGAATTAACCATCACAAACACATTATTTCAACATTTACTAGAAGACGATATACGTGGAAGATACCAGCAGATATAGGAAGCTTTCAAATAGATTGCATTCTTGTTTGACAACGGTTTAGAAATAAGTAAAAGACTCTAGAAGCTACCCGGAAGCAGATATAGACACTGACCACAACATAGTAATTATGAAGGTCTCACTTTTGAAAAAAAGAAACGGAAATCGGCACTTTGACTTTTAGAAACTAAAAGATAAAAATACACAAGAAAGATTCGAAAAAAAGTAAAATAAATTGCTGAAAGATATCGGGAAAATATCTGATACTAAGGAAGCAACATCAGAATGGAATAACGTTAAATCCAGCTTAGACATGGCGGCCAGAGATATTCTGGGGTAAACATAAAAAGAAAATAGGAAACCATGGATAACAAGGATATCCTGAATTTAATAAAGAAAGACGAAAATACAAAAATAAATCAGACGAAACAGGAAAACAGAGATACAAGCTTAAAAATGGGAAATTATTCGTAAATGCAGGAAAGCTAAAGAACAATGGATTGATGAAAAGTGCAAAGAAGTACAAACTAAGATGGAAATAGGAAAGACAGATGAAGCATACGAACTAATTAGAATGAATTTTAGGGATATAAAACCGTATAGCAAAAATATAAGGGACGCGGGAGGAAACGTCATTATAGAAAATGTAGAAAAAGTGGGTAGATGGCAAGAATATATAGGAATTTATATGCAAGAGAGGAACTAACAGCCTTAGAAAAGGAATCAGATCTTGAAACTGATGACTTGGGTTATCCTATAGTTAGAGGTGAGTTTGAATTAGCATTAAAGGGTCTGAAAAATGGTAAGCCGCTGAGTACAGAAAAGGTGTAAGCAGAAACTCTAAAAGCCGCTGGACAAGCAGTAACAAAACGTCTCTTCCAACTTGTAAGCTATATGTATGAGACAGGCGAAATACCCAAAGATTTCAAACGTAACATCATAGTAACTATACCAAAAAAGAAAGGCGCGGATAGATGTGAAAATTTTTGAATAATAAGTTTGACAGCACATGTGTCAAAAATATTAACTAGAAATGCACAAAGACGAATGGAAAAACGAGCTGAAGAAATACTAGGAGAAGATCAATTTGAGTTTAGGCGAAACAGGGAACCACGGCAGGCTATTTTAGCTCTCAGAGTGAGAAAACAATAGAAAAAGGGGAAAGCGTGTATATAGGGTTTGTAGATCTGGAAAAAGCATTCGGCAATGTAAAATTGAAAAGAATGTTCGAAATACTCAAAAAGATTGGAATAAGTTATAGGGATAGACGAATAGTACATAGTTTATACAAAGAGCAAACAGCAGTAATAGAATTACAACAGGAACGTAGAGAAGTAAACATTAGGAATGGGATGAGACAAGGATTTGCCCTATCCCCATTAATTTTTAACTTGTACATTGAATAGGCCATGAATACTGTCAAATGCAGTAAGACATTTGGAATTACTATGCAGGGACAAAAAATTAATATGGTTAGATTTGCAAGGAAGAGTTAGAAGCTGCTGTTATTGAAATGGAAGCGGTTCTAACAGAGAGATACGGTATGAAAATTAACAAAAATAAAACTAAAGTACTGGTATGCAAAGGAGGAGAAAATAAATCAAAAACAAGAATACAAATAGGTATCAAGAACTTACAAGAGGTTAAGGATTTCTGCTACCTAAGAAGCCAAATAACGCAAGATGGGAAAAGCGCAAAAGATATAAAACAAAGATTAGCACAAGGTCGTGCTACATTTAACATGAAAGAAGCAACCACTGTGTTCAAAGACAACAAACATAGAAACAAGGAAAAGATTGTTTTAAACATATGTATTCTTACGGTTCCCTCGTTTCGTATTATTGCGCAATTGTATATTATAACATAATTACGCGGCCAATTGTATCAAATACCAAACACGTTTAAAAGTGATACAATTATCAAATTTACAATATAAATGAAAGCAATGTACTCACTTAAATCGCATCTTACAGTTTTTATCCCAGGGCCATATCTCGTTGTGGGTTACATTATGCCATTGTTGAGTCCAAATTCATCCGTCTATCCACTTTTCCCTTCGTTGCGGAACGATAGGAGCAATCAGGTCTAAGGAACGATAGAAGATAAAGATAAAGATAAACCTACATTAACAAGTTTAATTGAAAATATTCGCGGGAATTTGCTCACATAATTATAAAATGTACATTGCCAAATTTGCAATGTAACAGAGTGGAGCACAGCACTGTGTGGCTGTGAAGTCTGGGCAATAGGAGAAGCAGACAAGAAAAAGATAGAAGCCTTTGAAATGTGGTGCTACAAACGTATGATGAAGATATCATGCACAGCTAAAATTAAGAACAAAGAGGTACTAGAAATGGTAGGGGAAGAAAGAAATACCTGGAAAACAGTAAAAAATAGGACAGATAGAATGATAGGGCACGTATTACGGCATGAGGGAATAGTGCGAAATATATTAGAAGCAGAAATAGGAAAAAAGACTAGTAGATGTAGACCTATGTTAGACTATTGCACACTGATAGTGAAAGATGTAGACTGTAGGAATTTCAGGCAAATGTGTAGGCTAGCTCAGAATAGAAATCAATGGAGGTACGCATCCAACCAGTCCCAAAATTTATAAACTAATTACAAAAAAAAATAACTGCACTTAAACATGTTGATTATTATAAGAAACTACAGGTATTGGTTGTGCAATATTCTCGAATAATGTTAATCGTGTGAAAGGATGTACTGGAATACTATTAATTAGGCAAATGTCTAAGTGTTTGGGGATCTTGGCAGCCACGGGCTGCTTAACCTTTTTCACATATTACTGAATCTTGGTGAAATAGGGCATACAATTAGAAAACAATAGAAGGGGATCCGAGCTGTATATAGGCTGTGTTGGAATTTCAGGGAACTGTGTAGGCTAGCTCAGAATATAAATAAGTGCGAAAAGATATCTTGGAAAAAATTTTAAATTGGCAAATGTTCAAGTGCTGGGGGAACTTGGCAGCCACATGCTGCTTACCCCCTTCACAACCACTGAATGTCGGAGAAGTAGGGTATATAATTGTATAATAATAGAAGGGGACCGAACTGCATCTAACAAGAGAGAACAGCGCCTATGATCAAAGACAACAAACATAGAACCAAGAAGAGAATTGTTGAAAGCATATGTGTGGAGCACAGCACAGTAAGCATATGAAATACGGGCAGTAGGAAAAGCAGACAAAAAAAGTGGTAGCCGCCTTTTGGAATGTCGTGCTTCAGATTTATAAGGATGATAGCATGGACAGACAAAGTTAATAGCAAATAGGTTGTAGAAGTAGGGGAATAATGATATCTGTGGAAAAAAAATAGGAGAAATTGAGGGGCAGAATACGTTCTAAGGCATACTTGGGGATTAGTATGGGATACATTATAAGCAGAGATAGAAAAAAAGTGGTAGATGTAGACCCAGATCAGATAATGGTAGATGCAGACGGTGCAAATTTCAGGGAAATGTGTAGGTTGATTCAGAATAGGAATCAATGAGAGTACGCGTCTAACCAGTTCCAGGACTGAAGACCTAATTATGATGATGAATGGATACAAATTTCTAAGCACGCGCCAAATTTATTAATAGCGAATCTAGCTATTTCTTCATACTCTATGAATTTTACAATATCGTCCTCCCTACTCTGTCATTTATTCTAATTTCACCCTATCGTCCTTAGCGTTCCGTATAGTTTTTAACTGAAATGTAAAAATTGTAGTTATCCTTGCTATAGATACTGTAACCCAAATAAACAAAACGCAAAACAAAATAAATCAGACGACAAAAGTTTCTAAAACATATAAATATACAAAAACAAACAAATATAAGTATCTAATTAAAGCATGTAAGCATATAATAGTGCAAAAAATGGCAGGATCATAATCGTCAACCTGGCTTTTATCATTCGCGATGATGGTTCTCTTCCATCTCAACTCTCGTCAAAATATCAGTAAAGATAGTAATTTTCAGTGGTTCTCTCCATCCCGATTCGCGTGTCAGAGTTGTCGGTTAGTTGTTGCTGGAGTTGGAATGGGACATCGTAATTGATGTAGGGAACGACGGCATTTAATAGAATTGTATTGTGGTTTGGAAGTTTAAAGTGTGGTGCCTGTGGAAGTGGTAAGGAAATGGGATTGTAGAGGTTTTACTAGCCTGCGGTGTGTCTTCCATGGGTTCACGTCTGTATGTGTGATAATGTTCTTGAGAAATTCTTTCTTGTCTCTCAGCAGGCGGTCCTTGTAACTTCGTCTTTTTATTACATAGTCGTTGGATAGGGTATTTAATATTTGACAATCAACCAAATTTCTAACTCTTTAAAGTTAATGGCGCGCGGTATTCATACATGTTCTAGAAATTGTTAGATCATAGCTCCACCCCTACATTTGATTTTCCAATGCTCCACCCGAAGGTACTACATAGGCCAGGAAGCGAGTTTTTTTTTACCTGGAAATTTTAAATTTTACCGAACCCTTGTTGTTGCAAGCAAGGTAGGGATCCTTAACGTGCGTGACAACACTTACACACGGGACCTCCATTTTATCTCTCATCCTAACGAGGGCGTATTTTTCTGAAAAATGCTCGCCTAACATTTTTCAAGTGGACCGTGTCGGGATTTGAACCCGGGACATTGGGTATAGTAGTCACACGCATACCAACTACACCACGGAACCGCCGATCATAGCTCCACCACGGGGTGTAAGGAGGGTGTGGAATTTGTGTGGGATGGAGTTTGAAGCAGAATTATGAGAATTTGCTCTGAGCGTCGCACAGATGACGTAATGCAGACTCTTTCACTCACAGCTTGACACACCTTCGCCATTTCTTCTACGCCTGAACTGTTATTCGCAGTTATTTGATGAATGAATGCGACACATCTTCTTTCAAATCTTGTTATCTTCAAAATTGTTTAGTTTGAGATGCGTCTTTATCTTAGGAACGGGATATTTCAGGACTGCGTGCAGGTGGTGATAGTTTGGAATGTTTCTTTATGTTAAAAATTAAATAACATCGCAGACGGCTCGCGAATCCAATCGTTATTTGCCTAATCTGGGCTTACACACAGATTCACCACATGAAACGATTCAAGTCTACAAGATGATAAATTGCATTAACCGTTTGTTCGGGCGAAAACGCTTATGGTGCACTGCTCTCTCTATATCAAAAAGCACTATCAATAGGGCATTCGTTTTTGAATTGCTTTTCAAATTTAAATCTTTCTCATAGTGGACTTGCTGTTTCAAGCGCTTCTAAACTGTGCGGCAATAAACCTCATTAATCATCTGTCTGTGCGAAACAAACTTTATGGTGCTCTGTGCTCTGAATATTCAAAGGCAAATCTAACACTATATCCGTTTTTGATTTGGACATTACGATTTTCTTCAGTTCCTCTCCTGCGGCGCACTATTGGATCCGCTATCATCCGGATCATAGTGAAGAACCCAGCTTTCATCTTTCGCGATAATGTTTCTATTCCACTTCAATTTACTTTGAAATATCAGTACAGACAATTAAACGCAATTGCTATTTTTCAAGTCAAAGGTGTTGGAATCACTACAGCAGTTCTTAAATTATGTGCAGCATTTGATAAATGGTTTCTTTATTAAGCCCTAATGCAACAATCATCAATCGAGTGTTTAAAGGACGATTGATCACCGCATGCACGCGCAGTCGTTTGACATTCAGATTCGTACGCAAGGTGCAAGCAGCTACTTCATTTGTGACGACTTAAGGTTATCCTTAAAATATTTAGCTTTCACGGACGGGCATGCTCGTATTTGCCGTGTTCTTGTTGGAAAATGCTTGACAGTTTTCACATGATTTAACTAGAAATTTGATAACTTTTCGTTGCTTTATTTTTATATCGCACATTTTACAGCACGATTGCAAAGATACAAGGAAATATGAATACAATTCAAAACGGTGAATGTCACCACCTTGAAATTTGATGAAGTGTTGAAGCTGCGCTTTACTGCCTCTTCAAACTCCCCAGTTAAAACTCAACAAGTTGCCACACCTCATAGAATCGTTTTATACGTGCACTAAAACAGTTCTCTTTGTTTCAGGTAAAATTCTAGAAAATCTTACACTAGGCTCCCAAAAATTAGAAAGTAATTTACCTTTACAACCTCCAACACCACCCAGTACTCCTCTCTCACCAAAATCATCAGAAATTCCTAAATGTACCTCATCTAGTATTACCTTTTTACCTAATATTTCTATAACACAATCATCTAGTCCAAGCTTACCTCCAATTTTAAACCAAAATTCTCATCAAAAAGGTCCTCTCGATTTGGATACCAAAAGAAGGATGAGCACCTCACCTTACACAAATGGATCTGGCCTTAATTTATCATCATTTCAACTTGACATGGAATCAGCAAATACATCAAAACTTGGTGAACCAAAATTACTTGGACATTTAAATCAACATAACCTTAGGGTAAGTGATTTATTATTTTATTTTATGAATGCAAGTACTTTGTTTTTACTTTAACAATACCCACAGAAAAATCTCAGGAATTTTAGTATTCTAAAGAAGCAGAAGCAGATTGTAGATATAAAACGTAATTATCTTTCGTAACTGTTGTTTTCGGTTGTAAAATGAAACTTTTGTTAATTATATTTCTTGAGAATTGGGAGATTAGATTGTATTCTTTTTTGTTCTCATTGAAAATTCTATCTGATTTAGATCTTTGTGTAATTTAAACGAAATACAGGTAGAAATTAAAATTATTAAAGAGTATAGCAGGATCATCACCTTTCTTGTGTTAAATTTGAAATTTTAAGTATGGGAACATGGCATGAATTACATTTTAATTCATACTTTTCACACAAATTTAAATCTCATATCTTCCTCATTTTAATTTTTGAATGACTGTGTAATTTTTACCATTGTTTTATTTTTGTATAATTTAGGTTAATTTACAGGTTTTATCTTTACCCGGCTATTGTGTTTAATTTCCTTTATTTTATCTTAAATTACAGCAATATCTGATGAGATGTAGTATAATAAGCCGTTATAATACATGCCCGGTTGTATGTTATACAAATCGTACAAGTGTCCACTATTTAACTACGTCTTTGTTATTAGTTGTTAAAATCTAGAAGTGTTTTTGGCAAATTTTAAAGTAGGTGTTAATATTTTAGGTTGTCGTAAATTAAGATTATGGTCGCTTCTTGATAAAGTTGTGGGTTGTATAAGACAAATTATGATGTAGTTTTTGGAAATTTTATTACCATGAAATCTATTATAATTAAGATATGCGTTGTACTTGTAAATCATATTCAAATCTATGCAATTTTGAATATGGCAAATTTGAGGTTTTATGGAGACATCATTTTAACCAAAAATAGTATGACAGTTTTAACAAATTGGTAGTAAACGTAAGTGTCACTTGATGACTTTGAATTTTAATAGAAAATACCTAGACGAGCGTAGCAAAGGAGGAGCAAGGGGTCTATCGTGTCCCGGGCGCAACGCCAAATCAGAAAATAAAAAAAAAGAATTCCCAGTTTCGTTTTACTAAAAAAATTTTTTCTTAAGAAACATTTTTAAACGCAATGTTTTTAAATTCAAAATAATAACATTTATATATTAGTTGGCTTGCAAGTGTACATCCGTGGGATTTTTGACGATTCAAGCATAGGAGCGGTATCAATCTCTTTTTCTTATAACATGGAGAATCAGTATTTGGATGGTGGACAATAGCCACTAGTAGCAGATTAAACTTATACGCAAAAAACAAAATGGCCGCCGCTCTGCCGTACATGACACTGGTTTTTATGTTTAATTCCGTAAAATACAATATTTACGACGAAGTGACAGTAGGGTAAAATCAAGGATCCCACAACCTCATTCCACCAGAATCCCTCATTTCCACACACATCTGGACCAAAAAGTTTTCTTCGACTAACCATTTTTCATCTTTCGAGATAAATATATCTTAATTTTTCATCTTTCGAGATAAATGAGCATCCTCATTTCCTCCCACATCTGAACCAAAAGTTTTCTTCGACTAGCCATTTTTATCTTTCATCTGAACCAAATAGTTTTCTTTGTCTAGCCATTGCATCTTTCGAGATAAACCTATCTTGTTTGGTATCAATCAATATTAGAATTTTCTCAGCTACCCAAATCTCTAAGAATTTTTCAGATATCATCACCCCAAGGAGCTACCCTAATTTTAAGATTTCTTACCTGTAGCGACTTTTGAGCGTTCTTATAAATTTTCTTAGTCACGCGATACATCTTGTTAGCTTAGAATTTTACGCAGAATCTAAATCTGCAAACAAATTTAAAATCGGCCATCCCTTACAAAGTTACACTTTAAGCTCTCAAACCTCTAAATTTTGCTCTTTGCTTTATAAGCAAACCTAACAAATACTTTTCTTTGTCTAGCCAACGCATCTTTCGAGATAAACCTATCTTGTTTGGTATCAATCAATATTAGATTTTCTCAGCTACCCGAATCTCTAAAATTTTTCAGATATCATCACCCCAAGGAGCTACCCCAATTTTAAGATTTTTACCTGTAGCGACTTTTGAGCGTTCTTATAAATTTTCTTAGTCATGCGATACATTTTGTTAGTCTAAAATTTTACACAGAATTTGAATCTGCAAACAGATTTGAAATCGGACCATCCCTTACAAAGTTATACTTTAAAGCTCCCAAACCACTTTAAATTGTTTTGCTCGTCTATGACATATGCTTTAACCAACTATTTCCCTAGAAATCTAAAACCGCAAGGATTTTAGAAACGAGTCCTTTATAAGCCATAAGTGCTTAGTATTTAAAATCATTTTTTCAAACAGTAATGTGCTTTTCTCAGAATGTCGCAAAAACCCATGACTTAAAATTTTTTCTGGTTTTAACATAATTACATGTACAATGCTAAATTGTTGGAAAATACATAGACAAGAACAAACTAATCGCTTTACAATTATGTGACGTATAGTGAAAGTAGTATAGAGGACAAACTAATTGCTTTACAATTATGTTACGTAAAGTGAAAGTAGCCTTTCTTTTTATTAATTAGCAGCTATGTGATTTGAAAAATACAATAGATATGCTCAATGCCACCCATTAGAAAATTCCCGGGTTTATTAATCATACAATGAGCGCTCTATTTTGGCCTCGATTGGGGAAAATACAAACGTCATTTAGTAGTGTAATTAACGGTTTCAAAACGTATATAACGCGGTGTAATTAGAAAAAATTCTATTAGTTTCACACGCTTTGTGTAAAACCCGTCGAAATTTTAAACCGTCGTTTCGCGTAGTTCTTTTGTGGAAAGTTTTGAAGGTTTAAGGGTAAGTATTATTAAAATATTATTAAAGTAGAACTGAATTTATTTGCAAACACCAATTATTATGTATTCTGTTATTGGTTCTTATTTGTATTTTAAAACATTAATTTTTCCAAAGTAATGCGCTGTTTTACAGATATACTTTTCCAAATTTTAAAGGTATGCTTTTGCTAGAATAAAAAACAATTCTGACAAAATATTTTATTAAAAATTTAATACATTAAACAAAAAGACCTCAATAACAATACGTTTTCTTTAGAACAGCTTAAATTATTCAAACAATGGTTTAAACAGTGATTGTACCTATTACCGAATCTTCTTAATTCTTTGAGCTTTGGAAGTGAGAAAACACTTTCCATGTTTAAAATGTTGTTTGATAAATATTTTGAGAGTAACTGCCTTTTCTGTTCGCCTTTAACATAGATTGTAGCATTGGGTGGTATGACTTCTTTCAGCAAATCGCCTACATTTGTATATCCACTTGTGGACTGTCCATCCCAGCTAAGCCCATGGATTCTTTGCTTTAACCACTGAACTTGCTTTTGAAATCATCACTTAGGGTGTTATACTCACAGCCATGTCCAGTATCTCATGCCATATTACATTATTCGCTACATCCAAAATGGCAATCTCCTTGCAATAGAAATCACTAGTTTTGTATTGATATCCTTGTAAATCGATTATGAAACACATGCTTCCTGCTTCAAATCACAGATGGGAATGGGGTTCTAAGCAAATCTCCCCTATATCCAGTTAAGAGACTTTACTCCCTCCTTTTATGATTTTTCATCCAGGTAATTATCTGGATGATACTAAACAAGTCTGTTTTCTTAATCCAACTTTTACCATCCCCAACCACGACACTAATAATTCGCGCCCGTGCTTCCGTTTCCGTAAAACTTTTCCACTAAGTACGTGTCGGGTGCTGCTGTGAGCTGAATTTCATCGCCGTAAAAGCACCTAGAATTGGCCGACCTTCCAAATCTTGTAGCAGATAGGTTGTCGGTCTCGTTTTTGTACTTTAACAATTTTGAATAGTTCTGTACTCCAGTTTGGGTGAAATCCTCGATCGAATACTGCTTTATATTTTGATATACACAATGTCTCCAACCTTATACTTGTAACTTTTAGAAACGCTGTTAGCGGTGTAAAGTTTTATTCTTTCCGGATGTTCTTCTGCCTCCATAGGTGTCATGTTAATAGCCCGATGCGGTGTATTATTGTATTCTTCCATAACCTTAGGCAAAATATTAACCCATTTATGACTGCCTTGCAAGTAAAATCTTCTGTACAATTTGTTTTGATTGTTCTAATCAACCGCTCGACCATACCAGCTTTGATTGCGGAATACGTAGAGTAATGGTTTATCTTATATTTTGCATAAGATTTTTAAAACAGCGGTTGTAGTACTCTTTCCCAAAATCCGTTTGTAGATTGATTTTTACGTTATTTTCTCCTTGCAGCATTTTGTCCAATATTTTTTTCATAGCATTTGTGACTTCTGATCCAGTTTTATTTTTAAAGGTTCAGCTAAAGCATATTTTGTGAAACAGTCCACTGCTATTATAATATATCTGTACCCATTGTTCACACGCGAGTAAGGTTGCATTTCGCACAAGTCCGATTGGATAAGATCACGTTTCACATGTTTCAGATTTGTATGACGACGCTGAAAATTTTTTCTTGCAGGTTTAAATAATTCCTTAACGATGATTTCTTTACTCATTTTGCTTAACACTGTTGCTAAACTAATAGGGTTATCTTTATCCAATTGCACCTTTGACATAAACTGAAGCTTTGGTTTGTAGTATTTGTTTTTTATAGCTGCTGGTGACGCTTCGTAAATCGATGCTATTGCAAGACCGAGCTCCTTCTCATTTGTCTCAGAAGTTGCAGTCAAATTAATAAAAACTGTATAAACGTTTTAAAGTCAGATACAAGCTTATCCAATTTTTCATTTACATACTGTTTATTAACTGCATCAGATGGCTCAACTGGTTGAGCAAGCATTGCGATACGCTGGTTTCTTGCATTGAAGGCTTTATCTTTACGCTGTATATCATCAGAACTTTTTAGACAGTATGAAAAGGCTTGATTCACGAGCTTGATTACAGATTTCTTATTAACACAATCACTATCTTCTTTAGGATCCATTACATCCACTAGCCTTCTTTTACGAAAACTAATTGTTTCTTCTCCAGACTTGAATACTATAGTGCTTCTCTGATTAACACAATCACTATCTTCTTTCGGGTCTGATGAATTCGTTAACCTTCTTTGCTGCATATCGTACCCATCACCATCCAACGTTAGCACAAATCCTCGACCTGGAGGACCGCGCCGAATATCAGCATCTTTACGCTCTGAACGTCCGAAGCGGTCGATAGGCATTTTAAAACTGTGTAATTATTTACTGAGCTCACTGTATTATACCTTCTTCTCTCAACTCTTCTATTATGGACACCATCTCGTTAATGTTTTCCTCGCTTGTATTTCCAGCTCGGTTGGATGCGTTCAACAATCTCAGCCGATCTACAAGTTCATGTACATTATTCCAGTAGACATATTGCACCGGCTTTGAATTTAAACTTTTGTAAAACCGATTAGAAAAGCCTAAACCCGCTCCCTTGGACTGTTTTCTTCTCTTTGGCTGTTTTCTTTCAGGATTCCTCCGAAATTCGGTGAGATATTTTTGCACATATTTGTTAAACTTTTTGTTGTTGTTGGGAACCGCTTAAATCGTGGCACAAGCAAATGGGTTAAACTTTCTTCTCAAAATCGACGCAGATTTGATCATTTCCAAGTAATTCGGCAAATCTTCATGCAAATTGAAATCACCATCTTCGGGGCTGATGTCTTTGTAAACCAGCAGATTGTATAAACCCTCGTACCTGGATATATCACATTATTTAATGTTATATCGCTAGTTTCGGGTTAATTATCAATACACTTTTCCACAAAATTCCATGAGTCGGTTTCCGCATTATACTTTACTCCATAAATTGATTTGTCAATATTTTCGTCTTCGTCTCTAGCTAACACATCCGCATAGTAAAGATGGAACGGTTCTTCTGGAACGAGTTGCTTAATTTTCTTTATAGGTACGTCCATGTTTTCGACTTTAACTTTTGTTGTAGGTATGGAATTTTTCGGTGATCGATTGCAACTGGGAAGCGGTTATTTGCAGTGGATCGATCAATTGTTTGTGCACCTCTTTGAATTTTTGCTGAGATGTAGCATCTCCCTTTTTGTACGCTACAAACTTTTTTCGTACAGCATCCTGCATAAGATGAAGACTGCGTTTATTCGCAATAAAATTGTTAACGTCCGTCTCATGAAACTTTGGATGAGAACTAACTGTTTTGAATAATGTCAAATATTTATATACTCGTCGAAATTCTTCCTATATCGACCATTATCCAAATCAAAATCTTTCACAACAGTTATAAAATTATGTTTTGAGTCACCCCAACACTGTAAACACATTTCTTTAAATTTCGGATATGTCATGTCACCACTTATATGATCCGAAAAGATATGGCGAAGGTTTGTGTCATCCTGTTTCCATAATGCGATTACATTGGCGTTATCTCTGAGTCTATGTTTTAAGGCACTAGCGTAAGTTTGACATAGATAGAACGAATCTATTGCTTTATGACGACCGAACGAGAAAAATTGAGTGATTTTACTTTGCTCGTTTACAGGTATATCATCGAAAACCATAATTGAATCTTCTTTGGTATCTCTGGGACTCGATCAAATCATCGTAATTTTCAAACTCATGGTACCCAATTTCTTCTTTTAATGGTGTAAAAACGTTTCTTAACAATTCGTACTTCGGTTGATACAAACTTTTCGAAAATACATAGACATTTTGGAATCTAAGACCGTTCTCGTGCAGGATCAGCGATATTAAAGCGTTGGTCTTCCCACAACTCGATGGTCCCGCGAAGATAGCTCGTATGTTAGACGGGAACAATGAACCATGTTTACCATCCTCTCTTGCACTAGCAATAGCAAAGTTATCATAATTCTCTATAGGTATTTTAACTTCTTGTATAGCATCACCCATGTCTCTCACATTTTCCGACCTAGGAGCACCATTCTTCTTTTGAGGTTTACGGAGATTCAAATGCCTGCTTAACGTTCTTCTGGGTATACCATATAACCTACTTGTAGAGTTAACACTTATACCCTTTTGTATTTCACTAACTGCTTTCTCTAAAGATTCCTTGGTGTACATCTTTCAAATATAAGTTTAAACTGATTCAAATTGAAAATAATATTCCCTTATATACCAGCATGGGCAGGGGTGCGCATGGGCAGGCGCATGGGCAGGGTGCGCACGCGCAGGGGGCGCAGGGCAGGGTGTGCCGCCGGGCGCGCATGGGGGTGTGCACGCGCGTGGGCGCGCATGGGCACAGGCGTGCTTAGGCGTACACCGGAGTACGTGAGAAACTGCGTTGGATCACCAAAAATCTTATTAATATTAAAACAACATAGACTTTTATACAATTTTATTAAAAATATATACAAAATATTTAATTGTGAATAAATCTATTAACAATTTCCGTAAACGGATTATATTCAAACATAGAGTCATGTATAATTAAAGCATAAGCCTTCATCGATGATTCAAAATTTCTTGAAGCTTCTAATCCATTCTTACATCAACCGTTGCATCCTTGATGCTTTCAAATTGATGACGACAGTCGATTACAAAGACAGGTGATTCCTTAAACCTGTTGTAGTCCATTAAACATTTATTTGACGATTTGTTCGGGTAGTATTTTCCATAAAAGATGCATAAGACAGGTACGCTGGCAAGTAGTCATTCTGCTCGAAATCCAAATTTAATCGACCTTGAGGAACATCTTGAGTTTAAAAACACTTTGACATTGGTTATGTTGGCATTCGTAAAGCTTGTAGCATTTTCTTCTTTCTTATCATATTTTCCATTTTGCAGCGCCAGTAATATCCACCGAGCCTTCTCTGTTTCATTCGATACTTTAATTCTCCATACTTGTGACTTTGATTGTGTTAGAGATGGTAATTCGTGTAGTTCCCATTTCTGAATGCAACCATTATAGATGATTGATTTTGCATTTCCGAAAGCAGCGATGCCTTGGCAAAGTCGCTTAATGTTATATGCGGAACCTCCCATGAAATACGTTGTATTTTGAACGTTACTGTATTTCAATCGACTTGTAGCAATTTACGTCCGACTTGGATCTGATTAAAATCAGCTCTTGAGGCATGTTGACGATAGTTTTCTTGTAATCTTCAAAAAACCCAAAAATGGTTTTTAGTGGTATAGCACAACTAAACCGTCCATCTTGGAATATGGTATCGGGTTTCCACCCGGTATGTGTAATAGATTTTGTTTCTGATTCTTCCATGGATACTAAACCTTTAATAGTTCTTGTAATTCCAGGGATTCGACAGACATCTATTATTTGATTATTACCCAATTTGTATTGAATTTCCTCAAACAGAAAATATGGTGCATTTCTAGTAAACTCGTAAGCTTTAGGGTCTGGTTCTGCTGCTCTAATCGGGTCTACAGTTGTTGACGCTTCTCTTAATGTTTCCGTAGGTTTATAGGTCCCCCTTATAAATATGAAACTTTCATGAGGGTATGTGATGTTATCACTGCTCTGGTTTCAATTGAAATTCGATCGTTGTTTTCTGGTTCAATGTAAAGGGAAGATATGTATAATAATCTTCCTTTATTATGGTCTCGTCTAATTTATAACCTCAAACACATCCAATTTGGGTCGTCCTCATATTAAGCCTTCCAAGTTTAACGTTTTCATCACCGTGGAGATCTAAGCTGCGTTTACTTCTGCCTCCCATTATTTATAACTTCTAAACCCAAAGATTTTAAAAACGTATTTCTTCTGCTGTAAGTCTCTCAACAACTTGACGCTTTGACGTTGTATTCACTATTAATCGTCTGGGGTGTTGTAGCGTGCTTTATATACAAAATCGATAGGCATTTTCAACTACTTTTTTATTTCCAGTCTTACACAGGTGTATGTTTCCGGTGAAAAGTTTACCAATTCACCCAAATGATCGACTAGTCTGATTGTAATATTATCAATTTCTGTCACGCTCAGCGGATAATTATAGGGTTGGGTTTTTAGATTATAAGGGGAAAGGCTAATTCGAATATGTGTGGGTAAAAAATTGTTTCGAACGATCCGCTGGTGATATTGGTTTAAAAAATGTTTGAGACCGATATTATGTTCACGCTGATTAGCTTTAGGATCTGCAATTTGCGGTTGGTAAACCCCAAGATGCCAATATTGTTTTACGGTTTGCCCAAAATCAATCGGTATACTGCTTCGTATAGAAACTTTAATGTTTTTTGGCCTCATTTAAAATATTTTTCAATGTTCTCGTTGATGTCCGGCTTCTGACTGAACCATTTTTGAAACTCCTGTATATAGCATTTATTTCTTCTAATTCGTATGATCCAGGTTCAATGGTTATTCTGCGATGCTCTGGATCGTTAAAGTATAATTTTGTTTCCTGGATGTATTTTGACAGTGTTCAAGTGTACAGCCCACTGACCCAAAGCATATTCACCGTCTTGTTTCAATTTAATTGGTGGGTAAATGGATCCCGTCGATATGAATTACCATCCGAACACGCTCACTGTTTTAGCCATTGTCACTAAAAAACTTTAACACTAAATGTCCCGTATTGTTGGTCTGTTCACTGTTGTAGTAAATTTTACAACCTCAAAATATTCTTTCTTCTTCCCGGGGTTCAAGTCTCCAAACGAATCGTAGTAAAACACTATTTTCGTTTTTAACCAATGTGTGGCCTTTGGGTTAAATTAATCCCCCGATTCTTGACATGGGTCTAATCTTCAACTGATCTCTAGAAAGACTCAAAAGGGAATTTGATGCGTGTTTCCTTTATCTACATCGGTGAGAGCTCTTCGGGAAATTTTTAGTTTTTGATACTTTTAAAATCCCGCCCTGTTTGTCGGTTTCAAGAATAACTGCCTTTTTGTATGGTTTTAAAACATTCATTTCCTTTTTAACGGAATGGCTTATAGATCTGTTGTCGTTCGCTCCTTAAGCTGTTCGTTGGGTCTTGACATCATTTACCTTTACCCCGCAGCACCACCTGTTGTGCCCTTAGGCAAATTGGTTCGGAATCAATTGAAAACCTTTTCTGTGGAACGGGTAAAATGGGACTTTTTTTTTCTCCCACCGGCTCCTTTTATGATTTTTACCAATTAGAATACCAATCTAACGCTTTTTCGTTGTCGGAAAACTCGGTCTATTGGCGTATTTTCCAAAACCCCTTTAAATTATTTTTTCTTTAAAACCCATTTTTCCGTTTCATAGCGTTTGTCACAAAAAGCTGCCCCCCAAACTTTGCGTTTTGCTTAACTTGGTTTCTTCTAAAATTTTTTGCTCGGTGTCTGGCTGGAAGATCGTCTACTTGGTTGCAATGTCGTGGTCACCCAAATTTACTAATTGTTTATTCCAGGATCACCTTTGCTGCCTCATTCAACTTTGTACCAGGCCGGTACTGATAACCTGGAATATGCAGCTCAAACGGTAACCTGTTTATAGCGCTGTTGATTAAACCCTCTCCAGAACAGATAATCATGTGTTTACTCAAAAAATCTCAAATAACTAAATAAATAAACAACCGAGTCTATTTATACTTTTTTAAAAAAAATTTTACAATATATTTAAAAATACATTTCCTCCAGCCGGGCCTGCCTTTTATAAAATACTCTTTCTAGTTATCACCATAAAAACCTTCAGAATTCCGACAAATTTAAATCCCAAACATTTCCTTGTTCTTGTTGCTGTTTCAAAATATTGGAAAAAAATGTCCAATGCATTTAGGGGCTCTGATTCAATTCGTTGTAGAAAAAATATTGCCAATTCGAACTTCGCCTTCAATCAAGATTTTAATTCGTTTTCCCCTTCAGTCAGAGTATTAAAATCCAATTTTAAATTGAATTAGAACAAACCCTAAAAATTTGCGAAATTAAGTCACGACTTTTTCCTGCTTAAATTGATAACCAAAATTTTCGCATATGGAATAGTTTACGGCACAATTCTTTATAAATGGTAATTACCCATTATTATTTTTAACTGGAACGTTTCTCCCTTTGATCCAAGACCTGGTGAAGAATAAAAACGGACCTCCTAGTTGTATGTTAGATTTATTTTGCACCATTTAATCGAGGTTTAGACGTCACGAGAAAATACGTTGATTTGAAATTCCACTTGAAAATTTGTAAATGCTAACCAATTTTCGTATGTCAATTGAACAATTTGCCAAATATTTTTGCTACACAAATCGTAATTAAGGGTTTTATTCTCTGGTTTATAACAAACCCAATTTCCACATTTGAGGGTTTCCCCAATTCACTTAAACAAAAACTTATTAATCAGATTTTCGGTATACGAAACTTGTGCATCATTAACATCTCAGAATTTTTTTTTTGGGTGGGAAATTAAGGAAATTTCCTTTTTTCCTTTTTTTGGAAATTTTTTGGGGAAAATTTTTGTTTTGTTTTAAAGGAAAAAGGGAAAAATTTTTTAAAAAATTTAAGGGTTTTAAATTTTGGGTTTGGGGGCCCTTTTTAAAAAATTTAAAAAAATTTTAAAGGAATTAATTTGGTTTGAAATTTAATTGGGTAAAAAATTTTTTTTTAAAATTTAAAAAATTTTATAAACCTAAAAAGGGGAAAAATTTTTTTTTTTGTTTTAAACCTTTTAAAAAAAGTTTTGCCTTTTAATTTTTTTTTTAAAAATTTTCCGGGGGTTTTTGGGGAAAAAAAATTAAAAAAAGGGAAAAAAAGGGGGGGTTTTTCCCAAAAGGGGGTTTTAAAAAAAACCCCCGGGGGGGAAATTTTAAAAAAGGAAAAAAGGGGGGTTTTCCCCCCCCCCAAAAAAAAAACCCCCAAAATTAAAACCTTTTTTTTTGGGGGGTTTTTTTTTGGGGGTTTTTTAATTTAACCCCAACCCCAAAGGGAAAATTTGGGTTTGGGTTTTTTTTAAACCCCCCAAAAACCAATTTTCCCCCCTTTTTTTTATTCTTTTAAAATTTTTTTTTTTTTATTTTAATTTAAATTTTTTTTGGCTTTGGAACCAAGGGAAGGGGAAAAATTAAAAAGGGGGGGTAAACAAACCCTTTAAAAATTTGGGGGGGAAACCCGGGGGTTTTTAAAAAATTTTTCCCCAAACCCGGGGGGTTTTTTTTTTTTTTTTTGGAAATGTGGTTAAATTTAATGGTTTTAATGCTCGGTTTATAACAACTGCTGAATTTCCATCTGAGGGTTTACCAATGTCATCTTGAAGCAAAGCTGGTTAAAGTGTTTCGGTAATAAAACTTGTGATCATTAAATTGCAACTTGCTTTACTGGGTTATGGAATGGTGCAACAAATCAATTTTATTGCACGTTCAGAAATTGTGACCGTAAATTCTTATGAAATAAAGGTCTTTGTGACGGGTAACGTCTGTGTTTCTGAGGGTTGAAAATGAAGGCTTTAAAGGTCGGTGGCAAGGTGTGGATTAAGTGGTGGAAATTGTCAGGTTAACGGCGTGGTTTTGCAATGGTTAAACGAAAGTGTGACCGTTAATGCAATTTGCGGATGAGGTTGGTTGTAATGTTTTCAATTGGCACAGGCTGAAATGGTTTAAGACGCTGCGTTATGGGATTAAGCCGAATAAATCATGTGTCTGGTAAGCACATTATGATTTTTTTATAATTTAGAAACTGGTGTTCAATTGCTTTAACGAAATGGTGTCATGAATTGTTGGAACATTTGGTTTCCTTAAATCTTGGAGGGGAAAATACCTGCATAGATGTTGAATACAAATTTAAACGATTTTGGATCAATGGTTTTCTGGTCAAATTTAATTCAGCTGTTGGAAATTTCAAAAGATTGGAAGGTTTAAAATGATTTGTTCGATTTTGATTGTGTGAGCTAAACTGTAAAGCGCTTGAAAAAAGTATTAACACACAAAGCAATGGTTCTAGGGAATTTTTGAAGTTAGCTTTTAAATTTAAATTCGTTTAAATAAACATTATGTTTTGTTTTCCAGTCTGTCTTTCTCATTCTTTAATTATTCAATTGATTCCTACCGAGCGTATTAAGCTGTTAATTCAAGCCAAACATATTCACGTTTGTAGGGTTTATCAATAATTACAATCTCCATCATAAATCTTGTCATCACTCCATCACTGATTCATTGCACCCATCTATGTCTTCTGTATTCTTATTAGAGTTTTCACATAGTTTTGGATCACCTTCACATTTACACATTTCTGTACACTTTAGTGCATACATGAGACAAGTGCATGGTGGACAACAATGACGTAAGGAGCACGTGTAACTACAAAGCTCTGCCATAAGGTCTGGAACACAAGGCAAGGTGCACGGGATTGGTTCAAACGTTCCTCCAATATTTGTCCATCCGAAACTGAGTGGTGAAGGTATGTCTGGGTGTGGTTTGATATCTTGATTCCACTCAAGCGCCTGAAAATGAGCTTTAAAAAGTGCAGTAGTTAAAGCAGCTTTTGTTGGTGGAAGATTTTCATCTTGACATTGTTTTTTGTGAAAAGCCACCATCGTTCATCTCCATCTCAGTCATCGTAGTTTTTGGAATATATAATTGCCAAGAGAAAGTGATATAGAATAAAACGATTGCAAAAGCATTCAGCATCAAACACAGTCTGAGCGGTGTAAGTCGTGGGACGCATCTGCTTAGGTTGACAGGGCACTTGGCACCTACCCGCCTCCACGAGGTCTAGGCCGGGGAACGACCGAGGGACTGCCATAAGTTTACTTACGGTTAGTTTAAAAATCTTCGGCGGCGAAAGGGTAAGGAAAGGGGGAGGGCCTCCGGCCCGTATCCCGGAATGACGTATTACTGCGACAAGCAGAAAGTGATAGGACACAGTGCAATAGTTTAGTGTTAAATGAGATTCAGTGAAATGGTTTAGTGTTTAAAGAATAAACAATGTCAGAAATAGACGACGAAGCAGTCTTCTCGAGAAGAAGTACTCTGACCCCTAGGTCTCCACCTAAGGGTAGTCAGAACTACTTCTTCCCCCAAACAAGCATGGATTTGGAAAATAGTGTACATGACGCACAAGTCCCAAAGGTAAGTCAAAGTAGGAAGAAAAAGCGGGAAAACGACAGCCCTGAAAAAACAAATGAAGACGAGGACGAAAACGAAATTGATATTATGGGATCCATTCAAGAACAATATCTCACACACTACATAGATGTACTACTAGATACGGGAAACCGCGTACCGAAAGATCGCAAAAACATGCTAAAAGAGAAAGTAATCAAACTGGCATTTAGCATGGCACAACTAAAGGGGCAAAACGACATGTTATCAAAACAGAATAAAGCCTATCAAGTCGAAATTGAGCAATATAAAACAAAATTACAAGCAAGCCATAAGAACCAACAATGTCATACGCCAATATACTAAAAGAACCAAAACTAAACCTTGTACCAAAAAACGCTACCATAGAAAGGGTCAGCAAAACAAGTAATAATACTATATTTATTACATCTAGATCAAGTGAAGACCCAAAAGAGGTGCAAGAGACTTTTATAAAGATCATAAAACCAGCGATGGACAAAGTAAAGGTCAAAAGTATGAGAACAGACAACAAAGTTCTAATAGTAGAAACGGAAACGGAGAGAGATCTAGGGAAACTTAGTGTACATGAGGAACTCATGCAAACACTACGATGCGAACTACAGAAAAAGAAAAATCCGCTCGTAATTCTTTATGATGTCCCTACCAGTATGACTGAGGAAGAGATTAAAGATTACACATATAAACAAAACATGGAAGAGCACATGAACGCAGTAACCTAGAGGAAGAAAATATAATGTGGTCGTAGTTGTTAAATGGGCTTCAATAGCTCTCCTTATGTGTCTTCCCTCTAGTATTTGTTTCATAGTCACCGAAGAGTACAAATCGCATTCCACCCACAGCTCTGGTATTCCACTTCCACATATGAACTCACCAATTGTTCTAAGTTGCGCTATTGTGATATGCAACTCTCCAGGCTTCAATATCCATTTGCTTTTGCAATCTTCTCTTACGATTTCAAGCTGCTTTAAAGGTTTATAAATTGCCATGTCAGCTGTAACAACAACCTTGTTTGTCGTTTTACTCATGGGTTCGTTTAGTTTTTCAAGTTGCCTCATAACTGTTAACTGAACAAAACTATTAGTTGGAGGTTCTGGAATTACTGGTAGCAAGAAAACTCTGGAAACACATTTCACATCTACTAAAAAGCTGTTCCATGTGGGAGAGGGTGGGAGGGGAGATAGATATATTATTACGATTCAATATGGATCTTCGTAACAGGAACCAAACACTGTCAAAATATATTGCTTTGTGAAGTAACAAAAAGACAACACCTTTATAAGTTTTCTATTATTAGTCTGAATGCTGTAGTGAACAAGTCAACACTGGCAAGAGCACCCAGTAAGCCTTAGTTCATGTGAAAGTGAAATTGATAATTTGATAAAAGTGATATAATAAAGGAGAATATGCCGAATTTTACCCTATAAGCGTGTCCACCATGGGGAACTCGGAAATGGTAATCTGGCGGTCTCGGTGGGATACAAACACAATTGCGTTATCAGCGACCATGTGCAGGAAACCCCGAAAATAGTAGAGAGGTGCGCAACAGTGGGGACGCCTCAACGTCATTCCCCTAGAGCTCTGAATAAAGAAGATTGCGGGCATTACACCCTTTTCCTTTACGGTAACGAAATTAGTCGTTGGGCGAGGTGTTGTATTTGGGGTTCATTCTAGTGACCAAACTCATCTGTAACCAACAGATTGATAAAATAATGCATAAGGCGGAAACTTTTTTAGCACTAATTAAGCACATTTGCGGCATATCTTGGGAACTAGGACCATACATGGTGTTCTAGGTGTATACTAGGGTGGTCAGACCTGCGACAACATATGCAACCTTGTTGTGGTGGCCCTAGGCTGAACAAATAAACACCAAAACTAAGTTGGAGAGGATATATAAATTAGCCTGGTTAAGCATTACAGGGGTGATCTTCTCCAGGCCCACTGCTGCTAGTGAGACTCCCTATTCTTCCCCCACTATATCTGGTGATGGTGGGGAGGTAGGATTAGGACGGTACAGACTCAACAATCTTTCTTTCAGACTTATTATAGGAGCAAAACATACAAAATTGCTTGGGAGAAATTGGGAGATACGTACGGACAAAATCGCTGCCCAACATTGAGCGGTGACACTGTTTAACTCTGCTATTCAGGACTGGAAGTGAAAGAAAAAGAAGGTTAGCCTACCTCCGGACAGCATTAGTCTGGTACGCGGATGGCTCTAAAGCTGAGATCTGTTCCGAATCTGAACTCTTTAAGGAGAGACCGGAAGCTCGAATAAGCTTCTTTTTAGGGGTCTATACCGCCGTTTTTTAAACGGAAATATACGCTATACTACAAAGTGTGCAGAAAAGTATAAGAGAAGCAAGCTTTCTGTGAAAGTCAAACTTACATTGTGTCTGACACCCAGGCGGCACCTAAGGCTATAACAAGTCAGAAGATGTCATCAGGACTTACATGGGAATGTATCGAGGCTGTTACGTGTTAAATAAATTAACTCGCAACATGTCGTTTTCAATTACTGAATAATTTCTTTCTATTAAATCTATTGTACTTTTTATATATAAAAAAGTAAAGACATTCTTTTGCTTCATAAATCCCGATCTGGTTTTTTGTAAATTATTATTTACAATGTAAGGATAAAATGGTTAAATATGCATAAATATTTTAAGATCTCTCGGGAATTTTTATCGCTCTCGGGAAGATTATGTGTACGTGCGCTTTTGAAGAGGCGGGAGTTCATAATTCTAATTGATTGCAATACATCAGCCGGTTTTGAATAAGCTAATGCCGTGGGACACAAACAAGTTCTATGACAATGGGGTAATTACGCAAACACTTTAGTGTTGTGATTCACGAAAACGACTGTTCTCGGGGAGTGCCGTTATCGTATGTTTCGATGTAGTCTCCACTATTATCGTTCTAGCCTTTCTTACATTTTCCTTATAGGGCACTACAGACGTATTAGAGACAATAACGTTATTAAGTTTGAGAAAACTGAAAACCAAGGCCCTTAGAGGAGCTTGTCGTCTAAGACCATCATTGTAGCTACCTCTATCGTGATTCCTTTGGCAGAATCAATTTGGGCGACAGTAACAAGCTTTTTAGTGGTTACGGTGAAGATCCATAGAGGCATGTAACTAAGGACAGATCAAACTATGCCTAAGAGTAAAAATGGAAAACCTCGGTAGTATGAATCAATGCTCTAGGACTTACCAATGCATCCAGCAAGATCTCCTTGTTCGCGAAACCGCAAAATTGGTGCATTGCTCCTGAAGACAAGAACGGTGATAACCTTGTAGTGGATGCGTATGTCACCGCCGAGAGCAGAATTGAAAATGAATAAAATTTCGGACCAGTGCACGCAAGGGCCTTTCATTGGTCCTGAACCTGCCTTGGGAGTCACAAAATCTGCCATCCATAGCTATAATAATGATTGGATTAGCAACCAACACTTAAGATGGCAGAATAGATTAGAACTGACTAGCAGCAAGGTGCTGTTAAAGGTACCTACCAAGTAGAAAATTCAGGAACTGTTTTGCCTAAGCAGGGCACAGCTCAGGACCACTGTGTAGTTCTTGACTGGATATATACATATATCAAGATTCACCTACAAAGAATTCGTAATTATTGTTACGCCTCTTTGTCCTCACAAAGTTTTATTCTGATATTAGGAATAGGAGCTGTTTAATCCATATTTGTGTTGTTTACCATAATTAATTTAAGGTTATTACGCATATAATTGAGGTTTCTATGTTCTCTTGCACTTTAGGGGAATAACTTAAGTTTATTGTATGTGATTCGTCATATAAACATTTCCCACGTTCGAAGTAATGCGCGGTCATGACCTAAACCAATGGAAACGTTCAATGATTGATAGTACGGCGACAAGTTGCGTGTGAAACCATGCGCCTTGAGAGCTCTATCTAGAACTAGCGTTGTTACGCATTATTGCTTTCCAGTTTGGCGTCAACTATTACTTAATGCCAAGCGTAATTTAAAACGTACCAAATTTGTTTGCGAATTATTGCCGTCAAACGGTTATAGATAGTAATTAAAAGTATGTCAAAAGTTTACCTGGCTTAATAACTGGAGTCAAAGGTGTCCTCCGCTCGTTTTTAGGTAGATTTGGTTGGTGTGGGGGTTGGTTTCTTGTGCTGAATCCAGATGCTGGAGGCAAAATGCGTTGAACCTACACTTTTAAGGAACACAAGATATTTTTAAGGTATTGGACAGGTAAAGGGATGCACTTAATAAACGTGCACCCGCGTTTAGTACTTCGATATTTTGTCCCGTAGTTGGCAGTTAAATTCTCTTTAAAATGCGTTATATTTTCTTACATCTGAATTGTTCTTAAGTTGCTTTTATGTAAAGGAATCAACAAAAGTGCTAACCATTTTCTTGATTAGTGCGATGGTTTTCAGTAGAACTTTTTATACATTGATTTACGTACTTTCTTTAAATAATTTCTTGCTCTTATGTAATAATGATATTTTCTAAGCGATTTGCGGTAGGTTACGCTCCATTTCGTAGTTTGAGTACTTTCTGCATTTTACACTCTCTACCCTGTTTTAATAATTGTTTAATTTCACGTTTGGAAAATTGCTCTATCATACGAGCCACCGCCTATGATACGTAGTATTCAATATTTATTGTAGTTATATGACCTACTTTAATTATCGTTAGACAAAATAATTTGTTATATTTGAATGCTAGAAATATGCTCAAAAGTTATTGCTATCCTATAAGGGATTTCCGTTAAGTACTATTCAGAAAACAATGATAATACGTTGGTGGAACGAGTTCACTATATTTCAAGTGTTGGTTTGCGTGTTTTTTTTTGTGATAAATATTAATAGCTTCAATTAGCAAAATACTGTAATAAGCCCCATAATTAATTTATGTTTCTGTGTTATTAGTTGAGTGTTGTATTTTATTGAATCGGACATACTAGTGTTCTTTCTGCACATATAAGTTGTATATATACTAATCATTTTTTCAGGGCGAATTGTGTTTTCTGTTCTTTTGTTTAGTCATTAGAGCCCCCAATTTTCGACTGTGTTAGCGTGGCATTCGTTTTCATTCCTTTCCTTCTATTGTTACCGTAATTTGGGGAGCATTCCATTACTAATTTCTTTCTTTTCTTCCTGGCCCGCTCGTATTACGTGTAGCGGCTTCCTCCACTTTCCTAAGGAGCACCATTATGATAAGACTACTTCTCGACGTGTGGATTTACGCCGAACGTTGTCGGGCAGCAAAGCAGTGGTTGCGTGATTTATTACTTCTGAACGAACAGACTTAGGTGCTTAAGTCAAAACCTCTCTTGTAGCGAAATAACTAGAGAATAATGAGAAAGTTTTGGTTTATTCTTACATATTAAAACTTATAAGACTGTTTACGGCCGATTTCGGCACGTAACAGGTTTGCTTAGTTATTATCGCTTGCTGATAAGTAAGTCAAAGTGATTGGTTATTGTAGTAAGCGTTGAGCGACAGCTACGATTTACGCTTAAGTACACTCATTGTCATTTTTCATTAGAGGGAAGTTCCCGACCTTGATCTTCAGAAACTTCCGTGATTTTCTTACTGCAGAAGAAGATATTTTTGATGTCAATTTTTCTTGGCCAAAATTGATAGTAGTCTATTTCGTGTTCGTTTATTGCTGAACAACTGTACTAACTGCGATTTTGGTTCTGTTAGTGATTTTGTGAGGTTCTTCTCAGTGGGGGCGGTCACTCTATTTACATATGGAAAGCTTGTTAAATACACACTGTTCATTGGAAATGTACTGGAGTTGGAGTGATTGTCTGGATATTTGCTTTGGAACAGCCGCTGTCTATAGAGCGTGATATTAGATGGGGTAGTTCTAACTGCGGAATATTAATCTCTGATAAACCAGTTATTTATTAACGATTTTGGTGAAGGATAGTGATGGAAATATGCATGCGGGTCGTTATCTGGGTGTGTAAGTTTTCAATATACAAAATGAACTATCCGCCATTAGACTGGCAGACACTACGTCAAGAAATGCTATAGTTCCATTCTTTGGAATTATTATCGGAAATTTTGTCTTTATAGTGGTTGTTTAAGTGATCCAAGAAATTCCGAAGTATTTGTTTACCATGAACTGAACCACAATAAGCGATAATGATGAACCTATGAACCTGCGTGAAGTTTGTTTGTAGAAATGTCCGCCAACGATGAAGTACGTGTAAATCAAACATTTATCTATTAGGGTATTCAAGCGTTTTGAATCATCATTTCGTGCTTTATTACGATGACAGTATCCATGATAGGTACCTTAGTGAATAGAAATGATACATCGCAGCTGACCAGTATGTCACCATGATCAAAAGGGATATATACAAATAACTTACTACATTCCGTTGAAACGTTTATAATCATTTCATTTTAATAGTTTTTGTATTGGTAAATCCCACCAATAGGGTTGATGTCATTTTCTTTAAGAAATTTAATTATTAGGTTGCATTCATTCTTGATCTAAGGAGGGATTAATTTTTGTATCTTATATTGTTCATTCTCAAAGATTGTTAAATTTATTATAGCGGTTGTAAGGTTAGAGATTATCTCATGGCTACTCTGTACTCTAAATTATTATAGTTTTATTTTCCATTTGTTGTGATTAATAATGTATAACGTTGACGCTAATGACATTATCGCTTGCCACGAAAAGTGGTTCAAAAAATGGAAGTCTCTTCTGTGTCAAGTTAAAGCTTTCAGTAAGATGTCATTACATACGTTAACTAGAGAAAAAGCGAGTCAAGCAATTTCAATTTGCAGTCTTTATTCATTTATCCGAATTCTGACGCAGTCTCGAATCGTTTTATAGAGTGAAAACTTTTTGGGTAAGCACTTTGTCATTACCATCCACAGAAATAATATATAACTTTAGCAGGTTAGGTACCATTGAAAAAAGGTATTTTGATACCTGATTAGTAAAGTTCGGAATCTACCATTGAAGAAAAGGTATAAAACTGATTAGTAATGTTCGGAATCATACCCTATCAGGTTGATTACTTTTAATTTTAGGAACACTTTGGTTCCCATTAAATTGACAGCTTTATGTTGTACAAAATCATATTGATTTAGAACATCTACTTTTCCTTTTGTAGTCCCAGCAGAATCTGGTCAAAGCAAATTAAGTCTAGGAAATAATGGTTTTTGATTGTTATCTTACTCAAAAATCACCCATCAGATATTTATGATCAAACGTCTGAAACTATAACCT
Organism: Platerodrilus igneus; assembly: GCA_036346225.1. Lineage (NCBI taxonomy): Eukaryota > Metazoa > Arthropoda > Insecta > Coleoptera > Lycidae > Platerodrilus > Platerodrilus igneus. The sequence continues at coordinate 10,674,607 of JARFIW010000624.1, read as the reverse complement.
ACAGCAACAGTAAGCAAATGAACATTTTTTTCAATTTCACTGTACGCATTTATTAGCGTAATGGCAGTTCGTCTTGTTATTAGGTTAAGAACGTATAAAGTGATTATGTTCGCCGAGTTAAGTAGCTAGGTAATTTTTGATATATTTGATTTTCAATTTTAGCTTAAGAATATTTATCTTGTACTTGTGATAAAAGCATAATCGTGTAATAGAGTTAAAAACGTAATTGTGTATTATTGTATAGATCATTCTTTATTGGTAACTTTTACAACTAGTACAAAGGTGATAGTTCCAGCGTTGATAAAATAAAATATATTGCGGTTACATAAATGGGCGATTAACGTTTAGGTAATTTAACAATTGATTTTGGAAACTTTCCTTTTCAACTATCAGTATTTAAGTAGGTGCATTAGTGGTCTTTATTTTTAACGGTTGGTTTTAGTATCAGCGTTCTCTATTATTTCTCTAGTGAATTTTAGGCGAAAATCACTTTCCTGATCTGAATCCTCTTGTTGTTCCTTCTGAAGGCTTTTCCTTACCGTATTTCGAGATTAGGTGGCGCCAAAGTTTATTCCCGATTAAGACGTATTTTACATACATCACTACGGTACCCTCTTCAATACATCACCCGTCTCACTAAGTTAGTCAGCAACCATTCTTGTTAGAACATTCGAGGTTTTCGGTACTTTATAGACACAGAATTTATAGCGGGTACTTCACCGAGTTTCTCTGTGGATTACGGCTAGATTTTCTGGGGCCAAAACTTTACGTAAAAAACTGGATGAAATGGATGAAGTTAAAAACAGATAATGATCTATATCTAGAATAAATTTATTGTGATTACTATCAGACTGAAGGGGCCATCTCGTTAGTGAGTCTTTAAAGGGTTATATAAACGCGGTGGTTTATATTCATATGATTATACGTTCTTGAACATAGTTGGAAATATTGGACTATTTAATAAGGTTAGAAACTTCACGTTCAGGGTTTTTAACAATTAGGTATAGGAACCATTTTCGTGTAGTGAGCCGCTTCATCATATGCTGTCCGTCTAGAATTATGGCGAATCTGCAGTCATCTGCAGGCATTATTCCAGTATGTTGTTTCATGTAACTGGTTTGCGGCTTGTTATGTACAGTTTAGACCTCAGGATATCTACCCGGTAATCTACAAAAAGCTTGGTGAAGTACTCTGCTAAAAACTCGATTTCGATAAAGTACCGAAAACCTCGACTGTAGTAACAAGGATAGTTGCTTATTAACTCAGTGGAACGGGTCATGTAAGTATTTGAAGAGGGTCCGAAGTGCTTCGTGTGTGTAATACGTTTTATTTGACCACAGTTTGATATAACAACATTAACTTGAAAAACTTTAAAATATTACGTCTTAAGTAAATTAAACCGTAAGATGTCTTTTTCAATTATTGTATTACCAGTTTCCATTTCTTTATTTAATAAATTTATTATTTTTGTATTAAAAGTAAAAAGATTTCCGTTGCTTCCTGAGTCCGGTCCTGTAAATGTTTTATTATTAGCTACAGTGTAGGTTTCGAATGATTTTAATAGGCATAAATATACTAAGTACCCTCTCAGGGATTTTTATCTCTCGGGAAAATGACTAAAAAGTTTATTTTACATCGTACTAATTCTGCCGGGAACTACATAGACACTTCAGTGCCGGAATCAACTGAAATGATTGTTTTCCGTCGAGATGCCATTCTCGCTTGTGTGTGAAGTGCCCGTTTATTTTTCCAACCTACTTTATCTTTTCACGTAGGATACCGGTATTGGAAGCAACAATATTCAGAAATGTAGGAAAGTCAGACTGCACTGAAGACCTGAGATGATCTCGTCGCCGAAATCTGAACTGATAGTGTTATAATTTTAAAATCTGTATATAGGCATTTGTATTCATTGAACTTATATTTAATTACGTAAGAGAGACATCATAAAGAAAGGAAGTGTAACAAAGAATACAAATTTTCATTTACAGTTGCAGTGTGCATTGCAATACTAAGCAATATTGGTAGTTCCTCAGGGTATTAAGTTTGATATCGGATATGTTGAAATGATGGATCTACTAGGATCCATTAAATTGTATAAGTACCCAACTGGTTGCGGAAAATGTAACGTCACTACTTTATTCACCTGTCGTATATGTATGCTGCATCTTGTACCCGAAGGTTATAGAAGACGCATTGGACTAGGTCCTAAGAGGAAGACAAGCTGGATTTAAGAGCAGTCTTGGTCCAATAGCTCAAATCCTTGTCATATCCATAGCAGAAGAATTGATCAAGCTCAGACGTACCCATACACGGAGATTTATAAGGTTGTTTTAAATTAATTGATAGAAGCAAGCATAAGATTAAGAATCCTGGTCAAATTCTGTTTTACTCTATACCACGCACGGTATAGTTCAAACCTTGTTTTTGAACACGTTGCATATGACATTAGATATAGATACTCTGCACAGCTGAGTTACGATTACGTTTATGTTGTGATGGATGAAGACATTAACTTCATTCTGCAGGATCCGGACACGTCAAAAACTTGGTCGTGATCAGTGATGGTCTGGAGCAAAATAAATCCTGAAAATGAAGAAATCTTATTGTAGTTCTAAAGAGACAAGCGCTCAGCGATTCGCTGCTTTAGGTTTGGTGAATTGCAGACAGCAAAATCAAGAGTTCTTAAAAGATAAGGTTAAAAATGTTGGAACATTCAATGTATTCACCAGATTTTGCTATATACGACATATACCTTGTTACTTGCAGTTTTGACCCCAGAAAATCTAGTCCGAAATGCACAGAAGAAACTAGGTGAAGTACCCTACTAAAAATTTGGAAGAAGTACTGAAAACCTCGACTGCGCTAACAAAAATGGTTGCCGACTGACTCACTGGGACGGATAGTGTAAGTGTTTGGAGAGTATTCCGAAATGCTATTCGTGTGTGAAATATGTCTTAATCAGGAAGTATCTTGGACTTTACCTAATCTCGAAATACAGCGATTTTTAAGGAAAAGCCCTTAGAAGAATAACAAGAGGATGCCGAAACCTGAGTTAAGGAAAGTGATTCTGGCATATTTAATGATTCTCCGTGTGAATTGTATGCTAGAATCACTTTCCTTGGCATACTTAATGATGCTCCGTGTGACTTGTATGCCAGAATCACTTTCCTTAACGCAGGTTTCGGCATCCTCTTGTTATTCTTCTAGAGGCGCTTCCTTAAAAACCGCTGTATTTCGAGATTAGGTAAAGTCCAAGATACTTTCCGATTAAGACATATTTCACACACGAATAGCATTTTGGAACACTCTCCAAACACTTACACCATATGTCCTAGTGAGTCAGTCGGAAACCATTTTTGTTAGTGCAGTCGAGGTTTTCGGTATTTTTTCTAAATCTTTAGTGGGGTACTTCACCGAGTTTCTTTTGTGAATTTCGGGCTAGATTTTCTGTGGTCAAAACTGCAAGTAACAAGGTGTATGTCGTATATAGCCAAATCCGGTGAATACGTTGGATGTTCCAACAATTTTAATCTTATCCTTTAAGAACTCTTGATTTTACTGTTTGCAATTCTCCAAACCTAAAGCAGTGAATCGCTGAGCGCTGGTCTCTTTAGAACTACAATAACATTTCTTTTTTTTCAGGATTTATTTTGCTCCAGACCATCACCGATCACGACCAAGTTTTTTGACGTGTCCGGATCTTGCAGAACTTTGTTAATGCCTTCGTGTTTTTATGCAAAAATAAACCTGTTTAAAATTGCTAACCGAAAAAAAAATTTCTAAAATCAAACGTTAAATGACCTGACTTTTAATCACGCTTCTAACTAATTGCAAAATAATTTATTACAACAAAACTGGAACTATTATCTTTACATTAGTTGTGGAAAACGCCAATCAAAAAGTCTTTACACTATTACACGATAATCTTTTTAACTAAATTACAGTTATGTTTTCGTTACAGGGACATGATAAGATATTGTTAAGGAAATATTAAAAATCAAGTGTATTAAAAATTACTTAGATTAATAGAAAACCTTTTCAACGAATAAAATTACTATCTAAATTCTTAACCTAATAACAAGAACGTACTGTGTGTACGTTTATAAATTACGTGCAGTTAATTAAAAATATTCATTACTTTTCTGCAACTGCAGGTTACAGTTTTATAAATTTAAAACATAACTACCTGATGGGTGATTCCCTGCATATAGACAACTCGAACACCAAAAAAAGCTTTTATCTCTTAGACGTATTGTGTCTTTACTAGATTCTTCTGAGACTTTGGAGGGAAACTAACTATTTTGAATCAACATGCTTCTCTTCAACATGAAGTTGTCACTTTAACGGGAACCAAAGTGTCCCTAAAATTAAAAGCAACCAACTGGTAGGGTATTATGCGAACTTTATTGACTACTTGTAGTGAGTTCGATACCGATTCTTCAAGGTTGACTAACCTACTCAAGCTACATGTTATTTATTTGGATGGTAAATGCAAAGCGCTTTATACAAAAAATGATTCTCTCCATAAAATGGATCGAGATATCTTCAGCCATAATTATAATAAATAATAACTGTTACAACAATTAATAATCACTATATTTAAAAACCAAATACAAAAGTACTAAAACAATGTAATTTAAAATTAATAACAATAAAATTTCTGAGAGTTATATGATTTTGCCGTAGGAAAAAAGTTTGTATAGGATTTTCAGGATATAACGGTGGTACATAAAGGAATATACTTATACCAAGAGTGGTATGGCAACCTAAAGGATAAAACTCCAGAAAATAAAAAAACACACAGTGTATATGATACCATGTCAAGAAGGTTGTGATCAGGTATACATGGGCCAAAGTGTACAGCAATTGGACAAACGAATAATCGGACACAAAAATGACAAGAACAATCAGACCGCACTTTCAAAACATGAGTTACAAAAAAAAATTAATTTAACTATGAAGAAATGGAAATATTTACATAGTTTTAAAATGCGTATGTCATTACTTACGGGAAGGTTAACTAGAACAAAAAACGGATTTTTATTTTTTTGTCTCGGCACAAATTTTGCATGTGAAGTGCCCGGCGATGAAAACATGGGAGTCAGTGGTACACATAATTAATCAAAACAAATGAATCATAAAACTGTAATACCTTGAGAGTACAAAATTACGATGATGATATCACTTCTAACCTTTAGAGCTACGTTAATGAATTTAACAAGCTTTGAGTATGAACGATATAAAATACAGGAATAACCATTTCTTGGATCAATAATGCATGTGGTCTAGAAATTATATTTCTTAAAGGATATGACCTAACCCTATCGGTGAGATTTACTACTACAGAAACTATTAAAATGAAATATGACTATAAACATTCCAAAGGAACGTCACAACCTATTTTTTGAGTTATAAAATATTTAAGAAGTATACAATTTTGCATTGAGCCAGAAAGTCATTCCAAAATTATGAGTCTATTTTTGAAAAACTATCAGAAACATGGATACTGGATGGATATATTCAGAATACAAATGTTGGTTTCAAGATTGTTATTAGAGGGGATTATTTCATACAAATTTGGTATAATTTTTGTCATATTCTAATGTATCTCACTCGTTACAATTATACCTCAATAAAGAAAAACAAACAATTATGATACCTAATGAAAATTCCGTTGATATTTTCTGTGATAGGGCTATTAGATTCAATAGGTGTTTTCTTCTCGAGACGTTTTTAAAATTATAATAACTCAAATAAACCTGCTGCATATTGTCTTGATAAACTGTCACAAGGAGTGAACTAATACAACTTGCATACCACTGCCGCATGCAAGCCCAAGTGTGTAACGTTCAAACTTTGAGTTCGCCTGATACGTAATTTACAAATAAATCGTTCAGTTTTTATAAAGAATAGAATCTATTGAAACATTTAGAGCTTAGTCCTGTAATCATACAGTTTTCTCATTTCAGGAAATTATCCAGTACGATGTTAACGTAGAATATTTGCTATGAACCCAATAGCAGTTTTGGGATCAATTGCTTGCTTGTTTGTACGTAAGAACCATAAAGGTTTTCTTGATATGGAACTTAATGTAATATAATTACATTAATGACAACTTTCTTACATAAACCTCATCCTTCTGCATATAATAATTCTTCTCTAGAAAACTATTTTTAAAAAGTCATACCAACTTGCTCGAATACTAACCTTCCTCTTACTAATGTCACAGATATTCATCACCTATGATTGCTGAGAGAATCAATCAACCGATCAAGAATAATAAGTAGGCAGTTAAAAAGTATCTTCGCTGGTTAAGGAATATAGCTTGTAAAGAGCAACGGTTATATTAAATAAAGTTCTTAGGTGTCTTGACCGATCGTGTTTATCCAATTATAATCGTTTTGGAGGTTATTAAAGTTCCAAAAACTACCTGATAATTTGTCGCCTTCTACCCACTACCATTTAATAAGCCGACAAAAGTCTTAGTCTACGACTATGTAAGATCTTTAACACCTACTACAAAAATTGCTAAATACAAGTTTCTGAGTTCAATAATTAATAAAAAGGAATGTTATAATTTCCGATAAAGTAAAGGAATTTACTTACAAGTCTCATGACAGCAAAGTCGGGAACCTACTTATATTAAACCAAAAATAGAATATTGGCAAGTATTGTACGATATTTTGGAATAGTAAAGCTTGGGTTGACAACTCTGCTGCAAGAAGTAGTTACGCCGAAGCTCATTTCTATTAGTAATTTTACACACCTTAAAGACTTAGAGAGTCAACACAGGTTAGTAAAAATGTCAGTATTCTAGTGCATTAATGCTCGAAGTCTATCTTTCTGACAGTACAAATAGGAAAACACCTTAACTTATAAAGGAATGAAAAAATAAAAAGATCAAATACGAGTTATTCCAAAATTATTTAATAGATCACAAGCATATTTAAAACAAACTGCCTCACATTATTTAAAACAAACTGCCTCACATCCTTTTCCACCTAGACTTTTTTGTACAAGGCCATTTAGAAAATTTGCATATTAATCAGCGTTTACAAAATAATGGTAGGGAAAAGATTTATCATGTAATCTGAGATGCCTATCGAGAGCCACGTCATGCTTTCATTTTGAACGTCATAGTGATATACATATCTATCCCTAGCTACAGCGAGGAAGAGGTAGAAGTGATTTCCAAAAGATATCGAAGACTTATTAAGATTCGTAAAAGGACATGAAAATTTAATAATTACGAGAGATTTTAATACAGTGGTAGGTGAGTGTAGAGAAGGAGCGGTAGTAGGTTAATTTGGTTTAGGTCAATAGGCTGGTAAATTTTGCGTCAAAAACAATTTTACCATCACACACACCTTATTTCAACATCATGCTAGACGACGATACACATGGAATATGCCGTGAGATACAGGGAGATATCAAGTAGGTTATATTCTTATTCGACAACAGTTCAGGAAGCAAATAAAAGACTGTAGAAGCTACCCAGAGGCAGACACTGGTCACAATATAGTAATTATGAAAACGGCGCTTAAATTTAACAATTTAAGAAAAGGGAACGGGAAAAAGCACTTTGACTTTGAGAAACTAAAGGATAAAGATATCCACAGAAGATTTGAAGAAAAGCCAAACCAATTTGCTGAAAGACTTCGGGAAAATCTCTGATACTCGGGAAGTAGAAGCAGAATGGAATAACATTAAATTCAGATTAGACATAGCGACCAGAGATATTCTTTGGTATAAACAACAAGAAAATAAGAAACCATGGGTAACAAAGGATATTCTGAATTTAATAGAACAAAGGCCAAAATACAGAAACAGACCAGACGCAGTAGAAAAACACAGATACAAAACATAGGAAATTACTCATAAATGCTGGAAAGCTAAAGAACAATGAGTTGATGAAACGTGCAAAGAGGTAAAAAAAATGGAAATAGGAAAGACAGACGAAGCATACAAACCAATTAGAATGAATTTTAGGGATATAAAAGCATATAGCAAAAGTATAAGGAGCGCGGGAAAAGACATCATTATAGAAAATGTAGAAAAAGTGGTTAGATGGCCAGAGTATACAGGGAATTTATATGCAGGACCGGAACTAGAAGCACTATAATGCGAAACAGACATTGAAAAGGTGGATGACTTCGGATTTCCTATACTTAGAGATGAGTTTGAATTAGCATTAAACAGTCTGAAAACTAATAAGACACCGGGTAGAAATAAGGTACAAGCAGAAACTCTAAAGCTGGACAAGCAGTAGCAGAACGTCTATCTCAACCTGTAAGCTACATGTTTGAGATAGGCGAGATACCACCAAAAAATTTCAAACTTAACACCATAGTCACTGTACTAAGAAAGAGAGTTGCGGATAGATGTGAAAATTTTCGAACATTAAGTTTGACGGCACACGTCAAAAATAATTGAAGCGTATTTTTTATATATGGCTGGCCCCACGCATATTTTTTATACGTTGCGGTGTCAGTGTTACAAATTTTTCTAAATGGGCCCCAGTGAACAAATATCTTCCGACGTAACTAGGGGTCTATTCCTGGGTAGAGCAATGAGAAGGGGGGGAGGGGGTGTAAGTCGAATTCTGTTTGCAAACCAAAGTTAAGCTAAATCAAATAGGCGCCACCATGTCCTGAGATAATGACGATAATTGCAAAGCACAGTTCCAAGGGCGGACGTGGAAACCCAAAGAACAAATGATCGCCTTCGTTAACAAATACCTGTCTTAACAAAATAAGATGCAGCTCCTATAAGAAATTACAATGGTTAAATAAATAAAAAAGTAGAACACTATTTGTGTCCTGTAAAAATATATAAAGAAATAATAAAAAAGTATTTCCAATATAATATTGGCATCAAATTATTACTCAGAAAAATTTTAGCTGTGTGTAATTAGATTTGATCGTACTTGACCAAAATAAAAGCCTTAGATTTTGAACTAAATGTTTACTAAAAAAAACTCTTTTAAAATATTGGAACTTGTAACAAAAAAAAATTTCATAATCAACTACATCAAAATTAAAGTTTTAACTTTCCTTTTTTCTTTCATTAATCAAGCTAATTTACTCTAAACATGAACTTGTTATACAACTTAAAGTAATAATGATTGGCAAGCATAACACAGTGAATTAAATTCTAACCTGGGCAGATCTTTTCAGGTAGATAACAAATTACTAGTACCTAACATAATCAGAATTTGAGCTTTCAATTTTACGTTTAATAATCAAAGTATAGATAAAGCTGATCACAAAAATAGGCATGTTTATTTTAATTGTATTACAGCTGCTCAAAGCATTTGCTTTCAAGACAACATCTGTCAACTGTACAAAGTAGAAAAATATGACGTCGAAAACACATGTTGAACTTATCGACAGTTCATATGGAACAAGCATGTTACTTAAGAAAGCTAAATCAACAAAATTTCATTTCACAGCTTGTAGAACCAGCTCAACAATTAATTGAAATTTTTACAATTTACGTGTGCTAAACATAAAAGCAAGTTAACGTGTTCTAAACTTTGAAACACATGCAAAAAAAGATTTTATAGCTATCTACGAACCAAAAACTGCATTAGTTGCTTTACAACAAACTGAGACGGGATCTCCGTTTAGGCAAATTTCTTATCAGGCAAAGTTTAAATTGACTGTTCTTGTCGAATTACATTTCATCGTTGTCGTGTTCTAAAAGTTGCTTACGCATTTCAAAGGTTGCATCTTACATTGTCGCATCTAAGGGTCGCTGTCTTACGTGTCGCATTTTTAGTTGTCGTATTCTAAGTTGTCGAATTCCAAGTTGTCATACTCTAAGTTGTTATACTCTAAGTTGTTATACTCTAAGTTGTTGCGCTAAATAAATTACTTCAAATTACATTAATTCGTATAATATATACTTTGCCAACCGTTATTAGAAGATATCTCACACTTTATAATTGATTCGAAGGTTGCCGGCCTCTAGCCAAAAATACATGTCATGGAAAAACGGGGTTGAAAAAATACTAGGAGAAGATCAATTTGGGTTTAGGCGAAACAGAAGAACACGGGAGGTCATTTTAGCTTTAATGGTGATAATAGAGAAAACAACAGAAAAGATACAAAGTGTGTATAAGAGGTTTGTAAATCTGGAAAACCGTTCGACTATGCAAAATGGGAAAAAATGTTTGAAATACTAAAAACGATTGATATGAGTTATAGGGGTAGACGGATAGTTCATAGCCCATACAAAGAACAAACAGCTGTAATAGAATTAGAGCAGGAATGTAGAGAAGTAAATATTTATATAGGGGTGATACAGGAATGTTCCCTGTCCTCGTTAATTTTGAACTTGTACATCGAAAAGGCAATGAATACTGCCAAATGCAGAAAGACATTTGGAATTATTATGTAAAATCTTAGATTTGAAGATAATATAGCGTTAATAGCATTTAGCAAGGAAGAGTTAGAAACAGCTCTTAATGAAATGGAAACAGTACTAACAGATATACGGTATGAGAATTAACAAAAACGAAACTAAAGTAATAGTATCTAAGGGAAGGGTAAACATGTCAAAAACTAGTATACAAATAGGAAACGAGAACTTATAAGAGGTTAAGGATTTTAGGTAGGAAGTCAAATAACGCAAGATGGAAGAAGTGCAAAAGATATAAATCGAAGATTAGCAGAAGGTCATGCTGCATTCGATAAGGAAAAGCAACTACAATTTTCATTGTGCTACTGTAGAACGTGGACAGTAGGAGAAGCGGACAGGAAAAAGATGGAAACCTTTGAAATGTGATGCTACAGACGTATGATGAAGATGTCATGAACAAACAAACTTAAGAACGAAGAGGTACCGGAAACGGTGGCGGAAGAAAGAAATATGTGGAAAACAGTAAAAGATATGAGAGATAGGTTGATAGGACACATATTAATGCATGAGGGAATAGCGCGACATATATTAGAAGCAGAGAATGGAAACAGAAAAATAAAATAAATCTAGATTAAACTATTGCATACAGCTAGTAAAAGATGTAGGCTGTGGGAATTTTAGGGAAATGTGTACGTTAGCTCAGAATAGAAACAATGGAGGTGCCCGTCCAACCAGTTCTAGGACTGAGGACCTAATGATGATGAGTGATTTTCTAAACTTCCCTTAAATGATAACCCCTTCTGCCAACTCAGCTCCTTTAAGTGGTTCTCTATGGATGCTTTATAATTGACCAAGATAACAACTTTCTTGCAATTTTCTTATAATTTGAATATTCAAGATCCAGATTATAACTAATTTAATTAAATAAAATATTAGCAGAAATTTAAGTATCGCGCTGCTAGTTTTAAAAATTCAAAGTTATCTATGTTCTTTGAAATTACTGGCCATTTATTCTAATCCATTTCGTCAAAAGGGAACAGCATGTCGTTATGTTTGATTTTTGTAACCAGTTTTTTTATATTATTTGTATGCTACATTCTTGTTTTTTACAAATGTTTATGGTCAGCCTCGTCACAGGATGTTACTTATAATCTTCTACAGAATTTTATTTTTGTTTTGCCTTATTATCTTTTCCATTGTATTCCGTATCAATTTACGGAGTTGCTAGTTGAGTGGGTGGGTGTGTACGTGCGTAATTGCGTGCGTGCGCGTGCGGGTGCGGGTGCCCATGTAGGTGCGTGGGTATTTGGGTTGGTGCGTACATGTAGGCGTGCGTGCGTACGTGTGTATATACAGGGTGTTTCAGATGTGATAAAGACGACAGATTTAAACATTTTTGCATAATAAATTACGGTCCAGAAATAATGGTGAAGCGAAATATGACGATATGAAATAATTTTTTATTAGAACATGAAGGGGTAGAAAATAAATCGTAACAGACTAACATTATAAAAACGGTTTAAAGTTGCAACCTCCTTTTTCACCACATAATCGAGAACGGCGATTGATGGAATGACAAGTGTTTTGAATTGTTTGCGGATGGTTACGATTATCGTCAAAACAAGCCAATAATTCTTATAGCAACTTAAATAGCAACTCTTCGTGTGAGGTACAGGTGTCTCATAAAGAATGAATTCTATGACCCCAGACACTGAACTCAATTGACGTTAGATGTGAAGAGAGTGCGGACCAAAGAAAAAGACTCCTCTCCGAAACCAACAACGTGGAAACTGAGCCCTTAAATAATTGTGGACATTTGCTCCAAAATATGCTGATGTTCCATCGTGTTGGTAAACCATGTTTCGACGAATATTAAGCGGCACATCTACTAGTTACTCTGGCAGGGTATTCTGTACAAAAACATCGTAACAGTGGCAGGTAGCTTGTAGGCAATAAGTATGATTCCACCATGGTCATCAATAAGTCCAGCCCAAATATATACGAAAAACTTCCACTGATTGCGTCAACCTGCAATAGCGTGAGGGTTCTCGTCGCTGCAAATGTAGCTATTGTGTGTTGAAACAGCATCTCACGAAAAGCATACCTCGCCTGTCTATAATATACTTTAGTAAAATCAGAATCAATATTAATTTCACGTAAATAACATGTAATAGTCTATCCGGTACGGATAAGCGTACGGGTTAACTCTGGCACTAATTGGATATGATCAATTTGGGTTTAGGCGAAACAGAAGAACACGGGAGGTCATTTTAGCTTTAATGGTGATAATAGAGAAACAACAGAAAAGATACAAAGTGTGTATAAGAGGTTTGTAAATCTGGAAAACCGTTCGACTATGCAAAATGGGAAAAAATGTTTGAAATACTAAAAACGATTGGTATGAGTTATAGGGGTAGACGGATAGTTCATAGCTTATACAAAGAACAAACAGCTGTAATAGAATTAGAGCAGGAATGTAGAGAAGTAAATATTTATATAGGGGTGATACAGGAATGTTCCCTGTCCTCGTTAATTTTGAACTTGTACATCGAAAAGGCAATGAATACTGCCAAATGCAGAAAGACATTTGGAATTATTATGTTCTTAGATTTGCAGATGATATAGCGGTATTAGCATTTAGCAAGGAAGAGTTAGAAACAGCTCTTAATGAAATGGAAACAGTACTAACAGATATACGGTATGAGAATTAACAAAAATAAAACTAAAGTAGTAGTATGTAAGAGAAGGGTAAAATGTCAAAAAGTAGAATACAAATAGGAAACGAATATCGCAAGATGGAAGAAGTGCAAAAGATATAAATCATAGATTAGCAGAAGGTCGTGCTGCGTTTAATATAAAAAAGCAACTACTATTTTCAAAGGCAACAAACATAAAAACAAGGAAAAAATTGCATAAATGATATGTGTGGAGCACAACATTGTACGACTGTGAAACGTAGACAGTAGGAGAAGCGGGCAGTAAAATGATAGAAACCTTTGAAATGTGATGCTACAGACGTATGATCAAGATGTCATGGACAGACAAAGTTAAAACCGAAGAAGTACTAGAAACGCAAGAAAGAAATATGTGTAAAACAGTAAAAGATATGAGAGATAGCATGATAGGACACATACTAAGGCACGAAGGAATAGCGCGGCATGTATTGGAGACAGAGAGGAAAAAGAGAAATAGAGGTATACTTAGATTAAACTATTGCACACAGATAGTTAAAGATGTAGGCTGTGGGAATTTCAGAGAAATGTGTAGGTTAGCTCAGAATAGAAAGCAATGGAGGTACGCGTCCTACCAGTTCTAGGACTGAAGACCTAGTGATGATGAGATATTTTCTAAACTTCCATTAAATGATAAACCTTTCTGCTAACTAATCTCCTTTAAGTGATCCCTATGGATGCTTTATAATTGACGAAGATAACAATTTTCTTGCAATTTTCTTATAATTTGAATATTCAAGATCCAGATTATAACTCATTTAATTAAATAAAAAAATTAGCAGAAATTTAAGTATCGCGCTGCTAGTTTTAAAAATCCAAAGTTATCTGTATTCTTTCAAATTACTGGCCATTTATTCAAATCCATTTCGTCAAAAGGGACAGCAAGTCGTTATGTTTGATTTTTGTAACCAGCTTTTTTAGATTACTTGTATGCTACACCCTTGTTTTTTATATATGTTTATGGTAAACGTCTCGTCACAGGATGATACTTATAATCTTCTACAGAATATTTAATTTTTGTGTTGCCTTATTTCTTTTTTCGTTGTATTCCGTATCAATTTATGGAGTTGCTACTTGAGTGGGTGAGTGTGTACGTGCGTACTTGCGTGCGCGCGCGTGCGGGTGCGCGTGCGCATGTAGGTGGGTGAATATTTGGGTTAGTGCGTGCATGTATGTGTGCGTGTTTGCGTGTTTCAGGTGTGATAGAGACCACATTTAAATATTTTTTGTTACGGGCCAATTCAGCACTACGACACCAAGGGACGAATCGGAATCCGTGCGCGGCCTAGCTCTAGCCGGCGAGGGGTGGGTATGATAAAAGTCGTAGGTCGGGATTGCTAAACGCCCTAAGATGACAATTATAGTGGGGCGTAAACTTGGTAGTATGCCAAAAATCGGGAATGACGGCAAAATGGGGTGGGCACCACCAGTAATGTCACTGTGTTAGATATATTTGGGGATCTCGTTACTGGTCGAGCAAACGCCCCTGCACTTGTTATAATAAGACAATATGAAAATAAGGAAAACTCACGGTGTAGAATGTACTGATTCTCCCTACTCACGCAAATTACTACAACAGAATAATGCACCTGGATTATACTCTTAACTCTATTTACAAACGCATGGCTGAAAAGAACACATTAATTAGGAACAGTAAGTAACATAAACAAAGCTGTATATAAGCAAATGTAGGTACGGCGTAGATTGACTACGCCACAGCTACGATCAAATTAATTATGATAACTAACCAAAAGTAACAACTAGGTGAAAGTTCGCACTGGCCAGGGCTACCAAATATATACTTGTGAGTACAATTATTTCTAAGGTGGGGTAGGATTGAATGCACCTGGGCCTCACGGCAGTACGGGTTCTTAGGTTTGACGACCAAAAGAGTGTAGACTATAGCCCGGGTGCATGCAAACCTCCGGTAACAATGTGGACGGTAGACGTAAGTCTACTTGAACTATCTAGGCGCTACAACTGGTACAGTCTTACGATACGAAACAAGTTATACAATTTGGAAAAGTATCGCAGCTTTAAAATTTTACGGACTAATAGATATACAATGCGCACGCAAGCGGCTTTCTGTTTTACGCGGTTGACTACAGTGAAAGTAGAGTAAATACGGGGCGAAATACACTATCTACTTTCAGCTTCACTGACGGTAGATGCAAAAGAACATTCTATAGTTCAGTGTATAATATCTCAATACCAGCGTTCGAACTAGTTTGGTTACTCAGTAACTACTACAGTGTAACGCTTACCTTGAAGGGTTTGTGGGGTGAATCAGGTCACTATAGACACAGCAAGGAGAGTGGGTGTCGGGATAATGCACCTCCCCACTAACTTTACCATAGGTGTGTGTTAATGCATCAGATTCCCAACTAAATCGGTTAATTACAGCGTACGGCAAATGTAATCTGAGGTCACTTTTCTTTCATCCATATAAACTCCCACTATGAATTGGTATCTTATAGGTATAATAATGACGGTATATAAAATCGGATGTTAGAGCGAACCTACAAAAGATTAATTAAAACACACCCAAACGTAAAACGCGACTCGACACTTTTTAAAAAATTTGACAATCTCCCCTGTCACTTTCTAGCCTTCCTCGCAATTTTGAAAAAGTGTACAGTTTACTTGACTGTCCTTTATCACAAATCGGCATGTTTAATATGCTTGCTAAAGCGAACTATATAATACTAAACGTTGAATTAAACCGAACGTTACATTTTGCATTATAAATTACGGTCCGGAAATATTGGCGAAGCGAGATATGACGATATGAAATAATTTTTATTATAATATGAAGGGGTAGAAAATAAATCGTAACGGACTAACATTATAAAAACGGTTCAAAGTTACAACCGCTATTTTCATCACATAATCGAAAACGGCGGTTGATGGAATGACGAGTGATATGAATAGTCTGCGGATGGTTACGATTATTGTCAAAAGCAAGAATAATTCTTGCAACTTATGTCTCTTCTGTGGGTACACGTGCCTCATAAAGAATGAATTCCATATGACCCCAGACAAAGAGAAAGACATCTCCCAAGCCAACGACGTGAAAACTGCGCCTTTAAATAATTGTGGACGTTTACTCCGAAATACGTTGGTCCTCCATCGTTTTGAAAAACTATGTTTCGACGAATATTAAGCTGCGCATCTTCTAGTTACTCTGGTAGGGTATTCTGTACAAAAACATCTTACACAGCTGCAGTTAACCTTGAAGGCAATAAATATGATCCCACCATGGTCATCAATAAGTCCAGCTCAAATATATAAGAAAAACTTCCACTGATTGTGTAAACTTGCTACAGCGCGAGAGTTCTCGTCGTTGCAAATGTAGCGATTGTGTGTGTTGAAAAACATATCGCGTAAAGCATACCTCGTCCGTCTATAATATAGTTTAGCAAAATTTGGATCGATATTAATTTCTCGTAAACACCATGCATCATAGTCCATCCGATACGGATAAAGGTCTGGGATTAACGCTTGCACTTTTTGGATATGAAATGACTTTAATTCATGTTTCTCTAGGACTCGCCATACCGATGCGTGACTAACATCCATCATATGAGCAATAGTTCTAGTGCTGGTTCGCTAATTATTTTTAACAACATTGAATTTCATATCTACGCTATGAAATCCAAACACGAGCTGAAAATAGTTATCAGGTAACTTGCTTCGAACATAGTCACAGAAAATCTCCAAACAAAACTCACCTACTTAGGCTACAAGATCAACTACAACATAAAGAACAAGTATTTAGTGGCACCATCCCCGTGGCAATGGAAAACAGTCAAGGTAAAACGATATCTACACCCTCGCCAGTTTTTTGTGCTGCAACCGAGTCGAGGTCGTCTCTGCTTTTGAATTCAGAATGTAATTCCCCTGTGTTTTTCTTATCTGAGATTTGGGCATTCCAACATTAGTTGCGGTTTCAAACCGCGCTGCGTGATATGTGGCAAAAACATCTAGCTGTTGAATGCACAAAAGTCAAATAATTCACACCAATTAATGCAACCTGCAGCGGTCCGCATCCGGTGAATTACAGGGATTGTCGAACATACAAGGAGCTACTGAGAAAGAAATATACTGCAGTCAAACTGAAGTCAACCTCTGTAATCTCAACCGCAGACTAATAGTACATAGGAACCCGAATCCAGACCCACTTCAAGCCCAAAACGAATGCTGTAGAGCGTAGAAGTCCGAATTGCCAGATTTGCAGACGTCCTACAGTCGACGTATACAACAAACTCAACCACCGACCGAATTACAAACTTCCGTGAACCGTCTACTACAAGCACGTACAAACATGACGTAGAGCGCATCTCACCGAAGGTAATCAAACAGATCATCGTCATCCAGAGCAACAGACGGATTCCGGGAAAGGACGGAATTCCACCACAGACATTAAAATACATCACAAGAAAGACGTCGGCGTCTATTACAAAAATCTTCAATAGCATCACTAAATTTAAACACTTCCCTAAAACCTGGAAAACTGCCTTAGACATCTAAAATGTGTTCGGCAAGGTGTGGATCAACGGATTATTATTCAAACTTGCCATCGCCCCACAAACTACCAACGTCGGACACACGAATGTTAGATATTTTGAAATATTCAAAATATTACAAGAATTTTTTATTTCGTAATGACACTAATATGTAGTCTGTAGAAGTTCAATAATTCGTGAATTACCAAACGTTGCAACTAATTCCAACACAGGATTCCAAATCAAAAGCTGACACTCCAATCAAGAGACTTACTGAAGGCAACTCCTGTGATCTCAACTGCAGAGTAATGACACGTAATAACCTGAATCCAGTCCCACTTCAAGTCCAAAGCGAATGCTGTACAGCGCAGAAGTCCGAATTGCAAGATTTTCAGACGTTCGATAGTCGACGTGTACAACAAACTCAATCACCGACCACATTACAAACTTCCATGAACCGTCTACTACAAACACCTACAGAACACGACGTGCAACACATCTCACCGAAGGTAATCAAACATATCATTGTCACCCAGAGCAACAAAATGGCTCCGAGAACGGGCGGAATCGCATCACAGTCACTAAAACACATCACAAGAAAGACGCTGGCGTCTATTACAAAAATCTTTAATAGCATCACCAACTTTATACACTTCCCTAAAACCTGGAAAAAAGCCATAGTTGTAATGAGCCCAAAACTAGGAATGAAGAAGAAGGATGCCAAAAATCTTCGAACAGCTTCTGCGAACCAGAATTGAGTCACTGCTTCAGGACAGGACATAAAAATTTGGGCTCAAAAATGATGCTCGATCGCTTTGCAAACGATCAGAGTTATAAACAAGATTTCTAACAACTACAACAGGGGACTGACAACCGTCGCCATCGCCTTAGAAACCAAGACAAGGTGTGGATCAACAGGCTTCTATTTAAACTCGCCATCGTTCACAAACTACCAACGTCGTACATTCAGCTCCTTCACAGTTACTTATCGGACAGGTAACTACAAGTCACTGTAGAAGAAGCGTTATCTCCAGAGACACCCATTACCGCCGAAGTTCCACAAGGAGGTTACCTCTTCTCGGCACTCTTCAACTCTTACATACAAGACTTATCATGCCTACCAGAAGCACTCTGTGCACTGTACGCCGACAGCACATTGTTCCTAGCAACTGAACGAAACTCAAGGCATTCAACGACGGTAGTTTCAGCAGTTTAAGATAAAACTAGAGGTTCACAAGTTGGAGGTCATGATCATCACAAATCGGAAGACCGTCGAACTAAATCCACCGACTACTGAAGGCGAACAACTTACCTGGAGACTTCCATCAAATACGTAGGAGTACACATGGACAATTCACTCACGTTCGACAAACACCTCCATCGAGACACCGAACAATGCCTGAAAAGTGAGAAGTTACCTTCACGGAATACTCTACCACAAGAAAAAATAACCAAACAATATCAGACTCAAGACATACAAGATTTAAATACGATCTGTGCATCAGTGGCATGGTATAAGTACCTACACATCAAAAACAATAAAACCAAAATAGACCTTCCAGAACATGACCATGAGAACTATCATCGGAGTCCGCTGGTTCGATAGAAGTGAGATGCTAAGGCAGACCTACAGGTACCGACATTGAAAGAACACTTTAAAGTGCTGGCCACAAGAATCTACAGCAGAATAGACAATTCAGATATTCAAATCCTTCGAACCATCGCACCCCCGCTGGACGGAAACCTAAAACGAAGAAAGGAAAACCCTAGAAATATACTGGATGACTGAGCCGTGAACATCAGATTAGAATTCCACCCGCCACCAAAACCGACGAGGATAAACACATGTAAATAGACATCCCCTGCAAGCAGAGAATCAAAAAACTTATAATGCAATAACACCAGATGGTGACGAGGCAGCCGGAATCGTTAAGATTAATTCTGTGTAAGATGGTTGGACCTGAGAAGTTTCGGTTCGAACACGTTAGGTTTTACATTTACAAGTTGTAATCTGAATGTGTGAGACACTACCAGTTACGTCGAATTGAGGCAAAAATCCAACATTGTAGGATTTAACATGTATAACGTATCAGCCAAATACAAAAATATTCCTCCTTTTGTACCTGTGGTCATGTAAGTCAAATTTATATTAATGTACTTAATTTTTTACTCTCCTAATCAAATTAACTTCAAGATTGCTTTGAATAGTATGTTTCTTCAAATTCAGGCACTTGAAAATTTCAAATCTTGCGCCCAGACAGTTGATGATTCAATGAAAATAATGATAAAATATTTCATTCTCCACTTTTAAAAAAACGTAACTGACAGATTTATTTGTAGAATTACGACAGATTTCTATTTATCTAACTTTGCATTTAGATGCAATTTTTCAAACCGCTTGGCAAGAGTAAATTTGTCACTTATTGTTTGAATAATAGCATTTCTACGTTAAACACGCGGTCTTGAAACAAAATTAAAACTATAAATATCGCTAGTGGTTCTTAAGGAGAGATTTTATCTTAAAACAGCTATAAAATACTATCTTAAATAGAATCTGATGGAAATTATATAAAAACCCTGTATATATTGTGAAGAATGTACGTATTTCTGTAAAGGAAACGCGTGCTTTGTAGTTGTATGTTATTTTTATAGTACTTAGGGACTCAAAAGTTAGAAATATTTTTTGGACTTTAAAAGAGTAGCAAATTATAGTTGGACAGACAGACCACTTCTAACTCGCTTTGTAGCCATTGTTTTCTACCGCAATTCCATATTTAAGAATATACTTTTTACGCGAGAAAATTATATATCAATTTTTAACATGCAAAGGTACCATTACCACTATCTTATGAATGAAAAACTGTTCATGAAATGAATTTTAGTCTAGATAAATGCTACAACAATAAATAGCTCCAGGAAGTACGTAAAAGTTAAGCAGCTTTGGCTTAATGTTATTTTAAAGTGCGATTAAAATAATACAAATTCGTTTCGTTGAATTTGAAATGGCGTTTTTGTTAAATTGTTCATGTCTAAGGAATACGGAAAAGAACAATACTGTTTAAATTTTACGTAGAAACGCGAACTTACAATAAACATTAAGATTATCCTGGTGAAGTTGGTAGGAAGCTCTATAAACTTGGGCGGTTATAATAGAATAGAATCATGATTTTCAGTGTATTATGGGGTCGAAACGTCGCCTGATTATTGAAAATCATGATTAACAGATGCTATGAGATCAGAGTACTTTTCCTATTACTTGTATTGAGTACCAGTGGAAACATTCCTTTGAAATGCTTATAATCAAATTTCATTTTAATAGTTTCTGTATTGGTAAATCTCACCAATGTCGGTACTGTTTCCTTTAAGAAATATAATTTTTAGGTTACATGCATTTTTGATTTAAGGGAGCATTATTTTTGTACCTTACATTGTTCATACTCAAAGGTTGTCAAACTCATTATAGCGCTTTTAGGCTAGAAATGCTATCATGGCTACTTAGTGTTTGTATGAATTTAAGTGCAGGTATATTATTTATGTACTATCTTGTATCTTCTATCAGTGTGCATGAATATTGCTAATTTAGGATCAAGTGCGGCCTTCATAATTGTGGTCAGTGTCTATATCTGCTTCTAGGGAACATCCCTGTCTCACCCCTTCCTAATATTTACTTCTCCACGTTCCTGATCTATTCTATTACAGCTGTTTGCTCTTTGTATAAGCTATGAACTATCCGTCTACCGCTATAATTTATTCCAATCGTTTTTAGTATTTCGAACATTTTTTCTTATTTTACACTGTCGAGAGCTTTTCCAGATATACGAACCCCATATACACACTTTCTACATTTTCTGTTGTTTTCTCTATTTTCACATCAATCCGCATTTCACTTTTTTGGTATAGTGGCTATGGTGTTTGTTTGAAATTTTTTGGTATCTTGCCTATCTTAAATATATAAGTTACACGTTGAGAAGGATGTTCTGTTACTGCTTGACCAGCTGCTTTTAGAGTTTCTGCTCGTACCTTATCTATACGCGGTGCCTTATTAGTTTCAGACTATGTAATGCTAATTCAAATTCATCTCTAACTATAGGAAATCCCAAGTCATCCACCTTTCAATATCTGTTTCCCATTCTAGTGCTTCTAGTTCCGGTCCTGCAACCTGCATATAAATTGCCTGTATACTCTTGCTATATAACCACTTCTTCTACATTTTCTATAATGATGACTTCCCCCACGCTCCTTATATTTTTGTTATATGCTTTTGTATCCCTAAAATTGATTCTAATTAGTTTGTATGCTTCGTCTGTCTTTCCTATTTCCATCTTAGTTTGTACCTCTCTACTGTTCATCTATCCATTGTTATTTAGCTTTCCAGCATTTATGAACAATTCCAATGTTTTGTATCTGTGTTTTTCTACTTCGTCTGGTCTTCTATTAAATTCAGAATATCATTTGTTACCCATGGTTTCTTATTTTCTTCTTGATTATACCAGAGAATACGTCTGGTCGCCATGTCTAAACAGAATTTCTTGTCAATCCATTCTGTTTCTACTTCCAGAGTATCAGATATTTTCTCGACATTTTTCAGCAATTCGTTTGACTTTTCCCCAAATCTTCTGTGGATATCTTTATCTTTTAGTTTCTCAAAGACAATGTGCTTTTACCGTTCTCTTTTTCTTAAATTGTTAAAATTAAGCGCGATTTTCATACTTATTATGTTGTGACCAGTGAGTGTCTTCCTCTGGGTAGCTTCTACAGTTTTTACTTGATTCCTAAACCGTTGTCTAAGAAGAATGTAATCTATTTGATATCTTCCTATATCTCCTAGCATCTTCCACGTATATCGTCTTATAGCATGATGTTGAAATAGTGTGTTTGTGATGGTTAAATTGTTCTTGTCGCAAAATTCTACCAGCCTATTCCCCTTTTCCCTGTTTCTCGTGCCTAAACCAAATAAACCTACTACCGCTCCTTCCTTACCCCCACCTACAACTGCATTAAAATCCCCCGTAATTATTAAATTTTCATGTCCTTTTACGTATCTTAATATGTCTTCAATATCTTTGTAGATTGCTTCTACCTCTTCGTCACTGCAGCTAGAAGTGTGCATGTATACTTGTATTATTACTGTGTTTATCGGTTTATAGTCTAATCTAACCATTAGTACTCTTTCGTTCTTTTGTACGTAATTTTCTACACAGTATTCTATCTTTTTCCGCCATAACTATTTCCAACTCAAATTTCCTTCCTCTGCTCCTGTATGAATAACCCTGAAGTCTCCACTCCAAAAATACCCCGCCTCTGACCACCGAACTTCGCTGATCTCTACTATGTCTAGTACTAACCTATTCATTTCGATTTTTAGGTTCTCTAGCTTACCTACTTATTTCATGCTTCTAACATTCCACGCTCCGACTCGCAAAATGTTCCCGGCTTATTCTGGACTTTCCGATAGCATCCTCCGAAGTAGTCCCCTCCCGGAGATCCGAATGGGGGACTATTTTAACTCCGGCATCTTTTACCCCAGAGAATGCTATTATTTTATAATAATTTAGATACGCTGTGTACTTGGGAGGTAATTTGGTGGTTTCTCGTTGCCTTCCACATCGCGGTAACGTGTCTTAGACTGTCATACCGACCCCTATAGTTTCTGCCAATTTAAGTACCGAAAGAGCCGCTGCTCTCTCTCGGGACCTGTCTTAGTCTGGTTCTTCAGTAACGACCCTACTACTATGGTCAGACCTGTAGTTTGGCTCTTTAGCTCATTTGAACTCGCAAACCATTTCACCTGTTTTAGTAATCTAGAATTTCGGCAAGATGCAGGTCCATTCGAAATGGTATATGAAATAATATTTTTTAAAACATGAAGGGGTACAAAATAAATCGTAACAGACTAACATTATAAATACTGTTCAAAGTTACGACCGCCATTTTCACCACATAATCGAGAACGGCGGGTGATGAAAGGACGAGTGTTTTGAATTGTTTGCGGATGGTTACGATTATCGTCAAAAGCAAGAATAATTCTTGCAACTTATGTCTATTCTGTGGGTACACGTGCCTCATAAAGAATGAATTCCATATGACCCCAGACAAAGAGAAAGACATCTTCCAAGCCTACGACGTGGAAACTGCGCCTTTAAATAATTGTGGACGTTTGCTCCAAAATGCGTTGGTGCTCCATCATTTTGAAAAACTATGTTTCAACGAATATTAAGCGGCACATCTTTTAGTTACTCTGGTAGCGTATTATGTAAAAAAATATCTTACACAGCTGCAGTTAACCTTGGCGGCTATAAATATGATCTCACCATGGTCATCAATAAGTCCAGCCCAAATATATAAGAAAAAATTCAACTGATTGTGTAAACTTGCATCAGCGCGAAAGTTCTCGTCGCTGCAAATGTAGCGATTGTGTGTGTTGAAAAAACATCTTGCGTATAACATACATCGTCCGTCTATAATATACTTTAGCAAAATTTGGATCGATATTAATTTCTCGTAAACACCATGCTTCTAATATTCCACGCTCCGACTCGCAAAATGTTCCCGAGTATTATTCTGGACTTTCCGATTGCATCCTCCGAAGTACTCCCCTCCCGGAGATCCGAATGGGGGACTATTGTAACTCCGGAATCTTTTACCTCAGAGAATGCTATCATTTTATAATAATTTAGGTTCGCTGTGTACTTGGGAGGTAATGTGGTGGTCTCCTGTTGCCTTCCACATCGCGGTAGTGTGTCTTAGACTGCCATACCAACACCGACCCCTATAGTTTCTGCCAATTTAAGTAACGAAAGAGCCGCTGCCCTTTTTCCGGGACCTGTCTTAATCTGGTTCCTCACTAACAACCCTACTACTATGGTCGGACCTGTAGTTTGGCTCCGTAGCTCATTAGAACACACAAGCTATTTCACCTGTTCTAGTAATCTAAAACTTCGGCATGGTGCAGGTCCACTTCTGTGGGTGCAGGTTCCTCATAAAGAATGAATTCTATATTACCCCAGACACTGAAATCAATTGACGTTAGATGTGAAGAACGTGCGGAGTAAAGATAAAGACTCCTCTCCGAAGCCAACAACGTGGAAACTGCGACGTTAAATAATTGTGTACATTTGCTCCAAAATATGCTGATGTTCCATCATGTTTGAAAACTATGTTCCGACGAATATTAAACGACTCATCTTCTAGTTACTCTGGTAGAATATTCTGTACAAAAACATCGTAACAGCAACAGTTAACTTGTAGGCAATAAGTGTGATCCCACCATGGTCATCAATAAGTCCAGCCCAAATATTTATGATAAACTTCTACTGATTGCGTAAACTTGCAATAGCGTGAGGGTTCTCGTCGCTACAAATGAAGCTATTGTGTGTTGAAAAACCATATCGCAAAAAGCATACCTCGACCGTCTATAATATACTTTAGCAAAATCAGGATCGATATTAATTTCACGTAAATACCATGTATCATAGTCTATCCGATACGGATAATCGTCTGGGATTCACGCTTGCACTATTTGGATATGAAATGACTTTAATTCATACTTTTCTACGACTCGCCATACCGATGCGTGACTAACAATCATCATATGAGCCATAGTTCGAGTGCTAGTTCGCTGATTATTTTCAACAACATTGAATTCACACATACGCCATAAAATCTGAACACTAGCTGAAAATAGTTATCAGGGAACTTGCTTCGAACATAACCACAAAAAATCTCCAAACAAAACTCACCGACTTAGGCTACAAGATCAACTACAAAATAAAGAACGAGCATTTAGAGACAATGGAAAACAGTCCAAGGTAAAACAATGTCTACACTCTCGCCAACTTCTTGTACTGCAACCGAGTCAAGGTCTCTGCTTTTAAATCCATAATGTAATTCCCTAGTGTTTTCATTGCCTGAGGTTTGGACATTCTAACTTTAGTTGCGGTTTCAAACCGCGCTGCATGAAATGTGGCAAAGAGGATCTAACTGCTGAAAGTAAGAAAGTCAAATAATTCAGACCAATATATACAACCTGCAGCGTCCGCATCCGGCGAATTACAGGAACTGCTGAACATACAAGGAGCTACTGAGGAAGAAATATACGAGACCCATACAGCAACACCGCATCATTCCAACCCCTTAAAAGACCGACGCAGAAGGATTTACCTTAACTTAAGGAGGGTATCATGAAACCGTCACAACCACAGCCACCAACGCAACTAGGTCAGATGCTTAAGTCGACGAACAATCATCTCTACAGACTAGGTACGACGAGGGAATGTACAAGCTCTACTGCAAATACAAGAAAAGGCAACGACTCCGAGTCCCGGCAACACGACAGCCACCAGCAATCGAACAAAGTAGAGGCAAATTACAATTCGCAAGAACGACTGTGTTTTTGGCTGGTGCTGCTTGTCGCACCACCAGCCAAGAACACTATGCTCAAGATCACGACTTCCAAGGAGACCGTGCCCAAGGATACCACTTTAAGGCCACTGCAGCCCGACACTGTATCCATATTCAACGTCACCATATCGAAGGGCTCGCGGATACTCAGCAAAGTTTTGCAATAGTTACCGAGACAAATAAGTTCGTACATGGTCTAGACCTTCAACATCACCTCATTATGGACGGCTCTATGAGACATATTACAAACCTATAATGAATAACACACCGACTATGGGACTTCTGGTACTTCTTTTCTGGACCGCCAACAGAGTACTGAAGAAAATTACGGACCTGCGGACGTGAAACACTTCTTACAAAAATATAACGTAGATATCACGACGATACAAAAATCAAGAATAATCTCTAACACATAGATTAACCAGGTGTACTACAACGTCTACAGACAAAACCCCAATGTGACCCCCGGACAAACAGCACATGAAGGAATAGCAGTGTTTATACGTAAGCGACTTCTACACGAAAAACTCGAACTAAGACCGACCAAAATACATGCCGCTGAAGTATTCAAAGCAGGTGGGTATCTTATTTGAGTAATATAAGTCTATTGAAGCCCAATCCATGCCGACTTACTAGCGACGACACATCAAAATTAATTTCAAGAGACTTAAATGCAAAACACCAGACCTGGAGATCTACAACCACGAACAAGAACGGACGCATCCTCTGTACAAACTCTCTGGGCAAATACTTCGACGTCGTCGCACCCAACGTCTCAAAAATCCCACCAGAAAGAGAATGATAAGCAGACATCCTAGACATTTCAATCCTTAATAACATGCCTTATCCCTCAGACACAGAAATCGTTCGTGTCCTCAATTCAGACCACCGGCAAGATGTAACGATAATTCGAATTTAACCACAGACAACTCACACAAGCCCCGCGACGCGTCACAAAATTTAACGAAGTATTTCAGAGAAAGCTCACAGATGAGAATTCGAACATCAACACTGTACAAGATATCAACGAAGTCGTTGTTCGTCCGACAAACACCATAGCAGACGCACTACAACAAAACACTGGGAAGATACCGAGAGGAAACAAACGATCTAGCCTACCTAAACACATAAAGGACGCTATCCAGGACAAATAGGCACTTGTCAGAAGATGGCACAATACCCGCGACTCCCAAGTGAAAAGACAAGCTAATAGAGAATAAAAAACGATAATACCGGCGACTCTCAAGTGAGAAGTTTAATAGAGAACAAGAAACCATAAAATAATTTACAGTTCACTGCATAATCTAAATCAAAATTATGTTTCTTTTGTAAATAAATTAAGTATTCATTGCGGTACAATTTAAATCAATTACTTTATCACACTGTGAATTATTTGAAATTTTATGTTCAAATATACGACACTTGACACAGATAAATAATTAGTGTATCGACAAAACAAATGTCTTTCGTTTGCAGATATGCTCTAAGATCAATGATATGTTATTAATTTTACTCTTTAAACATATTACTGTATTCAAATGGATAACTGAGGAAGCTCTTTTAAAGAATAGCATTAAGCTTGATGTTAGTAACAAATAATTAGTCACAAATTAACTTGGTTTTGTTTAAATATTCATAACACATGAGGTGAAAGTGGTTTCATTATAAATTCCATTAATTTAATTTCATTAATTTCGCAAAATTACTACTTTTCACATTCTCAAACTGCATTATCCTTCACAATTTAGAAACATATTTAATACACAAGAAATTAACTAAGATGTTAATTCCGCTGTAAGTGCAATGTAGATAATTAACATTTAATAAAGTTTCTTCACTTACCAATTGATGAATTATAAATTCTTGGACCACTCTGGTTTCAACAGATAGGTCCTCATGACGATACCACCTGGATCATCACATTCAGGCCAACTTACACTTTTTGAATCCCTATTCGGAATAAGCAAGCAAACCTCTTTCGGGACACCTGCAACAACTGACCCTATTCGATCTTTATACGTTAGCTCCTCAACTCGAAACGTTTGAACTTACGAATAGCAACTGCAATATATATATATATAATGCTATGATAAGGGGGTTATTTAGGGGTGTATTGAGTCGTAAGAGTCGCGTAGTAAATGTAAATAGCAATAGGAATTAAAAAACTGCATTTATTTAGCATAAAAATAAATAATTCGCATATTATGCAAAGAGCAAACATTAACGCCCTGTATAAGGACCGCAATTAACTTTAATCAATGGCAGTAAGCATGTTTTTTAATAATAGAACACATATTCAGCATAAAGATAATTATACATGCAATTAAAATACTTCAAGAAGCATGGAATAAGATAAAATCTAGTAAGTCATCACGCAATTAAGCATGCGATAAAGAAGAATATAGTAAAGCGCTTTGATAAGAAACGCACATTTCAAAATAAGTGTTAAATACAAGATATCAAAAAGAAACATGTTGATTTACATCATTCATGTTAAATCAGTTTATTTGTTCAATTCCCCAAAAGCTTTATCTATACAAACAAGAGCCATAAGCTAAATTAAAGACCAAGGGAAATTAAAATTTCTAGTAATAATAACAAAACAAGCGGTCAAAGATCGTGAAACAATAGAAATACGAGCAGAATACGTAACCACGGAATAGTTTCATCAGAATTAAGCTTGTAAAACTCTTAGGAATATCCAAAACAGTAAGACTTTGAACGACAGTTTAAATAAACCAATGAAATTTAGATAGCATAAGCTATATAACGCCCAGAGCTTGATAAGAGCAGGTCTCAATTTGAACCAAGTCGAAGCTGCGTCACTGTTACTTAAAAATTTACGCGTCGAAATAAATTTCAAATTAAATTATTAAAATTTGTGAAAAGTGGTGTTATGTGATATTTGAGAACAGATTATAGTGAAGATATGTGAAAAAGCTTTCGCCGTTTGCTGAAAACGTGAGTAGAAATTTGTAAATTAATTTAGGTTAAATGTTTATAATAATGTAGGGCTCTAAGTTAAGAAATCTGAATGGCACCCGAGAAATCTAAGTTGCACTCGGCTTATCTGAGTAGCATCCGGCAATCTAAAGTTGAGAAATCCAAGTAAAGCACGAGGTAAATTTTGGAAACAAAGATTAACAATACTGAATAAAATTATTGGTTCAAACTCACGCGAAGGAGCACAAAGCAGAGCATTGTTTTAAAGAAGTCACTCCATTGAAGATAATAAAGGGGTGTTGATCCACAACACGTAGCAGCAGACCAAAGGGGAAAAGGACACACCAGGAAAGCCACAGGTCAGGGCTAACTAGTATAAGGAATTATTTCAAATTTTAATTTAAACACTGACCATATTTTTCTATTTTGTAAGGAGTCAACAAAAATATTTTTAATACGTAGAAATTTCCGTAAAAAAGGTAAAAGGTGTTAAACGTTCTAGACTTTTTCAGTAAAAGCCGTCGTTTTTGGTGACTTTAAGTTAAAGAAGGGGAGACACAATTATTGGGATAAATAATCTAAATAATATTAATTGATTGAAGGGTTTATTTGTCAAATTACAAAACTGTGATATTATTTCTTTTCATTATACACATATTAATCGACTTCGTTTTATCATTCTAAGCAGGTAAAATTTGAAGAAAAAGGGGTAAATTATTTGATCATTGTAACATTGTGCACTCTGTGTGAATTGAACTGGGCTAGCCGTGGCATAATTAAAATTAGAATATTAGAAAAACACAGAGCGGTGGCGGACAGCAGGAAACTGGACGTTTATTACTTCGACGTGCGGCGTTACCATATCAAATAGATAGCTCCGCGCCTTGCAGCATGGAACCCACAATACAGGGTTAGTGACATTCGAACCTGCACACTAAACCTTATTAATTACTGCACTTATTAATACCAGATTTTCACAACAACGTATAGCACAATTACAGAGTCTCCAGAATTTAAGTTGAAGGATAAACACACCAGTATATGTTTAGTAAATCTACAATAAAGAAATGAATAGACTACGTATGTGCAAGCTATCCAAGTATTAGTGGACCGAAACTTGTCTATATTACAAAAGTTTCGGTTAAAATCAAACAACCTTAGGTAGAAGTTTACTTCGACCAATTTTAGGATTCATTTAACTACCTTTTAAGAGAAAACTCCTTTTAAAACCAATTCCTTTCCAATCTATCCTATTCTGAGGAAAGCTGAGTTTTCTAAAATTGCAAAATTGTTATTTAATAAGTTTGAAGTTGTTTACCAAAATCCATGAAATTTTGCATAAATATTTGACAGGATACCAGGTGGCTGGTGACCAAATAGGTCGAATTTGTTTCACCTCCGAAAAGCCAGAAAAATCAGTTTTTTGATTCTTATTTGTTGCTGTACGACAATTAGATAGGATTTGGCCGTCATCTAAACTTTGTGGTTGTCGGAATATGAGGTTTAACTCTCTTTTATGGGAAGTGGGAATCAACAAGACCGTCTAAAATTATATTCAAAGTACTTGAGTAACGTTATTTTCTATTTATACACGGAAATTCAAGGATCTAGGGGTTCTAGACGCATAGAATTTAAAATGACCATCTTGTCAGTTTTTCGGATTTCTTTGAATAACCTATTCAATAGTAAAAATGTAGGAAAGCAGTATTTTCGAATTTTTGGACAAAATGATAGATCTCCATACATATTGAATTTAAATAATTTATATTCACCGGCAGTTTATTTGTAAAATGGATTGTGATCTAATGATTGTGAGAGTAGTTTAGTGAAGCTCGTGGGTGTGAATTTAAAGGTTTCTACGTTACAATTTGAAATGCCATTTATAAATTTTGACCATAAAAGAACCTAACTAAATCATTACCCAAGGGCACATTTAATTATAATCTACATTATCTTAAAAATTTTAACCTTTTCCAAATAATACCTCAAATATTACGTTCTCCTAGATTATGAACTATGCCATTTTGTATATTTCCTGTTTAAGGATAACTGTTAAATTAATTCCATAAAGAAATCAGTTTTCAATTAAAAAAACTTGTATATTTAAAACTTGATCTAAGTAACCACTTTTTTAACACCGATCTAGTCAAAAATTTGCATGTAATTTTACACCGAAATGTTAATGTATTTTTATGAATTTAATTTAGCTAATATTATTCTGAAAGGTCTCCTGTATCCTTAATTGCACTGACACATTAAGTGTCATTAGTTTTCAAGCTTTATTTGCACACCTGCTTTCTTGAAAATGTTCGTCATTCATGCTTGAGACAGTTTAAATTAGAAGTAAACTGACCTGCTTTTAGAAGTACCTTTCTAGTTTTGAATACCACATTGTAGTTGCACAGAAACCACTATTAAAGTTTGATTTTGATATACCAAATCCATATTGTATCCAACGGTTAGGGATCATTAAAGCATACTTGCCTTTTGCACCAAACGAGCGAATATGAATGCTTCTTTGATGTGCTAAATGGTAAATAAAGGAGAATGATTCTACCCTTTGCACGAGACTGACTGCTAAACGCGAGCAACACATGCGACAAAGTCATATGACGTTGTATAACGTAAACCCTTCTCTTTCGATAGCCATCCCTTCCGTGCCGATAGATAACCAGGTCTGACTGTGACCTTCTTTTGTATTTGGTTTTGACAAAAATATGATGCGTTTTAATAGAGCAACAAATTGTCGTAAAATTACGTATGAAACTTAGAAAAATATTTTATTAAAACAAGGATATGGCAACGAGTGTTTATCATGTGCGCGGATTTTTGAGTGGCTTAAGCGTTGCGAAAATGCTCGAGAGGGCGTTGGTTGTTTTTACGATATCCATGAGATTGCATACCGTCACTGGTTCCTGAAGGACAAACACCAACATTACTACCTGGAGGTTCTTGCTCAACTCCGTAAAAATGTCAGAAAAAAGACCCGAATTGTGGACAAATAAGTCGTGGTTCTTCAACAGGAGAACGGCACCGGTGCATACATTGTCTGTCACGACGTTTCTAGTCAAGTATAACGTCCCAGTATTACACCATCCGCATTATTCGCCTGATCTGGTTCCGCGTGACTTGTATCTGTTGCCCAGGTCAAATCTATATTAAAAGGGGAAGATTACATACCGTAGAAGCTGTGACAGAGACACGCGTGTTATTAAAGAGCTCACAGAAGAATATTATCAAAATCATTTTGAACTAAGGAAAATTCGTATGGGGCGGCATAAGGAGTGCACGGGGAGGGGTTGAGGGGGTGTTGAAAGGGATAATAATTAAATTTATACAAGTTTAAAACAAAAAAGTTTACAGTCTCGTTATTGTATAGCCACACCTTGCACATGCAGATAGAGCAGTTCACCTGCAAAATAGTGTGTTTCTTTTTACGTATGAGTGAGTGACTCTATTTTCACCACAGCTTTGTCTTATCGTTCGATTGCTTCCAATAAAGAGCTTCTTTAATTAAAACCTTTTTTCAAGTCCATTGTATTTTGAGAAAACCCGATTATATAAATTGAAAATTCTGCTTTTATTTAATAACTTGAAACTACTTGATTAAAATTCAAGCAATTTTGCGACAAGCTAAGCTGGGTTTGGAGTAACTAATTGTCATAATGGTTTTGTCCGTATCTGTTTCGATTCGAAGAAAAGCGGTCTTTCCGTATTTCTATTTACTTAGACCGCGATAACAGGTAATTTGGCCGAATTGCATGACACAATTTGGATTGGTAAAATGTAATCAATGCTTTTCTTTTCATTCTGGTATAATATTGAAAAAAGCGCTCAAAAAATAGCGAACTAGAAGAACAACCTTATATTTGATTTTCCAATTTCCAACCGTAGGTACTATATTAGCCAGGAAGTGACTCTTTTTTAAATGAAAATTTTGAATTATGCCGAACCCTTGCTATTCCAAGCAAGGTAGGGATGTTTAATGTGCGTGACAAAACTCACACACGAGATCTACATTTTACCACTCATCTAAATGAGGGTGTATTTTTGTGAAAAATGCTCGCCTAACATTTTTCAAGCGGTCCATGTCGGAGATCAAACCCGGGATCTTGGACTTTGAAGTCACACGCGAACCATCTATGCTATGGAACCACCAAACTGGAGGAACAACCCCATACAGGAAATATTTTCAATTCGGATTGTTGTGTATTAACCGTTGGTAGAAGGGTTACACCGAAATTCTTTAGACGTAATACTGAAAGATTTTTTCTGGTAGAAGTGATTAGTTTTGCGCTTAGGAATTGAGAGTAAGGGTCTGTGGGCATAGAAGGTCTGATGAGCATATATATTGCTGTATTAATAACGTCATTTAGGGGTAGATAGGACCACTAGTATAGTGCATTTCATTAAAAAAAACCACGAGGGCACAGAAAACTAAACATTTCTACGAAGAAAATAAGAAATACAACGGTTAGCCAGGAAAGTAAATGACAACGCCCTGTATATACACCATAGTCATAATTAATTTAAGAGATGAAAAATACTTTAGAAGATTTGATTAAATAAACGATTTGGCAAGTCATAAGACAACGTGAACGGAGGTTGAAACACAATACGCATGAATAATGAATGCATCATCATTACGCTAAAAATCTCAATTGAACAAGCAGGTTTAAAAATGCGTAATAGAAAACGCATATAATTTAATACATAAATTATATTAAGAATACGTGACCAGGAAGGTAAAATTCAACACCTGATGGATTACAAGTAATCATGGCATGGTGATAAAAGCAAAGTTTATCAAATTTATTGTACAAACAATAATTCATGTGAGCTTGAAATGAGAAAATCCAATAGAACCAATGCATTAACTTGAAGTACTACGTGCTGAAAGTAGCGCATCAGTTTTGTTTATACGGCAAAAATCCATAGAAATAACCAAAACCTGGTATGTAAGAATCACATGTAATAGGGAACTCTGCGCTTGTCAATAGATAGGCGATTCTTTTAAATACCACCGGATTTGTAAACAAATCAGTTCAACATGAATTAAGGCTTAGTCCACATCACTTATAGGGAAATGTTTACGGGAAAGAATTAGAAGTGATTTATTGTGAAGTAATAAATAGTACAATGGTAATTGTGAAAAATTAAAAGGGGTTTGTCGTTTTAACCCTTTAAAAACGTAAGTAACTAAAGGTTGTTTTAATTTAAATTCTAATATTAATATTAATAAAAAGGACTCTGAATAATTACTGGATCCAATGAGGAAATTCAACAAGCATTTAATTCAATTATTAATTACTGGATATAAACAGGAAGTTTAACAAAGGACGCTAAAATCATTTTAAGCTATGCTAAGAAAAATGCAGACCTTATCTAAAGCAGATCTGGATTCAACGTTGGGACTATTAAATCACAGCTGAATACGGGAGCAGTTGGTACAGGGACTGATTCGAGCTTTAAACAACAGGTTAGCCAATCTGAATGTTTTATTATTTTTATTTGTGAATATTTCGTTGCATATTTCTAATTTGAATAATTTAAAAATTATTTTCATGAAAATTTGATGTGAGGGCCAACAAAGATCGTTTTTTTAATACACGTTATAAATTACGTAATTTTTGAAAGAAGTTTAATGAACGTTCATGTGGCTTCAGATAATAATAATAAGGGTGATTTTTGCTGGATTTTTGATTAACTTTGGGAATGATAATTATTAAAAGAATTTGCATTCAATTATTAAAAGGAAGTTCTATTTAGAGAATTCTTAAACTTTTTTGAGACTTTTTGAGAATATAATAATTGTGCTTAATGGTGTTTTAGTTTAAAGAAACAGGAAGTAGAGATAGAAGGTAAATTTAAAGGCTTTGTTGCCGTATTGTCTCAAGCTCCGTGCGTGGTTAAAACTGAGCTAGCTGAGGTATTCAAAATTAAAATAGCCGAGGTATTCAAAATTAAAATTAAAAATTGACAAAAAGAAAATTTTAACCTTTTTATTTCACAAAAAGGGGACACCGGGTTATTGCAACTATATCACAACAATATATATATATATATATATATATATATATATATATATATATATATTGATGTGATAACGGCGTACTCGGTGTAATGACGTTTTTACTTAACTCCACCGCTCTGTGTTCTCCAATCAAATTTACTCTTGCTAGTTTTATTAATATGCCATGGCTAGCCCTATTTAATCTACACAGTGCACAACGTTACGATGATCAATTTTTCTCTTCTCCGCCCCTTTATGATTACCTTTTTGTTTGAATTATAAAACGAAGTCAATTAATTTCATATAATGAAAAGAAATATTATTTACAAGTTTTGAAAATTTTAAAATACACCCTTCAATCAATCAATATCATATGTATCATTTACCCCAAAATTTATATGCTTTGAAATCAATCTAAAGTCACCAAAAACTACCTCTTTTTATCAGAGACCTGGAACGTTCTGGACCCCTTTATAATATGTTACGTAAGTTTAACGTATGCAATGTTTGTTGTTGACTTTATCATAAGTATACAAATTGAATAAATTCAGTATTGAAATTTAAATAGAAAAAATATCTTAAAACTAATTAGATCTGGCCTGTTACAGGTTGTTCGGGTTGTGGATCAACAGCCCTTTGTTGTCCTCATTCGTCTATCACTGCTCTGTTTAGTTGAACCCCTCGTTTTCCATAAATTACTTCGTGCTTCTTTATTTTATTTGCATTGATTCTCGAAACTCAAAATTGTACCTGAATTGTACCAAAATCGTCGATGCTGAATTGAAATTTTATATTGACCCAGATTTGAATTATTCTCATTAACACATTTGAAATATTCTATCGTCCAATTCGAAATATTATATCAATCCATTTAAAATATCCCCACATTCGAATAATTATATCTATCCACACATTTGAAATGTTATACCATCAATTAGAATTCTAATCATCAACATTCGACATAATATACCATCAATTAGAAGCCATTAAACGGCAAAAGAAGTCTTCATAATGATTGCACTTTATTGTCACTATAATGTACTTGATATTTTATTATAACTACGCGTGACCTTCTGATTAGCAGTGACGCAGCTTTGCCCTGCCTGAGTTTAAACTGACCCGTCTTATCATTGCTCTGTGTTAAATATAGGCTGTTCCCACTTACATGTGGGCTGGGTTTTCAACAAGTTTCGTAGATATCTTAAGCAATAAGGTCTTTGTATTTCCTGCATTTTGAAGTGGTTTCTGATGTAATTTATCAGTTTTCCATGTAATGGTGTTTGCTTGATACCTTATTATTCGCTATCTTGACCATACGTTGTTTTGTTTAGATATCGCCCTTTCCATATTGTACAAAATAAGTTATGTAACTTTACTTCAATTTTCGTTTATTTTTATTTTTGAAACTGCGTTTTCTTATCAAAATGTTTATTGTTTCTGCGTAATTGCGTAAAGTTTTGTTAGGTTTTATCTCTTATCTTCGTATTTGTTTTATAACTAATTAGAACACTTCTCAACGCGTGTTTAATTACCTGTACTATCCTTTCCTCCGAATAAGCGTACTTTTACCGAAAGATATTCTTACTTGCATTGTTTAAAGCTAATTATGGTCTATATACAGAGTGTTAAATATTTCCTATTTACATAATGTATGAATTATTTAATTTTCTGCTAAATAAATGCAGTTTTCTGCTTCCTATCGCAATTTATGGTTACTACGCGACCCTTGCTATTCAATACACCCCTAAACAACCCCTTATCACAGCATTATATATATATATGTATATGTATATATAAATATATATATATATATATATGTATATATATGTATATATCTTTTTCGAGCGAAAAATTGACTTAGCACGTAGTTACTCTGTTTGTTTTATTTGTATGCTATATTACATTGTAGTTAAATCTTACGTGAATGTGTGGCGTTGTAAATTTATTATTTCTTCAAATCAGAAATGGGATTAATCTACGCGTCTCACGACCAATTATGAGGTCTATTGCTGAAGGAAGCCGCATTCGACGCTCTCCGAACTGGTCTATCACGTATCTAGCTCATCGTCATGTGTCCATCGGAAACAGAATGTGCGGAAACTAAAAAAAATACACAGATTGGAACATAGTTTGAAACGGCTCAAACTTAATAAGCCGTCTCCCCAGATTTATTCATGCAACAAAACAGTCGTGCCGATATTTGATCCGCAATTTAAGAAGCCTTTACCTTTTTCAAAATTGTTGAAAGATGTCGATATGTTCGAAGCCATTCCACTACAAAACCTAATTACTTAAACCGGACGAGCACATTGTCCGATCTGAAAGGTTTTTTCATTGATACGAATGAATTATACGCATTTACCCCGCCACCAACTCCCCTCTCCTTCCCCATAATTCCACCGCCAAACCCCTCGACGGCTTAAAAATCCAATCAACCAGTTAACACGAATCGCGAATCGTTTAGTAGTGGTACTCTGTCAGACCAGAAACAACGATCGCATGTTTCAATTGCAAAGGATCTCATTTCGCGAAACAAGGTACAAAATGCTATCATTGCAAACGTTCAGAAAAATGCCCATTTAAGAGAAGGGAGACTGACTTTCGTACTAATCGTGGAAGCGGCGTTTCAAATATGTAACCACGTTTAGTATATGTCAAACTATATTTTATAATTAATTATAACCTGCGTCTGCAAACTATATCATGCAGTGACTATATGTAAAAGAAAGCACTAGAAGAACTGCATGGTGAGAAATTAATTTTCTTTATACCAAACGGAACTAAATGTTTGTCAGAAAACCGAAGCATCACTACGTAAAAAAAAAGATAATATGCGTTCAGTACTCGGGTTGGTGCGTTCAAAGGTGGACTTTCCGACGGCTCCATCTTCGAAGGACGTCAGAAAGGCAACATTGCCACTTCTTAACTATAGACGTTCCTATGCCATACCAGACGCTAGCATATGCTTCGTACCCATGGTCGACGGTATGTACTAAAACAGACAGAAATCCATAACTATTCAAAAGAAAACTGCAAAATTACTGGACAAACACTAAAGGATACTTTTCACGTTCAGGTACTACCCGCCATGGAATTATAGCAAGGTAACCCTGTACATCAAAACCTATTCTCTTCAATCCAGGAACACCGGCACAATAATAATAATTATTTCGATCGTACCTTCCCTTGTAAACATCCATGTGCAGATAAATAAAATAAAAATGTGTGGTATTTTCCGTCTAAACATCACCCTGTTGAGAAAGGAATCAGAAAAACTAATTGCATTAAACCTGTTTTGGAAAGTCCTTAGGCAACCTTGTATATTAAAATTTATCATATTGCTTCAACAAGCGAACTAAGATCGATAATGGAGAAGGCTGGTTAACGTTCTAAATTACAACGAATCAACGTGTGTAAATAGTGGATAAGAAATATGTACAACCAACATTCCCGAAATCGTGAACGACGTGTAGGAAAGGTTGCTTGACTTTTAGTATAAAATTGTAGAAATTTAACATATCAATTAATATTGCCGTGTTATACGAAGCGAAAAGTGAAA
This sequence comes from Platerodrilus igneus, assembly GCA_036346225.1. NCBI lineage: Eukaryota > Metazoa > Arthropoda > Insecta > Coleoptera > Lycidae > Platerodrilus > Platerodrilus igneus. The sequence continues at coordinate 10,636,090 of JARFIW010000624.1, read as the reverse complement.
TGGATCGAAATTTGTGTTCGTAAAAAACTTTATAGAAAACACATACATACCTCATGTAATATTTCCGAAACAAGTGTTCTGATAATTGAATACCAAATTTAAGCCCCATGTCAAAATAAAATAGGTTAAAGCATTTTTAAATAATAACTGTATATCCTAATAACATGCCACGGGGCGATCGCTTAACTTGAAAGGCGCTTGAAATTGTTACCGAATACTCAAATGACCGTGAAAAGAAAATAAAAAATGTAAAATTTTATCAGGAAGAACGAAAATATTTGCGTGCAGGAACTGCATGTAACAAAGAGGTTGCGTTTTGTGTGTAGAAATACATCTTTTATATGATGTATTTTATATTACCTAAATAAAAATTTCGGCAAATATCTAAGTGTTGGGGGATCTTGGTAGCCACAGGTTCCTTAACCCCCTTCACTGAATCTCGGTGAAATAGGGCATAAAATTAGAAAACAATAGAAGGGGAACGAGCTGTATACACATGCCGTGTGAGAATTTCAGGGAATTATGTAGGCTAGCTCAGAATATAAATAAGTGCAGGTACGTGTCCAACCAGTTTTGAGACGGAAAACCTAATGACGAAAAAATAAGCGCAGATAAATCTGATGATTAGTATAAACAACTAGCTGTTGGTTGCGAAATATCTACAACTAATGTTGAATGTGCGAAAAGATATATTGGAAAATATAGTAAATCAGTAAATGGTTAAGTGTTGGGGGAACTTGGCAGCCACAGGCTGCTTACCTCCTTTCACAACCACTGAAGGTCGCAGAAATAGGGTATATAATTGTAAAACAATAGAAGGTGACCGAACGAAATCTAACAAGAAAGAACAGCGCCTATGAGGAAAGACAACAAACATAGAACAAGAAGAAAATTGTTGAAAGCATATGTGTGGAGCACAGCACAGTATGCCTATGAAATACGGGCAGTCTGAAACGCAGACAGAAAAATGGTAGTAGTCTTTTGAAATGCTGTGCTTCAGATGTATGAGGACGATAGCATGGACAGACAAAGATAATAACAAATAGGTTATAGAAATAGTAGGGAAACAAGGATATCTGGGGAAAAAGATAAGAGAAATAGAAGGGCAGAATACGTTCTAAGGAATTTTTGGGTAATAGTATGGGATATATTACAAGCAGAGATAGGAAAAAAGAGGTAGATGTTGACCTAGATCAGATAGTGATAGATGCAGACTGTGCAAATTTCAGGGAAATCTGTAGGTTAGTTCAGAATAGGAAACAATGATGGTACGCGTCTAACTAGTTCCAGGACTGAAGACCTAATGATGATGAAATAAAAATTAAAATTAGAAGTTGCGTATTAATGATAGGGTTCCTCGCAACAGTCAAAGAGGGGTATACCTAAACGATGACCTTGAAAGGTTGTTGAAAACATAGCAATGTCCATTTATCTTTATGACAAAATCAAAGGTAGCAGTAATGTTAAGCGTAACGTTATAGGTTAGATAAGTTAGATGGGTAGAGGTGAAAGTAGAGGAGGAGGATGTGATGGTGGAGGAGGAGAAGGAAAAAACGATGGTGATGGTGGTGGAGGAGTACGTGTATAAGGAGGTAGTGTTTAAGGGCCTGCTTATCGTGCCTATTGTAATGCATAGTACTAAACTAAATTTGAAAATTTAAAGATACATGCCTTCGAAAAATAGATTATCCACTGTCAACCATTCTACCCTACTTGATGAAATTTGTATTAGTGTTTGTTTATAATTTCGTTAATTTAATTAATTTTTTAATTAATAGCATCTATTTATAACCATTCCTGGATAGAGTATCCATACTGGTTAGTAAAATATATGCAGTTTAAATGAGATATATGTAAGTGGAGGTCTGCTGTTATGACTGGTTGCTTGATGTAGGGGAGTAAGCAATGGTGTTGTGCATTGTGTGGAGTGTGGGATAGGTTATGTATTAGAGTGTTTAAGTGTTTACTGGGGGTTTTGTGTTTAGGATGTCGGTGAGGAATTTGTTTAGTAACTCAGGATTGTGCGTGATTAGGTGTTTTATGCTAGGTAGTGGAGTGTAGGGATCTAGGTTTAGTGCGGATTTAAAATTTGAGCGAGAAATCGATAGCAGTGAACATGTGTAGATGAGGTGGTAAGAAGGACAATATGGGAATGGGGTGATGTTGAAGGAGTGAAGTTTTGATCGAAATTTGCCGCGAGAGTTTAGGAATTGTATCGTTTGAGAGCTGGAAAGGGATACGTGTTGTGGGATTTTTAGTACGAGGAACAGGTCGTATGTGTATCTGCCGGATGGGGATGTGGACCAGAATTGTTGCCAGGAATGGTTTAACGAGGAACGAATGCGGGTTTTAATGTTGGATATAGGCAGTGTTCTGTATTCGTCAGGAGTTAGAATGGTGTCGTGGAGCTGGATTGGAAGGTTGCGTTTCCGGTTTCGGATTTGTAGAGCTGCATTGAGTTGTAATTCTATGGGAGGAATTTGAAGAATGGTATATAGGGCTAGTGTGGAAGTGATTCTGAATGCGCGGGATGTATATAGTAGGAAGGGGCGGATTATTGTGTTTAGTTTCGTTCTAGAAGAGGGCGGGGTTAATGTCAACTAGGTATCGGATGCGTACTGTATGATAGGGATTATAATTTGGGAAAGAAGCAGGCGTCGAGTGTGTGTGGATAGATGTACTGAAGTCGGGAGTGATTGGTGGAAGTTCTTTAGAATGATCTGCGTTTTTGTTCTTAGTTTGGTTAAGTGCGCGTGTGTGTGTAGTCAGGTGTCTAGATACAGTCCTAAGTATCTTTCGAAAGGGAAAATTTAAGTGGGGTGTTTAGGATCTTGATCTTGGGGGGACGTTGTGAGTTTAGGAAGTCTTTCAGCAGGAGTTTTGATTTGGATGGGGTGATGGTTGTTTATTTAAGAGGGACTAGGATTCTATGTAGTATGCTGGTGTTAGGGCTGTTTGTGCACTGGAGGATCTGGAGTTACCGTGAATAAGGAATGTGACATCATCTGCGTGTGCGAGGGTGGTGATGCTGGGTATGTTGTGTAGGAGTAAGGGATTATTGACTATGTGTGGGGGATAAACTTGAGCCTTGGGGGCATCCTTGGGAAAGGGATATGGTTATATGGTAATAATTTGAGGTTGCTGTTCTTGAGGTTAGGAATGAGTTAATTATTTTGCATAGGTTCGAAGGAAAGTGGGATAGTCTTAGTTGATTTAAAGGTTAGACCACCATAGAAGGTCGAAAGCGGATTTGAAGTCATGGAAGAACGCGATGGTGTAATTGGATGTGGAATTTTGACTAAGGAGACTAGAAGGTTGATGGTTTTCTCTGCACTGTGATCGGGTCTAAAGCCGTGTTCAGATGGGAATAGGATATTGTGGTTCGTGATATGGGAATTGATTTTGTGAAGGATTGTTTTCCCAAGGAGTTTGCCTAATGTAGGGAGAAGTGCAATTGGTCGATAAGATTTTGGGGCTTCTGGTGGCGTGTCAGTTTTCACGATGAGGGTTATTGATGCTGATTTAAAGGATTCCGGGAAGGTTCCTGTAGATAGACATTTTTTGAGGAGGATGTGGGTGGGATTTCTGATTATGGGCCGGGATTGTTGTAGGATTTTATTTGTAATAAGGTCTGGTCCAGAAACACTTTTTAGATTATTATTAAAACGCCAATCTCCTAAATTATATTCTGCATCCGCTTACTTTAGTCTATACGTTCCAGGATATTATAGTCATTATAAACGCCAAATTGTTTCTTTGCAAATTTACTATTAAAGGTTCTACTAATTATTTTATTTACTAATTAGAATACTTTTTCCAGATAAATTTTGCTTCAAGCATGCAGTATTCAAGTATAAAAAGCGACGATGATAGTCCACCTCCTGTTGAAAATAATCCATTAAATGGTAAGTTTTTGTACTCTTTATTTGTGTTAATTACACTGAACATTACTAAAATAAGAATAACTACCATACAAACAAATTTCTTAATATGAATAATATAATTTCCGTTTAAGATTGGGCTCTGAAAAATTAAAATATTCACAGAAATAGCACGCACATGCAACAAAGGTCCCCTCTACGTAATAGCTGCACATCCTTATTGTATAAATTACTAACAATTTTATAAATGCAGGACACTTAAATGTCGTAGAGATAAAATACATATAAAACGGTGTTAATAGAACATCACATTCAACAATATACAAATTGCTTTAAATTGGAAGCGACAGATTTAATAAAGTGAAGTGGAAAAATATTTAGTAATTTAGTATTTCAATTCGTATAATTTTTGTCCGTACACATGTTCATCTCTTTCTTCTTGCTTTTACAGATTTTTTCTTGACCCGTGTTACACGTAGTTAAAAATGTATGAAACACATCTTTAGTAATCTAATTTACTTATGCACTACTTACAAGTTTTCCCCTGAGTCTATTTATAGATGACATGAGTCTAAATGCCGGTATTTTAGTTCTAAATATTAATTTTTTATTCTTGTATGAACACATTGTAACCTCGTGAAAATCTAACTGGCTGACTGGTGTGTACATTTTCATATTGTACACATGTAAAATGCAAGACTGCGTTACATGATGAAGATGCACAACGCGATTCATTTCCGTCAGGCAACGGATAATTTATTATTGAACTGAAAGCAACATATGTTACTACTGAATGCACTTGGTATATAAATTTTTGAACACGTGTTAAAGATGCGTAATCGTTTCGCAAAGAATCGTTAATTTGCACTTGCTAAAAATGCTACTCTTTGATGGTCCATAAGCTTAAATCTGTTACTGAAATCCATCCCAAACTCTTCGATTGAACTATTTTATTTAAACCTATAAGAATACTAAAAGAAATACACGATGGCCATCATTTGATAAATTGGACGTGTCACCCCAGCAAGTAGGGTACCTTCGTACATGCGCAAAATCGTTTATTTATACATGTGTTTCCCCATAAGAAACTCTAAGGTCGATTTTGCAAATTTTTATACCCTGCAAGGCAATCCATTCGAATAACAGGAAGTCATCATAGAATCTATTAATTTCATTTTTATATAAAATTATTTCATACAGGGCTTCCGCCCTTTTCTCCCTTCGATCAATGGGTGATGTCGCAAACTCTAGATCATCATCATCATTGGGTCTTCAGTCCTGAAACTGGTTAGACGCGTACCATCATTGTTTCCTATTCTGAACTAACCTACAGATTTCCCCGAAATTTGCACAGTCTGCATCTATCACTATCTGATCTAGGTCTACATCCACCTCCTTTTTCCTATCTCTGCTTGTCATATATCCCATACTATTCCCCAAAAATGCCTTAGAACGTATTCTGCCCTTCTATTTCTCATATTTTTTTCCCAAATATATCTTTGTTCCCTTACTGTTTCTATAACCTATTTGTTATTACCTTTGTCTGTCCATCCTCAAACATCTGAAGCACGGCATTTCAAAGGCCGCTACTGTTCTTCTGTCTGCTTTTCAGACTGCTCGTATTTCGTAGGCATACTGTCTGTGCTGTGCTCCACACATACGCTTTCAACAACTTTTTGTTCTATGTTTGTTGTCTTTCATCATAGGCGCCGTTCTTTTTTGTTAGATGCAGTTCGGTCACCTTCCATTGTTTTACAATTATATACCCTATTTCTCCGACAATCAGTGGTTGCGAAGGGGGGTAAGCAGCCTGTGGCTGCCAAGTTCCCCCAGCGCTTGAACATTTACTGATTTAATATTTTTTCCAATATATCTTTTCGCACAGTCAACATTAGTTGCAGATATTTCACAACAAACAACTAGTTGTTTATAATAATCAACAGATTTATCTGCGCTTATTTTTTCGTCATTGGGTTTCCCGTCTCAAAACTGGTTGGACATGTACCTGCACTTATTTCTTTTCTAAACTAACCTACATAGTTCCCTGAAATTCTCACACAGCAATACAGCTCGGTTCCACTTATATTGTTTTCTAATATTATGCCCTATTTCACTGAGATTTATTGAAGGGGGTTAAGCAACCTGTGGCTGCCAAGATCTCCCAACACTTAGACATTTGCCGAAATAATAGTTTTCCAGTAAATCCTTTCACGCAATTACCATTATTCGAGAATATTGCCCCTCTAATGCTTGTAGTTGCTTATAATAAATATCATGTTTAAGTGCAGCTACTTTCTTCGTCATTAATTTATCCATCTGGGAACTGGTTGGATGCGTACCTCCATTGATTTCTCTTCTGAGCTAGCCTACACATTTCCCTGAAACTCCTACAGCCAACATCTTTCACTATCTGTGTGCAGTGGTCTAACCTAGGTCTACCTCTTCTTCGCTTTTTTCCTATCTCTGCTTCTAGTATATTCCGCACTATTCCTTCATGCCGTAGTATGTGGCCTATCATCCTATCTCTCCTATTTTTTACCGTTTTCCACATATTTCTTTCTTCCCCTACCATTTTAGTACCTCTTCGTTCTTAACTTTGTCTGTCCATGATATCTTCATCATACGTCTGTAGCACCACATTTCAAAGGCTTCTACCTTTTTCTTGTCCGCTTCTCCCACTGTCCAGGCTTCACAGCTGCTCCACACATATGTTTTGAGCAATCTTTTCCTTGTTTCTATGTTTGTGGTCTTTGAGCACAGTAGTTGTTTTTTCTTGTTAAATGTAGCACGACCTTGTGCTAATCTTTGTTTTGTATCTTTTGTGCTTTTCCCATCTTGCGTTATTTGGCTTCCTAGGTAGCAGAAATCCTTAACCTCTTGTAAGTTCGTGTTACATATTTGTATTCTTGTTTTTGATTTATTTTTCCCTTTTGCATACTAGTACTTTAGTTTTACTTTTGTTAATTTTCATACCGTATCTCTCTGTTAGAACCGTTTCCATTTCATTGAGAGCAGCTTCTAACTCTTTCTTACTAGATGCTAATACCGCTATATCATTTGCAAATCTAAGCATATCAATTTTTTGTCCCTGCATAGTAATTCCAAATGTCTTCCTGCATTTGACAGTATTCATTGCCTCTTCAATGTACAAGTTAAAAATTAGTGGGGATAGGGAACATCCCTGTCTCACCCCTTTCCTGATGTTTACTTCTCTACGTTCCTGCTCTAATTCTATTACTCCTGTTTGCTCTTTGTATAAGCTATGTACTACCCGTCTATCCCTATAACTCATTCCAATCTTTTGAGTATTTCGAACATTTTTTCCATTTTACATTGTCAAATGCTTTTTCCAGATCTACAAACCCTATATACACGCTTTCCCCTTTTTCTATTGTTTTCTCCATTATCACCCTCAGAGGTAAGATAGCCTCCCGTGTTCCCCTGTTTCGCCTAAACCCAAATTGGTCTTCTGCTAGTATTTCTTCAGCCCGTTTTTCCATTCGTCTTTGTACAATTCTATTTAATATTTTTGATACGTGTGCTGTCAAGCTTATTGTTCGAAAATTTTCACATCTATCTGCGCCTTTCTTTTTTGGTATAGTTACTATAATGTTATGTTTGAAATCTTTGTGTATCTCGCCTGTCTCATACATATAGCTTACAAGTTGAAAGAGACGTTCTGTTTTAGAGTCTCCGCTTGCACCTTATCTGTACCCGGCGCTTTATCATTTTTCAGACCCTTTAATGCTATTTCAAATTCATATCTAAGTATAGGATATCCCAAGTCATCATTTTCAATGTCTGATTCCTTTTCTAATGCAGTTAGTTCTTCTCCTGCATATAAATTCCCTCTATATTTTTGCCATCTACCCACTTTCTCTACATTTTCTATAATAACATTTCCTCCCGCGTCCCTTATATTTTTGCTATACGGTTCTATATCCATAAAATTGATTCTAATTAGTTTGTATACTTCCATCTTAGTTTGTACCTCTTTGCACTTTTCATCAATCCATTGTTCTTTAGCTTTCCTGCATTTTCGAATAATTTCACATTTTATGGCTTTGTATCTCTGTTTTCCTGTTTCGTCTGATTTATTTTTGTATTTTCGTCTTTCTTCTATTAAATTCAGGATATCCTTTGTTATCCATGGTTTCTTATTTACTTTTTGTGTATATACCAGAATATCTCTGGCTGCCATGTCGAGGCTGGATTTAATGTTATTCCATTCTGTTTCTACTTCCTTAGTATCAGATATTTTCCCGATATCTTTGAGCAATTCATTTGACCTTTTTTCGAATCTTTCTTGAATATCTTGTTCTTTTAGTTTCTGTAGGTCCAAGTGCCTTTTTCCGTTTCTTTTTTTCAAATTTTTAAATTTAAGTGCGGCCTTCATAATTACGATGTTGTGGTCAGTGTCTATATCTGCTTCTGGGTAGCTTCTGCAGTCTTTTACTTGATTCCTAAACCGTTGTCTAACAAGAATGTAATCTATTTGATATCTTCCTATATCTCCTGGCACCTTCCACGTATATCGTCTTCTAGCATGATGTTGAAATAATGTGTGTGTGATGATTAAATTATTCTTGTCGCAAAATTCTACCAGCCTATTTCCCCTGTCGTTTCTCGTGCCTAAACCAAATAAACCTACTATCGTTCCTTCCCTACCCTCACCTACCACTGCATTAAAATCCCCCGTAATTATTAAATTTTCATGTCCTTTTACGTGTCTTAATATGTCTTCGATATCTTTGTAGATCGCATCTACCTCTTCGTCACTGTAGCTAGAGGTGGGCATGTATACTTGTATTATTACTGTGTTTACCGGTTTAGATTCTAATCTAACCATGAGTACTCTTTCATTCTTTTGTAAGTAATTTTCTACACAGTATCCTATCTTTTTCCGCATAACTATCCCCACACCCAAATTTCCTTCCTCGGCTCCTGTATGAATTACCCTGAAGTCTCCACTCCAAAAATCCCCCGCCTCTGGCCACCGAACTTCGCTGATCCCTACTATGTGTAATGATAACCTATTCATTTCGATTTTTAGGTTCTCTAGATTACCCACTTGCTTCATAGTTCTAACATTCCACGCTCCGACTAGCAAAATGTTCCCGGCTCTTATTCTTAACTTTCCAATCGCATCCTCCGAAGTAGTGCCCTCTTGGAGATCCGAATGGGGGACTATTTTAACTCCGGAATCTTTTACCCCAGAGAATGCTATCATTTTATTATAATTTAGGTACGCTGTGTACTTGGGAGGTAATGTGGTGGTTTCCCGTTACCTTCCACATCGCGGTAGTGTGTCTTAGACTGCCATACCGACCCCTATAGTCTCTGCCAGTCTAAGTACCGAAAGAGCCGCTGCCCTCTTTCGGTGACCTGTCTTAGTCTGGTTCCTCACTAACGACCCTACTACTTTGGTTGGACCTGTAGTTTGGCTCTTTAGCTCATTAGAACACGCAAGCCATTTCACCTTTTCTAGTAATCTAGAACTTCCGCAAGGTGCAGGTCCATTCGAAATGGAAACTCTAGATAAGAATAAATAAATAAAAATTTATTAAATAGGATATACATAGTTTAATCCGTACTTTTCATATATCGCCATTTACGATATAAGCTAATTTTTTGCGTATTGTTGGGATTCAGAGTTATGGACATTTAATTTAGAATAGGCGGTGTTGGAAAAAGATGACAGATCTAAGAAAATCGTCGAAATAGACAGATTAAAGTTATTGATTTTGATTACATGTATTTATCTACTATTAGTACTTAATGTCATTGTTAATGACATTCGTTTGAATGTCATAATGACATACTTTACCGCACTAGTGCGAAAGTGTCATTTTACCGCACTAGTGCTGTAAAGTCAAGTATACTGTAAGTAAGGTAAACCAATGACTATAAAAAGAAACTAATGAACTTATTTATTGTAAACATTGACTACAAATTTTTTGCAATTCGATATATTAACTCCTGCTAATGTAGAAGCAACACAGTTAATATTTTCTGATGAATTGGAGATACTTGAAGTATTTTCATTCATGCCCATAATTTTAGTAGCTATAATTTTCTTGTTTTCAATAGATGTCTCTATATAGCCTTCCACAACGCTAGTGGATTTCCATCCTCCTTGTCTCTTTAATGTATGAATATCAGCGCCTGCATCGGCTAGCAAAGAAGCGAAAGATTTTCGAAAACAATGACCTGTGTAGCGCTCCGGATTTGATAAGCCCAGATATGTGGCAATTTCTTTTGCAATGCGGCCAAAGGTATTTAAACCAATAGGCTGTGATGTACATTTCCCATTTCTATAAGAAATAAAAAATCGACCATGTACTGCAGATGGTGGACGAAGACGCAAATATTTTCGAAAATTTTCCAAACAATTATAGCCCGAAATATTTCCTTTAGGGACAGCATATTCTCTATCAATTTTGGTTTTAGTATTACGTATTGTTATTTTAATAAACGTTTCTCTATCTTCTATATCGCTTAGTTTGAAATTCGTTACCTCTTCACTGCGACAGGCTCCAAAAATTCCAATAGAAACACACCTTAAAAAATAATTTCAAATAAATTTTAGGATAGATTATTATAAAAGTACTACCTTCATCATCAAATAGCGGTCATCGTTTGCTCTTGTAGAAAATTTTGTATCTCGTCTTTTAGAAAAGCACAGGATTTTTAAACTTATATCCGTCACCTTTTCTTTTTAAAAAAGTCTACCAATTGCGTATATTTATTTATGTCCAATTTCCTCTTCATTGAAATAGTACTGCGTAATATAGAATAATGGGTCCACAATCATAGGTTAAATAAAGTTAGAATAGATATGCCACTCTCTACATAACAACTGTTGGCAAGTTAGCGCCAACTATTGAAATGTGATAAAACTAAACGACGTTAAAATCTGTTACCAGGGTGTGCGACTTCTCTGTTCAAAAGGTTGAGAACCAGACTCTGAAGATTTTAAATAAAACTAAAAATTCCAATTATAAAAAATAATTCTGTCTGGTATCAGGTAAGCGTTCTACAAGCATAATAGATAAAAATTAATTTGCTCATTGTTTTATATAGAGAACAATAAACCAATTAGGTCATTTTTGTCTACTATATAGGTACTTGTACAACACTTACCTGATTCCAGGCAAATTTATTTTCTATAAGCTAGAAGACCACGTCTCGGACAGCCAACTTCTTCAGTGATTGGCGATGTGCATTATTTTTCACCTCGGATGAATTCAATTTTTTATTAAATGTTATTAAAGAGCAATCTGCAACAATGCAACTAAAAGAACGCTAAAAAGTTAGGTTAGCAACAATCAACAAAACCTCGCAAATATTAAGCAATATAATAAAGTCGCCCATGAAAATAGACCTACAGAGCCATCTGTAGAGATGTGATAAAACTAAAACACACCAACAGCCGATCCATTTAGAGTGCTTACACCCTGGTCCACAATGTAGATGGCTTTTCCTTTTCGGCGTTCCCTAAGAAGTATGCAAACAAAGTTTTCTCAGATATACAATCCACACTTTTCTCCTTGCACCAACTTTCAAATTTTCTGTACTTCAACTCGTATTTATGACGTGATTTTTCTGGTATCAATATTGCAATAGCCGCATTTGCTGCCATTTCGATATCAGACGAAATACATTCATCGGCGTCAGAATCACTCATTTTCGCAGTATAATGGCAAATTCGTGACAGAACTATAACAAATGGCTCTAGCCTACTACTTTAGTTTGGGTAAAATTATTTTTCATTTACCAATACAAAAATTGATCGATGTTAGTGATAATTAATAAATAGTAGATAAAAAGTTGTAGGATATTTGTATCGTAACTTCATATTACGCTACTCAATGGTTTACCAAACTCGGCCTTCGGCCTCGTTTGGCTATTTTACCATCTCGTATCGTAATATGAACTATTACGATACTTATATCGTAAATAACTATTATTTGTAGAATTGCCATCCGTATCAACAACCCACCGTTGTGACTAGATTGAACAAAAGGTTCACTTTTTGTACTTGAATCGAACCAGTGGTGCCGACTGCAATAAACGGGTGCTCATTGCCGACACTGCACATTTAGTGCCGACCGTGACAGGACCGGAAATAAGGTTGCTAATCGATTTGGAAGGAATTGGGACAATAAATTGTATAATAAGCAACAGCCTATAGCATCTTTTGAGTAAGCATTTGGAATGTGGCAAGCCCGGTAAAATTTAAAAAGAAGAATAGGATCGTGGCTCGTGCGCAGTTTACGCCCTCTCATGAACTGGAGCAACTTTTAGACCAAAACCCTCTAAATGTAAAAAATATACAGGTTTTGTGGGAACTTATACATCCAAAATATGATTTCCTAGTTGCATTAGGTTTTGAGATTTTTGAGTTGATGTTGGATGAGGCCAGTGAAGATCTACTCAAGGCTTAAGTCGATGGATATGAGACGTACAAGAAGAAGTTTACTGAATTGCGGTGGTATTACGAGGATTGCATGAATCCGGATAAGAAATCCGTAATTAGTAACGTACCATTCTCAATGAATGGATCTATAGTTAACAATGAATGCGAAAAACGCAAATTTAAGCTTCTCGTGATAAAGATAAACCTTATTATGTAGATATTAAAGGGTTGTGGTTTTGGGAACAGTTCAAAAAGATACATGAGGATCCGGATCGTGACATAATTGAAAGTTTACTACAAGCCACGGTTGAAGGTAGTAGAGCAAGGCGTCTTGTAGCTAGTTTTTCGTTAATACGTGGAAACTATCAAAAAATGATAGACTGTATTAAAGCAGGGTTTGGTAGGAAAGATATTCAAATTGAGGTTTATATTCGTGAAATACTAAAACTGTTTTTGAACACTAAGTCTCAGAAAAGGATTAATATACGCGTGCTATATGGCCGAGGAGGGTTTTAGACAGCCGTCAACAGAGTCTAATAGACGCAAGAACAGAAGTAGTTTCAAGAATGCAACTCCAAGGGCTACTGACTTGCTTAACCAAGAGAATGTTTTTTGTAGCGGAACACATGATAGTATTTCTTGTTTTAAGTCTGGGAACATGACGTTGAGCGAGAAAACGATTCGAACAAAAACGAAATCGTGTTTTCGTTGTTTGCGTATAGGGTATATGTCTAAAAAATGTCAAACTTTTCCTAAGTGTTTGGTATGTGTATAGATTTACGACGGAATGAAGTCCTGTGTCTGTAAGAGTGCAACCGGTAAACTGTGATGAGTCTGGTAGCGATAAAAACTCAAGCTCTCGCCATACACACCAATCAGCACACATTTTTACAAACTTTAAGAGCTTTTCTGATGGGTGGGAAAATGGTATGTGCGATCCAAGCCTTGATTGACAGTGGGTCACAATGTACCTAACTTCTTAAATCTACGGTTGATGGTCTTGGACTTGAACCTAAACGCATAGAAAAGGTAGTGCACTGTTTGTTTGGAGGTATTGAGTTACCTACATCACATGCTTGCTAAAATATAACGGTGTCGAAAGCTGAGCATACAATTACCTCTGAAGAGCTAGATCAAATTACCATATGCAGTAATGTCGCGCCTGTTTTTTATGGACCGTGGTCTGAAGAGTTGCGTAATTTAAATATTCATAACAATAAATCCAAACAGGTATATTTTATATGTATTCCATGTATTTAAAAGTATTTATACGTTTAAGCTATATTTACATATATTTAACAACTAAAACAGTACTGCAATGAAATGGCAATACATCTCTAATAGTGATTGATGATCAAGGTACTCAAAATTTTTGATACATATCATACAATAATTATATCATAAAAATATGTAATGTATAGCGTAGTCTAATTGGTGTTCATGATTGAATAATTCGAAGTGGCAAAGTTAAATATGACCCAAGAATTAAGTGACTTAGATCAAGTTTCCCTTGAGCGATAGTATAGACATGCTGTATGAACGATTGAATTAAATTCTGCGTTATACATACCTTTTTAAAATCTTCTACGCAACCAACGTAATCATCAAAGGAAATTTTATTTCTTATTATAGATCTCTTAATTCCTTTTATCTTCTTAGAGTATTGAAGTCGTGGGTAACGTATGATTACTCTTCTTCTGTGTGTTCATCTTCTTCTTCTTCTTCTTCTTCAGCTAACCATAAAATCTTTGACACACGCGTCTTTGCTCGTAATCCAGTAAAATCAGTCATAGATCTTCCACTATTTTCATCTCTTATCATCCCCAATTTTCTTGCTAAGTTGGGAAATTTCACAATATTGTTAGAAGGGTAGTCTGATGTGTCAAAATATTTTTCAAGAGTCTCGCCTCACGTTGTGTAATTTTGCAGATTAGACTATCGGTGTCGATGTAAATAATATTGCTTATATCGGCTAGATAAGCTATTCAATACAGAGGACAAGAAATTTTGCAAGCATCATAATCTTATACCTACTAATAAATAAAGACCCGCACATGAAATTTGTGACAGAAATCAACAAGATCTAGAACTGGTTATGATAGTCATTTCATAATTAAAAACATCACCATTGAGTTGAATGGTCGTGTAAACGTGCTGCCAGCTACCAACGAGAAATATATTTCCTTCACAAAATATATTTCTGAGAACTTGATCTGCAATAGATTCATCGACAGCTTCCGCTTTATGAACTCATCTTTAGAAGCATTGGGTTCTTGTCTGAGCAAACTCCCGTTGCTAAAAATCGAATTTTGACAAATAAGTGATGAGCCGTTTGCACTGTTTACTAGAATAGATGTTAATCCATTCGATTTTACAACATGTTAGGAGATAAAGGGATTACTAAGAAGCAGTATGCACACGCTCAGAAAGTTTGGGTAGCACTTAATATTCAGAATTTGGGGCAGTATTCTGATTTATGCCTCAAAAGGGTTGTGATTCTATTGGCTGATGTTTTTGAGCAATTCCGTACAAGTTGCTACTTGACATTGGCCTTGGCGCTGCCCACTGTTATACTTTACCAGGATTTACGTAGAATGCAGTGATAAAGCATACGAGATAAGAACTTGAGTTGTTGACTGATATTGATCAACTCTTGTTTATTACGAAGGGTATGTTCGGAACGACGTGCTTCTGCAAACAATAAATATTTACCTGCGTTTGATCTTTCCAAACCAGATGTGTATTTTATGTACTATGGTGTTAATAATCAATCCGGGTGGGTAGTGGGTCAACCTTTGCCCTACGGGGGCTTTGAATGGGGGAGCACCAACATCGATGTGTTATCAGTTCCTGATAATGCTTCAGAAGATTATATCTTGGAAGTTGGTTAGGAGTATCCAGAATATTTCCGTGATTTACATAAAAATCTCGTTCCGTCCTGCACATATCTACTCAACGACTGAAATACTAGCTGTAGAGAGAACTCGAAACATTAAGTTCATGGCTACATGAAATAACTAAATCTTGATAGTCGACTTTCGCTCCGACTTACGCTCTGGGGTTGAGAGGGCAAAGGTGGGACTAATCGGGTTTTACCTCCGATTGGGAATAATGTCCTACATTCGGTAGGCGTGTTTTCGTTACGTAGCAGCGAATGTTTCTTGCCAAAAATACCGGTTCTTCTGGAATTGTCGATTTTTCGCTAACGTGTCAAAAAAGTAAAAATCACCTACATTTTCACGAATGAAGGTGACGAACGAGCGGTGCAAGAGAGACAGCAATGTTCGTATATTAGAAAGACAGAGTTAGAAGATCGAGGTGTTTCAAGAAATAAGCAGGGGGCCTCTTCAAATATTTAATATGCACGGAGGCATCCTACAAGCACATTTGGCACGGTTTCACAGTGCGTGGTGTAGTTTTTTTTAAACATTGTGCTGTAAAATTTCTAAAATTAAGTCGATAACTGTCAAAAAACTGTATTGAAAGTTGCCGGAGGCGGGCGAATCGGTACCGTCAAAATATAAGTTGACATAATTATTTTCTTAAGTTTTAAAATAAAACACTATAAAATATCTCATATACATTTTTAGTCATCAAAATAATTTAGGAATATAAAAATGCATCGAATTTTAATATAGGTGGTAATTTTTAAAGAAAAATAATTACATTTATTTGACGGAAATAAACGGGCCCGACCGAATAGTTATAATTATTGGTAAAATTTGTATAATATTTCGTAAATATATAAATAGCACAATCGGGATTGTCATATTTGTTAAGCACAATAGCACAGCGCTAACAAATTCGAATAACATGTGCGTCTTTACAGGTTCGATGTCCGAGCCGATTTTTTTTTAACGTTTTAAAGGATAAGTAGATTTGACTACTGAAAGTGTATTTGTTTTAAGCCGTTTTGGTTCTAATATTTGTATTTAAATATCCACCGCGTCAGAAAAATTTGTTGCAATTAACTGAGGGTCCATATAAAAACGTACCTGCGGCAATTATTTTAACATTTTTTTAAATTACATACTGAGGGTATTTTGCTTTTGTAGGTGATTTCCTAAAAAAAAAACATTGCAAAGGCGGCATTGCTGCTTCAAAACCATTTTAAGGCTAATTTGAAATGCTCCGGTTCAACCGTACCACCAACAGGAACGTGTGGTTTTTGCTTGCCGATTTATGTAATTTGTTGCAATTATTGGACTGTCGAACTAAAAACGATAATTACGGAAAATATTTTTAGTACTTTCCTGAATTACATGGGCGCTTGGCCGAAAGACGGCTCAGGCGAAAGGCGGCTGGGGTGAAAGGCGACTGGGGAGAAAGGCAGCTGGGGCGAAAGACTGCTGAGGAGAAAGGCGGTTGTGGCGAAAGCGAAGAAAAGGGGTTGGGACGAAAGGAGTTGTGACGAAAGGGGTCGGCACGAAAGGGTCGGAACGAAAGGAGGCAGGAGGCAGTCTTTGGAAAAACAATGGAAAATATACGAAAACGTAATGTGAAGCTTGTGCAAACCTGGGGTGATAGATATGGAGCCCAAGTCCGGATATCCAACCCACTATTACAAAATGTTACGATCTTAGAAGGAAATCTTGCGGCAGTATAACTGCCTAAATCTGAAATATTCTTTAATAAGCCTATTGTAGGCGCACGTATCCTTGATATAGCCAAATTGACTAGTTACGATTTTTACTATGCATATATGAAAACAGCTTTTGGAGATGGCTGCCATATTCTCTACACCGACACCGATAGTCTAATCTACAAAATTTTGTACCACGATCCGTATGAAACTATGACGCGAGATTTTTGGCAATACTACAACACATCAGACTAGTCTTCTAACAACATTTATGAAATTCCCCAACTTAAAAAGAAAGTATTGAGTATGATGAAAGATGAAAATAAAGGGTGATTTATGGCTGATCTTATTGGATTACGATCAAACAACGCGACAAAGATTTTATTATCAACTGAGGAACTAGGAGCTGAACTCGGAAGTTATCCACTACTTGGATGTTACTAAGATGATAAAAGAAATTAAAAGATCTATAATAAGTTGATTTTATTGATCGCGTATACGATTTTAAAAAGCTATTCATAACGCAGAACCTAATCCAATCGTTCATACACCATATCTACACTATCGCTCAAGAGTATTTGCTCAAGTCTAAACGATTACAAACGTCACTTAAATCTTGGGTTATATTTAACATTGCCGCTTGGACACCAATTAGATTACGCTATACAGGGTGAATAAAAATTAGTGCAGAAGCTCTAGTATCATACTTTCCGTGCCCTCACATACCATGTGAAGGAATATACATTTGGTAACATTGCATCTATCCCAAACATTGTATTTATAATTAATTAATGGTAACTTAAGATACGGCGCTAGGTTTGTTAAAACTAAATTTTCGTCATTTTACTCGTTGGTAACAGGCGTAAGACCTTCAATCGGAGGTGCCACTAGAGAGATAAAATTAAGTTCAGACATTATTTATTTTAAACATAATACATTTCAAAAGTTTTAAATTAGGATTTTATTTTGGGGTACATTTTTGGGTATTTGTGCGTAGTCGATCAACACCACTATTGTCTAACCTAAGAAACCAAATGTTCGAACTGAAAACAATCTGTTTCCAAGCATATGTGTAATCTTTTTGGTATTGATTGCACCCGCTTCAGCTTATCAAGTGTAATTTGACATTATGAGAACGTTTTACACTTAGCTGTACAGTGTTGTCGTACGTCTTTATTTTACGGGCAGACCTAAACGCACAAATGTTTGAAATTTTAGGGTTGAACAACAATTATCTGTTACAATTATTTTTAGAGCGTTCTTTTATTTGAAATTACAATCTTGCCATTAAATAATAATGCCTATTTCGAAACTAAATTTTGGAACTTTGAGACTTTGAGGACTACGTAAGGGCATGGGAAGCATGGTACATCATTCGAGTATTAAGGTTTTCAATTCGGAATTTTACAAATAATATCGCTATCTGAAGTTTTTGCACCAATGCTATACACCCTGTATATTATCTATTTTTAGGATATGTTTTACATAGACATATTGTATGTTATGAATATAAAATTTTTAAAACCTTGATCATTCATTTATTTTGTGTAAAATACGAGTTGCGCACTTTGTATCTAAAGTACTAAATTGTTCGTATCACATAATTGTTTGCTTTGAAATAGTAACGCTTAAGTTATTTCTTTTGCTTGTTTTGTACACAAGCCTTTATTAATTTTTATTTGTTAATATATAATCGTGGGCGACGTGGTTTTTTTGGTTTTTCTTGGTTTGTAGGTGAATCCACCCACTCTCCGCGTTGAATAGTTAGCCTGGTATTTACTTTTCTTCCGGCTCCGTCTAGGTACGTAGCACAGTGAACATTATTTAAATACATTATGGAAGATAGATGACTTGACACCGGTTATAAACTATTGTAAATGAGGAATGTTGCCGACGTTAAGGTGTTAATTGAAACACAGACGTGCGTAGATTATTTGATGTACTTACAATGATAATAATTAAAAATAATTAAAACTTCCGCAAGATATAGTTTTCTTAATAGGAATAGGCACATGTGATTCGAAATGGTTTGTTGTATATGAAATGAATCAATTTGTATGAACCTGAATACATTTTAAAACGATTTACACCATCTTTGGGCATTGATTGGTAATTATGTTCTGGGAAACGTCAAAGCTGGTAAATTAAGATCCGTAACGGTAAAAGTTTTAATCAAATAGTTTTTATAGACTCGCATTCTAAATTTTAAAGTAGAAGAAATGTGTAAAAGTTAGTCTAATTTTATTTTAAGGGTTTGACAAAGCTACGATACGGGTTTTCCCTATTACACAAGGTAACAATTGAATCTAGCTGAATTCGGATAAGTTTAAATCGGTTTTAAGCGGAAAGGTATTAAAATGCATAACTTATTAAGGTAATTATTGTACATATTAAAGAATAGTATATGAATGGTAATCACGTGATTAGGATTTGTTTAGTGTTAGAGAAATTCCTTATATGTACTGTATAAGATATATGTTGAAAAGAAGCTATTTTTCATTGCCTTTATAGTTGAAATATTGTTTATAAGAGAAAGTTGTTGTGGATGCATTATTTTATATTTGAAAAATTGTTTATGAATAGATTATTTTTGTACTATCATAAAATTTCGTGCAAAAATAATTAGACGACGTGCAATTAGAAACATTCATCATAGCATCTTTTATTAGGAGTACGACTCCGGGCGATCCACGGAATCTTTTATTGGAGCTCAACGTGGAACCCTTTTTCATCCACAGCAATATATTGTAGCTTGTGGTTTATTTCCACATGCAACCTAATATTTTATTCTTGTAAATATGTTTCTTTTTGGTATATTTAAGCCAATATGTTTTTAATATGGCATTTTCTGGCGTATTGCGTTTATTCTTATATTGTATTGTATTCTCATTACATTTAACTTATATATATATATATATATATATATATGTGTGTGTGTGTGTGTGTGTGTGTGTGTGAGTGTGTATGTATTGCTGTGACTATCCTCGCGTTGAGCGCCACTAATATTGCTGTTGTTAGGTCGTCTCACGTTGGGCGTTGCTAATATTGCTGTGGTACGCATATGAGTAGGAGCATGACTAATTTTGCTGTGGCTCAGATTTAGCAAACTGTATTAATGAGCATACAATAAAAAATATGAAGTTACTGTCTTACTCTCTTTTACTTTGCCTGGCTAGCTCAACGGAAATTATACTGTGGAAGTTACGAAAATAAAATGAAACGCAAAAATCTCAAGATACATATATGCATTCAAAAGAATCTCTTAGATTTAAAGAAAACAGCTTACAGCTTAAGTTCATACATCAAATTAATTTTAGATGTAACTTAATAATATTAAAATAATTCTTATCTATCTTTCTTACCCGGTACAAAATCTTCTTTAATTTATGTGTGAATAAATTACCTATGTTTTATTATCCCGTTTGTGAGTATGAATGGCCCATGATGCTGCACAGATGATTTAGTAAAGATCAAATTGTTTAGAACTATAACCTCAAAACTTACTGGTGATTATCCGCTTGACAAAAAATTTTTTAAAAGATTAAGAACTTATTCTAATTTACGTTACAAATATTTAAATATTTTTATTAATGATAAACAAAGAAAAATCCAAATTGTATACTTCCGAAAATAGGGCTTATCAAAACTTCATTTCCATTATCATCAACGGTATTCAATATTTCCTGGTTTAATTTCAAATAAAATTACTTGCATACACTACTCCATTTGAAGTCAACGGCAGTTTTCAAAGTACATCTTTATTTTTAATCGATCAAATACAGCAGTATATGGATTTATGTCGAATATCGTTCAATTCTTGTAATGTTTCCAAAATAATTATTTTTCATAATTTATGTAAAGTTGTCTGTTACTTGCGAAACTCCAACTAACTACTCTAAACTTATAAATTTCATGTCGCACAATAATTTAAGGAATGAAGCTTTGCTCGAATATTTCAGATTACTTTATTGCGAATGAATCTGTATGTATTCTTTACTCAAAAAACTACATCTTAAATGGCAAATGCTGTATGCATGCCTAATAATGAATCTCGAATGAATCGTTCTAATTCAGTTCCGGTTTATATAGTAAAACAAAATCAATACATCATATTCTAGATTTTTCGAGATATATTTGAAAGTATTAGTCATCCTAAATTATGTAATATTTACGAGAATGTCGACGTTTAATGTTCTAATTAGTGTAAAGCTATGTTTTATGTTTATCGTAAAACGTGTTGTCTATCTTCTTCTAATTTACGAAGTTAAAGTTTGCGGTCTCCTTTCTTATTGTAATACGTAAGGCTATTAATCTTGTTCTTATCTTATCTTTTATTAATTTTTCATGTCCGTGGGTTCCTTGAATAGGAGCGTTGATTCATGGATTAAAAATAATTAACTTATTTAATGGCTTTAAAATATTTATAATGAAATGACTTCTTCGAAAATTTTAGAATTAAAATCTTTTGTTTGAAACTCATAGTCTGAAAGATTTTATGCTTTATAAATGCAATAAAATGTACTTCTTTGAAGGGAAGCTATTTTTCTGTATTGCAAAGTATAAATTGGTATTTTTAAGGAGAATGAATATTTTAATGTTGTTTTAAATATTATCTGTATACACGTGGAACTCAATCACATAATTAATTAAAGCTTGCAATTACATTCTTAATGATCGTAAATTCAATTTACTTTTCAGTATGTATCGTAACACGCATATCTTATAATGAAACTCGCTTTTACTAAGTATAGAATGATTGTTTACACAAGGTATCTCGCAAGAGTCATTATTTTAGGCAATGAATTGAATGGTTTTTGTATTTACATTGAAAAATAGAAGCTAGTTTTAAGTATAGAATGATTGCTTACACAGCGTATCTCTTAAGAGTAATTTTTATACAGGGTAGAGAAATTAAATATAGGGAAAGTTTAATTTGTCCCGTTTTCTTCACTTTCGGGTGGGTTTTCAGAGAATTTGGGTGTTCAATGACCTCTTGTGATCTCATCACATCAATATATATATATATATATATATATATATTTCTATTTAATTTGTAGGTTAAAATTGATTAGATTAGTCTTTGGACAATTTAGCGTAGACGGCCGCGTGTAAATACCACTTATTAAAAAGTTAAAATGTGTCCTAAAAATCTAGGGTAATAGTTAATGTTAGAATGGAAATTTTAGAATTAATTTTCCTTCATTTTCAGCTTTACAAATATTTGCAAGGAACTTTCGTTATATTTTAGGGAGCAGAAACAATTAATTTTACGCTTGTATCATAAAGGTAAAGTCATTAGTGTACAGTGTAAGAATGCAGCTTTAATTATACTATAGGCTATGTATAGTAGTTAAAAGCTTTTCATTTTACTTTAGCGTAAAATCAATAATTTTACGGGTATAATTTTAATGAAGTTGAAATATTAATTTAGTATCATTTGGCGTTTGTAAATATTCCTAGGGGATAATTTAGCATAGAATAGCGTTCAAAGGCATAAGGTTTGTAGAAAGAGATATTTTCTGAGTATTAAGTATATGACAATGTTTTCTAAAAACAAACTCGACGGTTACGAGGTCCAGTATTACAACACGTTTCAAGTAACAATTTATTTCAAGAATAAGGAGCGTTGTAAACAAGCTCATAATAAATCTATATTTTCTACGAATGGAGGTGGCCGTTAGAAGAAGCAGGGA
Source organism: Platerodrilus igneus (assembly GCA_036346225.1). NCBI lineage: Eukaryota > Metazoa > Arthropoda > Insecta > Coleoptera > Lycidae > Platerodrilus > Platerodrilus igneus. The sequence continues at coordinate 10,613,515 of JARFIW010000624.1, read as the reverse complement.
TCGATATGAAACAACGACAGATTGTTTATAGCATACAAAAGAGTAAGATGAAATTGTCGGGTGTTGGTTTGACTTGGAAACGAACTAGGGAACAAGGATTGATTCGAGGCTATAGGTAAGAGTGAGATGGAGAATGTTTGTATAAGACATCAATTTAAATGGGGATGAGAAACAAGGTAGGGAGGCTATATTTAAGCTATTTAGGATGAACAAAAAAAGCTTATTAGATCGTGTATTAGTAAAAGCAAGACAGAGGTAGGGTTTATATTATGTAGAAGTGGTGAATTGCTTCAAGGTCTGATGTAGGGTGCATTTGATAAACAAAGAAAGGTAGTGAGACGAGCGATAGTTTAAGATTGAGAGAGGGTATATGTGATAGGAATTCGTAAACGAAGCAAGACAGGAAACAATTTTCGTATGTAAGATGGAGGGAGATGAGGCTAACACGTATCGTATGGGGGGCGTGAATTAACTAAGAATTTGATGTCAGTTGAGGCTAAGTTCGAGGAAATAAAGTATCCGTTTGACGGTTGAAAGCTATTTTTGCAGTAGTTTGTTGTTTTTGAGTGTCAACATTTTGAAATTTTGAAGTGAGTTAATGTTTGCTTACCAAAATACAAAAAATTATTGAAGGTTAAATCGGGTGCTTTTAGTGTTTGTTTCGGTTAAGAATTGTGTTTCGAGAAGTGTGAAGACAGTTTAAAATTTACCAAGAAAGCTAGTTTGTGTGGGATGGTGAATTGTGAGAAAATTTAATGAAATGGGGTATTTTTGGTCTATATAAACATCTGTAGGTGGTTATGGAGCTCTCTTCTTTTTTTCTTCGCTTGTCATCGACGTAAATACAAATAGTAGTCAATTACATTGTGGTCAGTATATAACAAGTGCTTTTATGAAGATTAAATTATAACTACATACACAAGTTGGTATGCTGTGGTATTTGCAGTTCTGTAAAATAATGAAGTACGTTTAGAAAAAAAAGCGAAGCTTATTGAAGATATGTAAGTACAAACTACAGTTTGATTGTTGGGGCTTGTAAGGCGTTGTAAGTTGGAATAGCGATTGTCTATGCATCGAGTAGTGGTTTGCTGATGGTGTATGGACCAGTAGAGGAGTTTGGGGAGTTCAAATGTGCTATCGATGGATACTTAAAGAGATTTAGATAGCAGCGTACCGACAAGGATGGTGTGAGTCAACTTGGGAGCGGCTTCATAACCTATGGTCATAGTCGAGGGCAACGTCATCGATGGTTGGATTGCAGATACATGTGGTGTGATGCTTTCAAGGTAACTGATTTTTATGAAACATTGTCTTTTGAGTTTATTTGATGTGTTTTGACATTTTGTGCTTTATGAGTGTACTTTTCTGAATTCTATGAACTAAAAGATTTAGTATTGAACTTTATTATTAATTAATTGAAAATATGTTTCTGTAGGGGTAGTTATTTACCATAATTGTGTAATAGCTGTTTATGTACAAAGTAAAAGGGACTTTTTGTTATTTCTGTGTGAACATTTGCACACATGTTTAAAAGAGTTATACTGTGAGCTCATATTAAGCCAGGGGTTAATGTCAGGTGTGAGGTTAAGCCCAATTACTTTAAATAGTGTATTTGTATAATAAAAAAGATTTTTATCTAACAATATTATGAAAATGAATTGTTTCCTAAACGAGGATAGATGTAATTTATTGTATGTGAGCCTTAATAATTGAAAAGGTTTTGGATGTAGGACTTTTCGGTGTGAATAAATTGTGATGGATTTTTGTAGTTGAGTTTCGTGTATAGAATAGTAGGGAAATATTTTGCAGATAGCAGCAGAGCAGCCGTGGCGAACTTCGCTGAAGAAGCTAAGTTTGTTTTATTATAGCAAAAAGCAGGCAGTAGTTTGACGTTCTTGAACGTAGGTTATTTTCAGGCAAGCAATTTTATGGGCAATTGCCAGGGAAACCTTGCAATATATAATGTCGACCCTTACAGTGGGGCTCGAATTAGTGAACCGGCGTATTCCAGAGGGAGCTTCAGAATATCTATGACGTCCCACAGGTGGGGCTCGAGTTAACAGACCCGGAAGCCTCGCAATAATAATATATATATATATATATATATATATATATATATATATATTGCTATGATAAGAAGGTAATTTAAGGGTAGATTAAGTCATAGGGGTCTTAAGAAGATACATGTAATTATTATTAACGTTAAGAAAACCAAACAATTCCACCATTAAATGAGAGGTAAATCGACTATTCTACATAAAGTCAATAACGAGAACACTGTATATAAATCATAACCAATTTAATTCATAAGAAAAAAACACATTCTACAATAATCAGTTGCTATTTAGGAAAAATAATAATGTGTCGTCGTATAATACGTTCTAAGTTAAATATACAAGTCCAGAACTGGAAGGAAATGAGCGAAAATAAGGTTTTAACGCAACGAAGTTCGTCAAAATAAACACATAATCGGGACAGATAAACAACCTGGCATACTAGATATTTAATAAAATCATCGCATAAATAAAGTAGGCGCGTTCAATACATCATTATTAAAAACATTAATACGTGACAAAAGACATTGTATTTTGATAAAATCCAACATATTTGGAGTAACAAACAATAAATAACAGGCGGTCCGCGATATGATAAAAGTTTGGACTATAGTCGACAAACATGAAGACGTGACAAAATGCAATCAATAATTGGAATTTCTGACAAATATACTGCACGAAGTTGAACCTCTACGCGTGAGATCAAGCGTCTGAACAGGAATCAAAACAAGGAATTTTAGGAAATGCCGAGTTCTGCAGAGATAGGGGCAAAGTGCAGCGCGTTGATCAACAAACACACGATGAACATAAATAAGGAAATTGATTATTGGAGTCTATAAATACTATGGGGATCTTGTAAACATTCAGTATCTCTTCGACAAGGCACAAACCACGTCAATTGGAAGTTAAATATGACGTAAGAGTGAACTTAGTGAAAGTTAATGATTATTTATAATAGTGAAAAATAAAAGTGCCAATTTATACAACGAGAAATAGCCGTTTTGCGCTTAAAACGTAGGGTAAACTATTGCTTGAGTTTTATTCTAATATTTAATAATTTAGAGCTTTGAAGATACCTATGAAGGTACCTCTAAATACACCTATAAATAAAACTCCAGATATACTTTGAAATAAAATTCCAAATGTGCCAATACAAACAAACTTCGAGAATATTATAAAAATACTTCTAAATAAGCTTACAAGGAAACATAATAAATGTCAAGATACTCAAATTAAACTGCAAGCAAGTTCCAAGTCATTCCAAAAATCCGAAGGGAGAATTCATGCAGCAGTTAATTAATCAACAAGTAAAACAAGTCAAGCTGTAACAATTCAGGGGTGCTGAGTATCGATATTCAGAGGCAGAAACAAACAAAGAAAATACAGGTCAGAGATTTATTTATTATTAGTATAAGACTGTTTTTCAATTTTTAACATTTAATATTTGCTATATCAAATACCTGTAAGGGTCATCAAAAAATCATTTGAGAATTTGAAAAATAGGCAAAGAATCATTTTGAACGTTCAAAAGGTACTTAAGAGTAATTACAGTGAAATTTTGCTGGTTTTCGGGAAATATAAATTTGGTGGAAACAGATAAATGTTAATATTTTATTCAGGGGATAATTTTTGAATGTTGAACAGATTAATTAGTTATTGACATTAAAGTGTACATATAATCGATTATTATATTGTATAATTTTGGATTGCTTCATTTACATTATTTTAACAGATAGGTAATAGAAAGAAAAGGGGTGAACAATATTGTCGTGACGTAGGGCACTCTGTGTTTAATAGATTGAGCTGCCGAAGCATACAAATTCAAAGAATTATAGGATTTATAGATGCAGAGTAAAAGGGGCCGAATACGAACACTATAGTAAAGCGTCAAAAAAGGCGACGGCAACGTTAGGGTTGTCGGAACAAAGTTTAGAGATTCTGTCTCTCCTTGTACCACTTGGCACGTGCCTGTTTTTGCGGATCTTTCAAATTGTGAGGGATACATCCACTGCAATGCCCCCCAACATGCAACTGATCATTCAAAATTGTTTTTATTTATTTCAGCGCAATACCTAAAAATGGCTCTCCCCGTATGTAACACGAGCAGCATGGATTTTTTCGTAACAGAGGTGTATGGACGCCCTTCGCGAACATCATCATAACGTTGGTCTTCCACACTTGAATTCTGCAAACCATATGTAAACTATATTTTTGGATGGTGTTTCGGCTCCCCCAGGCATTGCTAAGGTGTTAAACTGTATCAGCAATCATAAAATATCACCGTTCCATTTTTACACACGAACACTATTTTGTTAAATTTTGTGGAAATGAAACTGCTCGACTTAAAATTGAATTGTCAACTGACTTAGATGTTAAGAATATCTATAAAGATGACTATTGCACGCTAGCAATGCAAGGTGAACTAGATTCCCCGAATTTTAGCGGTATTCATGTTATGGCGGCTCCGTGGAGTAGTGGTATGGTGTGATTACTACGCCCAAGGTTCCGGGTTCGAATCCCGACACGGTCCGTTTGAAAAATGTTAGGCGAGCATTTTTCACAAAAATACGCCCTTGTTCGGATGAGAGGTAAAATGGAGGTCCCGTGTGTGAGTGTTGTCACGCACGTTAAAGATTTCTACCTTGCTTGGAACAGCAAGGGTTCGGCAAAATTCAAAATTTTCCAGGTAAAAAAACTCGCTTCCTGGTCAATGTAGTATTTTCGGGTGGAGCATTGGTAATCATGTTATAATTTTGATTAATCCCAGTACCGATAACGAGAAGAGAACTTTGAACGATTGAATTCGCCTAGCTCGTACAAATCAATAAATAAAAAAAACTGACGACTTGTAGCATCAAGCTCTCGTATGCCTCTCTGAAAGGTTTGAAGTTTTTAGCCAAAAACGGCTTGATGTCTGTCTGTGTTTCACCCAACTGCTTATCGGAACTTACTGCAAAGAGCTTGTTTTTGTTCGACTGTACGTAGCAAAGCCTCTAATGCATTTTTTGTCAATGGAATCAATTGAAACATTGAAGGAAAAACAGTTTCATGCAATGGCGAAAGTCTCTGGAAAAAGAAAACGAGTAGTTTGAACATAAAAAAATATGCGCAGTTACTTCGATACGATTCCTATTTGTTCTCCTATTAAAAAGTTGTATAAAAGTGCTTTCTGATCCTCTTCCAAGTTAAGTCAATTTCAGGGCAAGTATCAAACGATTTTATTTTGCACGTGGCGTACTCGTATTTCGTATAAAACAAAGTGAACAATTAAAAGTCTCGTTAAACAAACGTAGATGCATTGTCTGCAGTTGCTGCAATACTAGACTAAGTAATAAATTAAGAAATTTAATTTCCGTAACGGATTCTAGAGCTTTGGCAAAACCGCAGCACAGACAATAATAAGAAACTTATAATTTACGTACATTGGCATTCGTAAATGACTCATAGCGAAGATGCAAGCTTACACAATAATCGAGAACTTGTTGCAGATGTGAGACACATTTAACATACAAGTGAACGGTAACAATGCAACAAACAAAGATAAAAATAAATGCAGTAACTTTAATTAATTACATTTAAATTAACAGGATAATCTATTTTAAACTAAAACTCAGCTTTGAATTTTTGGTCAAAAGGAATTTCAAGACGGTATACTGAGCCAAAAATTTGGCATTTGTAATTTAAAAATCTAGTTGGCTTCGAATAAATATATCTGTAATTAGATACAAACTGCATTACTTTGCGCTAATGAGATTTACGCGAAGGGCGAATTTTCAGCTGCTCGCAGTAATGGAACCGATTAAAGCTCTGTAAAGCTCTTATACTAGAATAGTTTCTCTAAACATTCAGTTATGCTATCTTTTGACAGTCACTACTGACGTTTTATAAAAGTTAAAGTTACAGGATGATTGATCCATGTGTAAGGTAAATGTCTCAAGTTCGAACGATTTCCAATTGAAGATGTACAGTTTGGCCGCTTTCTATTTTACTGACTTTTTAAAAACCAAAACAAGGGTTCGAATTGAACCCAGAAATACGGCCTGAACTACTTTCCATTTTATAATTAGCTGGATGTATATTGACCTGAACCGCAAATGAAGGGGGCTTTAGACTTTTCATTTGTTTATGATTGAATATGCATCATTCACTCACGTGAAATATTTTTGATTCACACCTATGCATTTCTATTCGTTTGTGCCAAGTTTACACCTAGTTAGCACCAAACATGAAATATTGGGGTCTTTCTAGAATTCATTTATAATGTGATTGTCATTCATTTATGTATGACAATGCTTTATCCAAAGAGTCTATGTCATTCATATATGTATGACAGACTTCGAACGATTTAAGTCTACGTCGTTCAGAAATGAACGACACCACCATATAACTGATCTGAAAGCGTGTCCCCTGGAGAACATTCAGCTATACTTGGTTCAGCCGAAATCGTAAAAATAAAAATTTAATGATATGAAATGCAAAAATAATATTTATTCTTTTTTAATAAAAATATTGTGTTCTTATAAGCTAGAAAATCAAACAAAACTTATTTATGCTTAATATTAAAACATTTTAAACACAGTTGTGGCTGCTCGGGACACTTACTACAATAAATGAAAACTATTTTCGCTCGGTTTCTAGCTTCTTTACGCCTTTTATCTTGTTGATGTTTTGCGTAACATATATTATATTTTCTTCGAATCTTCAGGTGCGTGAAGTTAGCCACAACATTTTTTAATTTTTCAAAAATATTTGTCATAATTAGGCGCCAATTAGGCACCATTTTGCGCCGCTAAACTAAATTTTGCGCCGTCTTCGCAAACAAGTTATTAATAAAATATGATTTTTTCAGCCAAGTTCACGAAGCCGCACTTTTTTCAATTTCCAGAAAATCTTTAGTCCATAATTTAGCGCCAATTAGGTGCCATTTTGCGCCGTTAGAACGAAATTTTGCGCCCTCCTGTGTAACAAGTTATTTGAAAAAACTATTTTTTCGAACTACCTAAAAGCGTGAAGTTGGCCGCGACTTTTTTGAAGTTTGAAAAAAATTTTGTACCACAATTAAGCGGTAATTAGGCGCCATTTTGCGCCGTTGAAACGAAATTTTGCGCTTGAAAAATGCTAGGCGAGCATTTTTCACAAAAATTCACCCTCGTTTGGATGAGAAGTAAAATGGAGGTCCCGTGTGTGAGTGTTGTTACGCACGTTAAAAATCCATACCTTGCTTGGAACAGCAAGGGTTCGACAAAATTCAAAATTTTTTAGGTAAAAAAAAACTCGCTTCCTGGCCAATGTAGTACCTTCGGGTGGAATATTGGAAAATCACATGTAAAGCCAGTTTCACGGGCATCGCTGTGGATCAATGTAGTAAGCGTAAGACTATGGATCCCAAGGTCCTGCATTCGAATCCCGACACGGCCGACTGCTTGAAAAATGGTTGGCGAGTATTTTTTTACAAAGATTACGCCCTCGTTCGGATGAGAGGTTAAATGGAGGTCCCGCGTGTAAATGTTATCACGCACGTTAAAGATACCTACCGAGTAGAGTAATGGCAGGTCTTCCACCGCCTCATTTCCCCCAGAATCCCTCATTTCCCCACACATCTGGACCAAAAAGTTTTCTTCGATTAACCATTTTTCATCTTTCGAGATAATTGAGCATCCTCATTTCCACACACGAGATAAACCTATTTTTAAGATTTTTTTACCGCTAACATTCTGGACCAAATAGTTTTCTTCGACTAACCATTTTTCATCTTTCGAGATAAACCTACCTTGTTTGGTATCAATGAATATTAGAATTTTCTCAGCTACCCGAATCTTTAAGAATTTTTTGGATTGCATCACCCCCAAGGGGGCTACCCGAATTTTAAGATTTGTTTTACAGCCAACATTCTGAACCAAATAGTTTTCTTCGTCTAACCATTGCATCTTTCGAGATAAACCTATCTTGTTTGGTATCAATTAACATTAGATTTTTCTCAGCTACCCGAATCTCTAGGAATTTTTTAGATTGCATCACCCCCAAGGGAGCTACCCCCATTTTAAGATTTCTTACCTGTAGCGACTTTTGAGCGTTCTTATAAATTTTTTTAGTCATGCGATACATTAAATTAGCTTAGAATTTTACGCAGAATTTGAATCTGCAAACAGATTTAAAATCGGGCCACGCCTTGCGAAGTTACCCCTTTAAAGCTCCCAAACCTCTACATTTTGCTCTTTGCTTTATAAGCAAAACTAACAAATACTTTTCTTTGTCTAGACAATGCATCTTTTGAGATAAACCCATCTTGTTTGGTATCAATCAATATTAGAATTTTCTCAGCTACCCGAATTTTTAGGAATTTTTCAGATATCATCACCCCCAATGGAGCTACCCCAATTTTAAGATTTCTTACCTGTAGCGACTTTAGAGCGTTCTTATAAATTTTTTTAGTCATGCGATACATCTCGTTAGTCTAGAATTTTACGCAGAATTTGAATCTGCAAACAGATTTGAAATCGGACCACGCCCTGCAAAGTTACCCCTTTAAAGCTCCCAAACCTCTTTAAATTGTTTTGCTCGTCTATGACATATGCTTTAACCAACTATTTCCCTAGAAATCTAAAACCGCAAGGATTTTAGAAACGAGTTCTTTATAAGCCATAAGTGTTTAATATTTAAAACCATTTTTTCAAACAGTAATGTGCTTTTTTCAGAATATCGCAAAAACCCATGACTTAAAATTTTTCTGGTTTTAACATAATTACATGCACAATGCTAAATAGTTGGAAAATACATAGACAAGAACAAACTAATTGCTTTACAGTTATGTGACGTATAGTGAAAGTAGCATAGAGGACAAACTAATTGCTTTACAATTATGTGACGTAAAGTGAAAGTAGCCTTTCTTGTGTTTTACATGGTTTCGCTTAAGACCTCGTACATATTTTCCGGATTACTAGAAGACGTTATAACCATATTTTTTGTGTTAAAGGATTTCACGTCCTCTACACCCTCTGCCGCAGCCATTTTGGTGTAAACGCCGTAGAGTTCGCAATCGACTTTTATTGCTGTATGTTGTATTCTTTTTTTATTAAGTAATCGAATAAATAGTTCCTTCTGCTTCCAAAGAAACTCGGACACTCCATCGCCCATATTGGCGTTATTTATGCGATAGCTAACCATACGGATGTTAAACGCTGTACTAATCATTTCTACACCATCGTCGTTAGTAGCGGTAACTGATGTATTTTTATGTTTGTTGCTCCTTAAGTGTGCGGCGTACGTAGTTTTTTCCATTTAGAAATCGCATACTTTACACATAATTCGTGGTTGTTTCGTACAAGACCCTTTAACAGCTAGCGGCGTTGAACGTTTACGGCTTAATAACATACCGTGCTGTTTTCCTTGTGTCGCTGTAAGCTGTCCTTTCTCGTAAAAGCGATACCGCAAGTCCCAGAGTTTAAGTACTTTGCTGCCGACGGATGTATAAGCTTAACCGTGGACGATGTTACACCGCGACATTTGTTCTGGTGCCGTTTGAGAACATTTCTCCAGGTATAGGAAGCACCGCAAGAGATGCACTTAAAACGTTTGCAGATACCATTTTAGTACAAAACAAAACCCGCACTATAGCACTTTGGTTAAACTTGTAAGCGAACTAACTAAAAGCTTACTCGAGCGTACCTGATTTATGTTCCTTATAGAATGCATACCGAAGGTTTCCGAAGACAGCCGAACGATGTTGAGGATTCATCGGGGAACTAAATGACGTCATAATCCCCGCTGCTCGTCCAATACATTTAGCGCCAATGCATGCACCTGGTTCGCTTCGTCGATGGTGCGAATGCCGTTAGTAAAAACATCGGAAACGTCTTCCATGTTATACGGATCGCGTGCATATTAAAAATCCAAAAGGGTGGTAGCACACGCACACAAATTGTGTGCAAGTCGTAGAAGATGCAGTGCTACTATAACCAAAAACACTTTAAACCATTACTAAGAAAATACCAACTTGTTGTCTACAGAATACTTACTAATAAAGCAATTTAATTTTAAACCACTTCTACGTCATATTTTCGGAAATGGCAGGCGTGATTATTTTCTTTGGAAACAATCGGAGATTGCCGAAGACGCTCGAAGAGTGCACGAGCGCGGTTACTAAACCAATTAGCATTAATATCAAGTATTCCGTACTTTCGTAGGTTGCTCATTTCCTAGAAACAAATCTTCCACATAGCGGTCGGTAGCACGTAATGATTTCTAGAACCGGTAAGTACTCGATATCGCCCAAATAGAAAATTAGATGCTCGATGTCTGTCAACTTCCAATTCCCTCGTAAAAGGTAGCAAAAGCTCGGTCAATCATCCATTATACTTCGGCTCGCTCCTGTTCTGATAATTTACAAACATTTTTCAAACGACAATGGGCTGAGAATTTTTAAACCTCCGAGAGATCTATAAGTCGTAATCAATTACACGTTCGAGCTACCCGTAAACTAACATATTTTGTAGCAACTGTGCACTGTATAATACATGCATACCCCTCCTCTGCGCTACTGCTATTCTTGTAGTTGCTTAAAAAAGTCAGTCGCCCTTTTTACTGCTAGGGCCGCTAAAAAGCGCCATTTCATACTTTCTTTATAAGTGTAGCACATCGCGCACTTTTTGTCGGATAATTAAATTTTGTTTATGTAGGCCTTTACAGTTTCGCTTATTTAAACATCTAATACGATCGATTAACCACTTTCGATTATTCTAACGGAGACCACCATACATCCCGCCGCACCGTTCTTTTTGAATCCAACGATCCTATGGGCTTCCGCACACTAACACCTGACGTATCTTTCCTATTATTTGTTAAACAAAAACTACCGGTATCGCCATTGTGGACGTAAACAGATGTTTGTGGATGTGTACGAGAGTATGTAACCATATACATTAACCAGTCTAAGCTATTTTATTTAGTCCACGAAAATTATTATTTTTCTAAACCACAACTAATAATCACCTTTATAGGTTCCACATTTCTACCATTACCCAATGACTGGTGCTACGTACATGGAAACTTAAATTTTTTATTGGAGAGAATTCTTATTCTCCCGCGCACTGCTGCGTAGTAGCATGCTTACCCCTTTTGGAGGTATATGCTCGTTATATGTTGTAAGACCCTCGGTTTTACTTAACTACAATTCGTGAGACCCCTTTAATCTTTTTAATCGTATCTTTCTCGCCTACAATACAGTAGGACTTAACATTACTACCAACAAATTCTAATACTGGACCCCCATTAAATACGTCTTTAAATTTCCTACAAGTTTTATCGACAAGTGTTATATTGTATTTATTATACGCAGGGTAGTCACTCTTTTAAGATAAATATATTTTGCTAGGTATCAACTAATATTAAATTTTTCTAGGGACCCCAAATCTGTAAATAGATTTTAAATAGGACCACCTCATACAAAGTTATGCGTTTTAAAGACCCAAATCAATAATTTTTGCTCATCTTTATTTAACACCATTTTTAAAACCTTTTTCGCTACCCAAGACATATGCCTTAGCCAACCATCTCCCGAAAAATCTAAAACCGCCGTGTCCCGCGAATACCACATAGAGATAACACGTATACTCTGTCAACCAGGATAGAAGCAGAGGAAGGATTTGGAAGGTGGGCGAGGAACTAAAAAATTATGGAATCTTAAAACTAATATATACAAATATAAACAACTATCGTATATCTTTACGCCCCCCATGCGTAGATTGTTGTACTATTAGGAATGATGTACCTTTTGTCATCTTCCCTCGATAAACTAATTTTATTAATAAGCTGCGTATACAAATCGTATTCTTTTACTCCGGATACATACGCAGACAAGTACTCGATACCATCCAAATAAAGAATTGGATGCTTGGCGACTGTTAACATCCGCTTCCCTCGTGTACGCCCAGACATCCCAGCCCATGAGCACCCCTGCGCATGCACACCCTACGCGTACGCACCCTGTCCATGCACGCTGCCCATGCGCACCCTCTCTGTGCGACTGCTATTTCGGGGTAACGTCACAGCCTTTTATAAATAAAAACAATGTTATATACTATTATAAAATGTTTATTCTGACATTATACATAACAAATTTAAAATATTTAATGCCAAGCTTGGAGTCATTTAAACTTAATTTTAATACAAAGTTATACACAGAAGGCAGTCCTTTCTTTATGTTTGTTTGCAGTGGTTTTAATTTTATCTAATTTTATTTGCAGCTTAAAATTTAAATCGATACCCAAGTCTTCTATCTCCTTTTCTAGCCAATAGTTTGATACATAAAGACCGTCTAGGTTTTCGAATTGTAAAATGTACCGAAGTTTGCCTCTATATTTAAAGTCTTTGATTCCACCGACAACCAGATCCATTCCTTCGTGTAATTCTTGCAGTTTGTGACAATCTTTTAATCGCAGCTTTCCACTATATCCTGCATACGTATCTTGTTAGCTTGATCGACTTCTTCTTGTCGGTATTGGAGGAAATTCTTATTCTCCCACAGACTGTTGCGTAGTTGCATGTCCACCACTTTTGGGAATATATGGTTGTTATAGGTTGTAAGACCCTCGGTTTTAAATGATCCAAAAGGTTCTTTACTAGGCAAATATACAATGTTTAGCGCAACCTCTTTGCGTGTCGTGTACGCAAAGATTACGAAACCCGCATTCCTTAGTTCGTCTTTGTTATCTGCCATTTTGATAAATACGTTTTAGAATAACCTTTTAAAAAGTATACGGATTTAGTGCCATCCTTTTCCGCAAGGACGCCTACATAACTAAAAGAGTCTTTCTTACTAACCACAAATGCATACAACTTGTAGAAACCAGATGTATCTAAGTCAGTCCATCGGCACATAAAATAATCTTTTAATTCTTCCTTATTTTCTCTAATAAGATGTTCTTTGTCTAACACATCTTTGTATTGATCGCGTATTGTCGCAGTGTTTTCCATGTAGTCCAACTTCCGTCTTTTTTGCATCAATTTCTTCTTCTAATTCCAGTTGTCTTTTCCTTCCACTTACAGCGTATGGCATGCATAATGGGACAATTTCCTTTATCGTAAACGGATAGAGTTTACTACCAATATTTACGCGTTGTCGTACAACCTCTGGACGAATGTTAGGCGTATCTATCAATCCCAATTCCGAAATTACTATTTCTTTTGGAATTGTAGAATATGGTGTTGCAGATTGTGTAAAATATGTACTACCTGCTTTAATGTAGCACTTGTGTAAGATTTTTATTTTATCTTGGCTATCTTCCTCTACTATCTCCAAATAATTTATAGGTAAATAGTTAAAACTAAAGCCGAGCACATACTTTGTCAATTTTCCCTTTCCTCTAGTTTTCGGACAACAATTTGCAAGCCCGTCAATTTCTTTGTATTGCCATTCCCCAATACACGTACTGTAGCAGGTTATTATAGACTAAACAACAGCTATTTTGTAGCTTGTCCGATAGCTTACTCCACATTTTGGCAAGTGATACCGAGTACATTGGCGCCTTTAGGAGTACAACTTACTATCTTCCAATAAGGTTAAACAGTCTTTTAAGGGTTTATACACTCGTTCCGCACTGACATAGCTTCCAATTGCACAGTTGTTTATTGTCGCTTCCAATCGCGTAATACCATGTTCTTTGACCAAAGTAGACGCAAATGTTTCCCTTAAACGTACATCTGGACAACGTAAAAAATCTAGTATATGATTGCCAAGTTGTTTATTAACACCAGGACTTGTTATCTGACACACAAATTTGTTGTATATCTTAATTCTTGCATTGGTTGTTAGCCATGTTAAACAATCAATCCCCGCAGTTTTATCGTTGTCAACTATAATATTACACTTTTCTTCGTATTCTCTCTTATAGCAAAAGTTATGCTTTTTAGTTAAATAATTACACATCTCCATCTTGCTAAATATGTCCGCAAAATCTTGGGTTACATCCATGTCAAAAGATAGAAATAATCTTGTTCGACTTCGTCTAATATATCTGGTAGTTCCTCAATAAAGTTTCCAACTTAACATCTGCTAGTTCCACTTTGTATGGAACACATATAGGATTTTGGAATTTTTATTAATGCATTCGAGGTCTTCTTTTCCGATAATTTCTTTTACTCTCTGGCCCATCTTGTTAGTGCTTTCCAGAAAACGGAAGCTTAGCTTTAACACCATGCCTAGCGAAACAAATCGAGTTGAACTTTCTTCGTAGATAGCTGTTAAATGCACCACAAATTTCTTTTTTTAGGATAAACATCTTTTTGTTTGCAGATGCTTGTTCGGTGTCAGAAAGGTCGCAAATTTTAACCAACATTATATTGTCACAAAATGGTTCTGTAATTGGTGTGTGTGTCAACAGTCAGCATCTGTTCGCCTTCGACATAACAAATATTACCAATATCTTTTACCAGATTATTGTTGCACATATTTTCTGTCAACAGCCATAATCCAAATCGCTCATTTGTCGGTTTCACTTTATTCCCAAGAAGTTGAGAAACGTTAATCACCTTGGAGACGCTCATGTTTACCGTTCTAGCTACTATCGAATACTAAATTGAATACGAAAAAATTGTTCTCTTACGTATTCTACAGAGTGAGGACGTATATTGCCGAAGATAGTCGAATATGTTGTTATCCAACCTAAGCCGACAGGGATGCGCATCGACATATATCCGGATATATGTAGGATGTTAAGTTATGGTGAAATTGCCCCATAGGGTGAAATTACCCCCACATGACCACATGGCCATATGACTACATGACCATATGACCACATGACCATATGACCACATGACCACCTGACCACATGTACCATACCACATGACCATATGCGCACATGACCATATGACCATGACCACATGACCACATGACCATATGACCTAATTGCTTTTTAATGTTTTCTCATTCAAAACCCGATTACATATTGCATTTAATAGTTTTTCATAACACAAGTGTGGACCTAGGTTAGATAAAGGAAAATAATGGTTGGTCACGCCGCTGACTGCTATGGCATGACGACAGACAAATATGTGCATCTTTGTTCTATACTCGGTACTGATTTAATGGTATAATTGAAGGTAAAACTAATGTTGTGGTCAGTGTCGAGGCGATAACATGCTGATGTGGTCACTGCACATTCAGAACATCATTGTGCATTAATGTTGGTTAAATGTTCGATGTGCATGTTCTGAACTCGGCATATGCATGTGCAATAGTGATGTTTATCCTAAAGAAATTTGTGTGCATTTAACGCTATCTACGAATGTAAAGTTCACCGATTGTGTATTCGCTAGGCATGGTGTTAAGCTAAGCTTCCGTTTTCTTGGAAAGTCACTACAAGATGGGCCAGTGACGTAAGAGATTATCGGAAAAGAAGACCTCGAATGCATTAATAGATTCAAATCTATATGTGTCCATACGAAAGTGGAACTAGCAGATGTTGTTGGAAACTTTTTGGAACTACCAGATTATGTGACGAATGTCGAAGATTGATTTCTCTTTGACATGGATGTAACCGATTTTGCGGGAATGCAAGATCGGATGATGTGTAATTCATAACTTCAAACCATGAACTTTTGCTATGGGCGAACTACGATAGAAAAGCTCGTAATATTCTATTTGACAAGATGAAAACTGCTAGGAATGTGAATTGTTTAACATGGCAACATAACTTGCTGCAATGCGAAGAATTAGGATATGACAACAAATGTTGTGTGTCAGATAACAAGTCTGGTGTTAATAAACAACTGGCAATCATATACTAGATTTTTACGTTGTCCAGATGTGCGTTTAGGAAACATTTGCGTCTACTGGCAAGAACATGGTATTACGCGATTGAAGCGACAATATCTGTGCAGAGCAATGTCGGTGCGGAACGGGTGTATAATCCTAAAGACTGTTTAACGTTATTGGAAGATAGTAGTTATACTTCCTAAAGGCGCCAATGTACTGGTACCACTTGCCAAAATGTGGAGTGTATCGGACAAGCTACAAATAGCTGCTGTTTAGTGTTTAATAACCTGCTCAGTACGTGTATTGGGGAATGGTAATACAAAGAAATTGACGGGCTTGCAGATTGTTGTCCGAAAACCAAAGAAAGGGAAAATTGATAAAGTATGTGCTTCGGCTTTAGTTTTAACTATTTACCTGTAAATTATTTGGAGATGTAGTGGAGGAAGACAGCTCAGATAAAATAAAAATCTTACAAGTGCTACATTAAAGCAGGCAGTACATATTTTACACAATCTGCAACACATATTCTACAATTCCAAAAGAAATAATCATTTCGGAATTGGGTTGATAGATACGCATAACATTCGTCCAGAGGTTGTACGACAACGCGTAAATATTGGTAGTAAACTTTATCCGTTTACGCTAAAGGAAATTGCTCCATTATGCATACCATACGCTGTAAGTGGAAGGAAAGACAACTGGAATTAGAGGAAATGGATGCAAAAGACGAAAATTGGTCATGGAAAACACTGCGACAATACGCGAACAATACAAAGATGTGTTATACAAAGAACATCTTATTAGAGAAATGAGGAAGAATTAAAGATTATTTTATGTGCCGATGGAGTGACAAATACATCCGGGTTCTACAAGCTGTTTGCATTTGCGGTTGTAAGAAAGACTCTTTATTTATGTAGGCGTTCTTGCGGAAAAGGATGGTACTAAATCCGTATACTTTTAAAAGGTTATTCTAAAACGTATTTATCAAAATGGCAGATAACAAAGAAGAACTAAGGAATGCGGGTTTCGTAACTGGCGTACACCACGCGTAAAGGGGTTCCGCTAAACATTGTATATTTGCCCAGTAAAGAACCTTTCGGATCATTTAAAACCGAGGGTCTTACAACCTTAACAACCATATATTCCCAAAAGTGGTGGACATGCAACTACGCAACAGTGTGTGGAGAAAAGGATTTCTCAATACCGACAAGAAGAAGTCGATCAAGCTAACAAGATACGTATGCAGGATATAGTGGAAAGCTGCGATTAAAAGATTGTCACAAGCTGCAAGAATTACACGAAGGAATGGATCTGGTTGTCGGCGGAATCAAAGACTTTAAATATAGAGGCAAACTTCGGTACATTTTACAATTCGAAAACCTAGACGGTCTTTATGTATCAAACTATTGGCTAGAAAAGAGATAGAAGACTTGGTGTCGATTTAAATTTTAAGCTGCGAATAAAATTAGATAAAATTAAAACCACCGCAAACAAACATAAAGAAAGGACTGTCTTCTGTGTATAACTTTGTATTAAAATTAAGTTTAAATGGTCCATGCTTGGCATTAGTTGTTTTTAAATTTGTTATGTATAATGTCAGAATAAACATTTTATAATAGTATATAACATTGTTCTTTATTTATAAAGGCTGTGACGTTACCACGAAATAGCAGTGCAGCACGATGGGCAGTGCGTACGGCAGCGAGCATGGGCAGGGGTGACGCGCAGTGGCCGCGCATGGGCAGGGGTGCGCACGCGCAGGGGTGCGCATAGGCACAGGTGTGCTTAGGCGTACACGAGGGATGCGGAAGTTAACAGTTACCAAGCATCTAATTCTTTATTTGGTGTGGAGTACTTGCCGGTGTATGTATCCGGGTAAAACACGATTTGTACACGCAGATAATTAATAAAATTAGTTTATCGAGCGAAGATGACAAAAGGTATATCATTCCTAATAGTACAACAATCTACGCATGGAGGCATAAAGATATAAATCTAAGATAGTTGTATAGATTTTGTAAATCTATTGTATATATTAGTTTTAAATTCCATAATTTTAAGTTCTCGCCCACCTTCCAAATCCTTCCTCTGCTTCTATCCTGGTTGACAGAGTATACGTGTTATCTCCACGCGGTATTCGCGGGGCACATCGGTTTTAGATTTCTAGGGAATGGTTGGTTAAAGCATATGTCTCGGTTAAGCGAAAACAGGGTTTTAAAGATGGAGTTGAATAAAGATGGGCAAAATCAGTGATTTGGGTCTTTAAAACGCATAACTTTGTATGGGGTGGTCTATTTAAAATCTATTTACAGATTTGGGGTCCCTAGAAAATTTAATATTAGTTGATACCTAGCAAAATATATTTATCTTAAAAGAGTGACTACCCGCGTATAATAAATACAATATAACACTTGTCGATAAAAACTTGTAGGAAATTTAAAGACGAATTTAATGGGGGTCTAGTATTAGAATTTGTTGGTAGTAGGCTAAGTCCGAGTGTATTGTAAGCGAGAAAGATACGATTAAAAGATTAAAGGATCTCACGAAGTGTAGTTAAGTAAAACCGAGGGTCTTACAACCTATAACGAGCATATACCTCAAAGGTAGGCATGCAACTACGCGGCAGTGCGTGGATAATAAGAATTCTCTAATAAGAAATTAAAGTTTCCATGTACGTAGCACCAGTCATTGGGAAATGGTAGAAATGTTAAACCTATAAAGGCGATTATTAGTTGTGGATTAGAAAATAATAATTTTCTTGGACTAAATAAAATAGCTTAGACTAATTACTGTATATGGTTACATATTCTCGTACACATCCACAAACATCTGCTTATATCCACAATGGCGATACCGGTAGTTTTGTTTAACAACTAGTAGGAAAGATACGTTAGGTGTTAGTGTGCGGAAGCCCATAGGATCGTTGGATTCAAAAAGAACGGTGCGTGGATGTATGGTGGTTCCGTTAGAATAATCGAAAGTGGTTAATCGGTCGTATTAGATGTTTAAATAAGCGAAAGTGTAAAGGCCTACATAAACAAAAATTTAATTAACCGACAAAAAGTGCGCGATGTGCTACACTTATAAAGAAAGTATGGAATGGTGCTTTTAGCGGCCCTAGCAGTAAAAGGGCGACTGACTTTTCCAAGCAACTATAAGAATAGCAGTAGCGCAGAGAAGGGTATGCATGTATTATACAGTTGCTGCAAAATATGTTAGTTTACGCGTAGCTCGGATGTGTAATTGATCACGACTTAAAGATCCCTCGGAGGTTTAAAAATTCTCAGCCCATTGTCGTTCGAAAATGTTTGGAAATTATCAAAACGGTAGCGGGTCGAAGTTTAATGGATGATTGACCGAGTTTTTCTACCTTTACGAGGGAATCGGAAATTGATAGACATCGAGCATCTAATTCTCTATTTGGACGATATCGAGTACTTACCGGTTCTAGAAATCAATACGTGCGGCCGACCGCTATGCGAAAGTGTAAAAGCCTACAGAAGCAAAATTTAATTATCAGACGAAAAAGTGCGCGATGTGCTATAGAAAGTATAAAAAATGGTGCTTTGCATCGCTCCTAACAGTAAAAAGGAGAGTGACTTTTTCTAGCAATTACAAGAATAGCAGTAGCGCGGCGAAGGGGTATGCATGTATTATACAGCGCATTGTTGCTATAAAATATGTTAGTTTACGAGAAGCTCGAACGTGCACAAATTAAATTTTAATCTATAATTAACCACGGTCGTAAAAATGGGAAATTAATGGGTAATTTTAATAGTGCTAAGCATATACTTTCGCTTGGTGATTCATTTGGAAAATATTCAAGCCTATCATTTCCTAAAGTATGACGTAGAAGTTATTTAAAATTAAATTGTTGTAAGTATCCTGTAGACAACAAGTTGGTATTTTCTTAGTAATGGTTTAAAGTGTTTTTGGTTATAGTAGCACTGCATCTTCTACAGCACGACTTGCAGACAACTTGTGTGCGTGTGCTACCGCTCTTTTGGATTTTTAATATGCACACGATCCGTATAACATGGAAGACTTTTTCCGGTGTTTCTACTAACGGCATTCGCACCATCGACGAAGCGGGCCAGGTGCATGCATTGGCGCTAAATGTATTGGACGAGCAGCGAGGATTATGACGTCATTTAGTTCCCGCCGAATCCTCAACTTCGTTCGGGTATCTTCGGAAACCTTCGGTTTGCATTCTATAAGGAGCATAAAGCCGGTGCGCAAGAGTAAACTCTTTAGTTATAAGTTAGTTCGCTTACAAGTCAAGTCTTATAGTGCAGATTTTGTTTTGTATTAAAATGGTACCTGCAAACGTTTTTAAGTGCAACTCTTGCGGTGCTTCCTATACCTGGAAAAATGCTCTCAAACGGCACCAGAAGAAATGTCGTGGTGTAACATCGCCCAGGGTTAAGCCGTCCGCAGCAAAGTACTTAAACTCTGGGTCTTGCGGTATCGCTTTTACGAGAATGGATGGCTTACAGCGACACAAGGAAAAACAGCACGGTATGTCATTAAGCCGTAAACGTTCAGCTCTGCCAGCTGTTAAAGGGCCTTGTACGAAACAACCACGAATTATGTGTAAAGTGTGCGACATGGAGGTGTTAAAGTCTGCATACCCTAGTCATCTACGGAGCAACAAACATAAAAATGCATCAGTTACCGCTACTAACGAAGATGGCGTAGAAATGATTAGCACAGCGTTTAACAACCGTATGGCTAGCTATCGCATAAAGAACGCCAGTGTCGACGATGGAGTGTCCGAGTTTCTTTGGAAGCAGAAAGAGCGATTTATTCGATTAATTAATGAAAAAAGAATACAACATACAGCAATTAAAGTCTATTGCGAACTCTACGGCGTTTACACCAAAATGACTGCGGCAGAGGGTGTAGAGGACGTGAAATCCTTTAACACAAAAAATGTGGTTATAACGTCTTCTAGTAATCTGGAAAATATGTACGAGGTCTTAAGCGAAACCATAAGAACAAAATCAGAGGAATTTGAAGCATGTGAGTCCGGTTGGTCTTTGGAAAAAGTGCTCTATTTAGAAATAAATATTAATAAGTATGGGCCGATATGAGAAGTTCTAGGTTAAAAATAAAAATTGTGGATATGTATTTAGAAATGTGGTTTACAAAATTTAAACTGTATTATTAAAAATTGTCTGTAATAAAAAGTTTTAAGAATGATTTTTAGATTTTCTTTTAGGTATAAGCTGCAGGAAAGTTATAATTTAGAGGGTGTGTGTAAAATGGTAAGGGGTGGCCCTATTTTAAATCTGTTTACAGATTCAGGTTCTACATAAAATTCTAGACTAACAAGATGTATTGCATGACTAAAAATTTATAAGGACGGTCAAAAGTCGCTACAGGTAAGAAATCTTAAAATTGGGGTAGCTCTCTGGGAGATGGCGCTATCTAAAAAATTCCTAAAGATTCTGGTAGCTGAGAAAATTCTAATATTAATTGATACCAAACAAGGTAGGTTTATCTCGTGGGTGGAAATGTGGAGAAAGATTTATCTCGCAGAGGGTATATGTGTAACTTTGCAGGGCGTAGTCCGATTTCAAATCTGTTTGCAGATTCGAATTCTGCATAAAATTCTAGAC
The DNA here is from genome assembly GCA_036346225.1 of Platerodrilus igneus. Taxonomy (NCBI): domain Eukaryota; kingdom Metazoa; phylum Arthropoda; class Insecta; order Coleoptera; family Lycidae; genus Platerodrilus; species Platerodrilus igneus. The sequence continues at coordinate 10,592,090 of JARFIW010000624.1, read as the reverse complement.
TAACAAGATGTATCGCATGTATAAAAGAATTTATAAGAACGCTCAAAAGTCGCTACAGGTAAGAAATCTTAAAATGAGGGTAGCTCCCTTGGGGGTGGCGCAATCTAAAAAATTCTTAAAGATTCGGGTAGCTGAGAAAATTCTAATATTGATTGATACCAAACAAGGTAGGTTTATCTCAAAAGATGCATTGGTTAGACGAAGAAAACTATTTGGTTCAGATGAAAGATAAAAAAATGGCTAGTCGAAGAAAACTTTTTGGTTCAGATGTGTGGGGAAATGAGGGATTCTGGGGGAAATGAGGCGGTGGAAGACCTGCCATTACTCTACTCTACCGTGTCTAGAACGGAAAGGGTTCGGCGAAATTCTACATACATTCTACAATTGAAAGAAGGAAAATATAATGTATTGGACAGAAAATATGAGATAAAAACATATAGGCTAAAATATATACAAAAAAAAAAACATTTACAAGAATAAAATATGAGGTTACATGTGGAAATAAACCACAAGTTACAATATATTGCTGTGGATTGATTCTAAGAAAATTCCACGTTGAGCGCCAATAAAAGATGCCGTGGATTGCCTAGGGTCGTACGCCTAACAAAAGATGCAATGCTGAGTCTTTCTAATTGCCCATCGTCCAATTATTTTTGCAACAGATTTTATAATAGTTCGAAAATAATCTTCTTACAATCACTTTTTCAAATACAAAAAAATACATCCACAGCAACTTTCTCTTACAAACAATATCTCAACTACAAAGTTAATCCAAAGTAGCTTCTTCTCAACACATATCTTATATACAACATATAGAGAGTCCAGAATTTCTTTAAAACTAGAATGATCACTAGCTTATTCTAAACACATCTTAAACACGTGATTAGCATTCATAGACAATTCCTTAATATGTACAACAATTATCTTTAAAAGCTATGTATTTTAATATCCTTTCTCTTAAAACCGTTTTAAACTTATTTTATTCCAATTGGGTTCAATTGTTTTATTGTGTAATAGCAAAAATCCGTATCGTAGTTTTGCAAAACCCATAGAATAAAATTCGATTGACTTGTACACACTACTTCTACTCTAAAACTTAAAATATGAGTATATAAAAACTAATTGATTAACATTTTTATCATTGCATATCTTAATTTACCGTCTTTGACGTTTCCCATAACATAATTACCAATCAATGCTCAAAAATCGTTTAAATCGTTTTAAAATGTAAACAGGTTCATGCAAATTGATCCATTTCACATATAATCACTATTTCAAATCATATGTGCTTATTACTATTAAGAAAACTATATCTTGTGGTAGTTTTAATTATTTTTAATTGTTATCATTGTAAGTATATCAAATAATCTACTTACGTCTGTTTCAATTAACACCTTAACGTCGAGGATTTGAGTAACGTTCCTCATTTGCAATAGTTTGTAATCGGTTTCAAGTCATATATCTTCCATAGTGTATTTAAATAATTTCCACAATAAATACTGTACATTTTATGTAGCACTTTCACTATGTGATGTATTATCTAATCTCATCGATAGTATACCAATGTCAAAGCTCAATCAAGACTATCCTCCATTAAATACCGATTAGCTTTTATAAAGCGAGCCCTTTCTCACGTAGATTTCGAGAATATTCGCGCTCGACCTAGTTGCTTCGCTATGCTATTTTCACGTTCTAGAGTGTAGATGCTATCCTATCACCATTCCCGTTTGTTCGAGAATCTTAAGGTCCATTGCTTCCTTATCTTTTATTACCGTCTTGGGCTCTATAATAATTCGATGGGCCTTCTATATATGCGGTTATCACAATATTTTATCGAATGTACAATATGGGTCAGTAAACACTATTTATCTTTAATTTAGAGGTACATCGTTTCAATTGAAATACTTCCGTAAATTCTTCTTAGTATATGCGATTTTACATAAAATTGACATGCACTGGATCTTAAAATTTCATTTAGAATATTTAAGCGTTTGAACAGGACTAATTACAAATGAAATCCGTTCAGAATATTAATTCATAACAACGTAAATTCTTTTACACATGAGACTTACATACAGTTGAATAGTTGAATGTATTCTAACTTAAGTTTCTCTAAACACAATGATTCATTATAAGATATGCGTGAAACCCTTTTCTTAAACTCTTGTTTATGCGTTGAACGTAATTAATGGCTATATTTTTATTTAAAACACGCTTAAACCATCTAATAATTACAGATTCCTGCGTCAAATGTAACCGATATACTTTATACCGGGAATCTCACAAATCTGTTCTACGCAAATGAATATCTAAATAATTTGGCTTTTTCTAGAATTTTTCTAATTTTCTCGCATTTATAAAGTCAGATCTTTTTATCATATGATGAAATATGACCTTTAATCACATCAATTTAATGATGTTAGAGAATTTTTCTTCTGTTGTTAGAAATAAAAAACGTATATTATTATTATTATTATTATTATTATTATTATTATATACATATATATATACAAACTATACATAAAATATAATTGTTCGGGAGGGGTGTCTGGGTGTCGCAGATCTTGCAGATATCGCTTACACACACAGTCATCGTTGTCATAGTCGTTTATGTCGGTGATGGCTGCTTTCGGGGGAGCATCGGTAGAGGATCTCTGGTGTTTGGATACCCTGTCCTTGCATTAAGTCGGAGTGCGTCGGCGTCTCGTGGCGTTGGAGCTAATAGACTATGAAGAGCACCGCTATTGGGTCGATGGTATCAGGCTGTGATAAGCACCGCTTTTGATTATCTCAGGCTATAAAGAACTCCGATAGAATCTGATCTCTGCTGCAAATCACATTAGGGTTGTTGTTTAGCCAATGGGGGCACTGGATCTGTGTTAAGGGGTGGTGCAATTCTTTCTGTATGCTGGGCTACCCATTCGTACCGGCTTAGGGCATCTTCTAGATTCTTGTTCTGTTGTCGGCACATATACTTTAATATAGGGTAGCAGGTGTTCGTTCAAATTCTGCCTATAACATCATAACTAGTAACGAATCACGAATTTGTTTACGTGTCTAAACTAAACAACAATTAACTGTGAGTGTTTCAAAGTGAACCTAAACTAACAAAAGTTCAGGAATTCGAAAAAGATAGTTGCTTGCTTTTTCAGAGAAACGGGTCATGTTGTAACTGTTATATTAAAAGATCGTATGGCAGGTAATGCGGACTGATATACCACACTTTGTTTGCCGGAACTTATTGCTGAAATCAGAAAAGCCGGTGGCCACTGTTCATCTTGACAGTGCAACTGTTGAACTGTTGAATTTTTGACTAGTAGTAACATTGATCTGCTGACTCAAGAACTATGTTGGCCGAATTTATCGCCCAATGACTTCTTTTTCTGATGTATCAAACATTAAAATTCGTGGGGAGCGTTTTTCATCGCATGAAGAAGAAATTGAAGCTTGTACTTCGCTTGTTCCGGAGGTACCTTGTTAGGAGTGAAACAATTGTTTTGAAGATTGGTTTCGTCGAATGCAAATGTGTGTTAGTCATGAAAGAGAAATATTTTAATAAGTAATAAAGCGATTTACATAACGTCATGTTTGTTTTTCCTTACATTCTCCTATAATTTTAGCAGTGATTCTCGTATGGGACTACCTAGCATACAAGTACTAAGTACAAGTAAATAGTATAAAAATAAATTTAAATATAAAAACAAGTAAATGTTCTTGGGGCTGATAGAAGACCATAAGCTTTGGATTGGTCTTCTGCGTTACGATGGGTTGATCGGGCATCGTTGACGTTGATAGATATTTTTAAGCAAAAATTTAAAATCAAGTATACCAAAAATTACTTAGCTTAATGGAACACGTTTTCAGCAAACAAAATTACTATTAAATTATTAACCTAATAACAAGAAGGTACGTTCATAAATTTCTTACAGTTAATTAAAAATGTTCAGTCATTTACGGTAATTGTAGATTAAAGTTTAAGAAATTTTAATCATAAATACCTGATGAGTGATTTTTGACTGTAGATAACTTGGACACCCCTAAAAGCATTTATCTCCTGGACGTATTTTGCCTTTACCAGATCCTCCCGGGACTTCGGGAAGAAAACTAGATATTCTGAATCAACATACTTTTGCGCCAACATGAAGTTGTCTATTTAATGGAACCAAGGTGTTCCTAAAATTAAAAGCAACCAACCTAATATAGCATTATCCGAACTTTATTGATTAATTACATTCAGTTCGATACCTATTCTTGAGGGTAAACTAACCTACTCAAGATACATGTTAATTGTTTGGATGGTATAAACAAAGTGCTTAACCAAAAAGATTTTTCCTCCATAAAACGATTCGAGATATCTTCAGCAGAATTCGCACAGATGAATTAAGACTGCAAATTGGCATTACTTTGTGTCGTTTTCTCTATTTTAGGAGGGTTGTCCTTAAGTTTTGCATATAGAGTTAGAATGAAACAGTAGATAGGTTTTAAAAACTATATTGTTTTGAAGTATTCTCTACGATCATTGCATGCGCTTGAACCAACTCTGGAAACAGTTTTTCCTCTCGTTTGTTGGCACAATCAATATTGCATTTGACCACGCAGTCTGTTCTTGATTTTCGGAATGGTATAGAAATCGTTGGGATTTAGGTCTGGACTGTTCGGAGGATGGTCTAACAATACGACATTTAGTTGTGTTATAAATTCAATTTACTTGCGAATTGTGTGGGAACTTGCATTGTCTTGGTGAAGAATGATTCGTCGTTTGGGGTGGTTTTTCAAAGCTCCGCGATGACTTGCGGTAAACAACTGGTTGTATACCAATCGGCGGTAACGGCTCTTTGATATTGTAGAGAAATTGTCACTATATGACCTGCTTTCTAGGCAAATGTTGCGACCAATTTTTTGGGAGACACTATGAGAACGGATGACTTTTGTCGGTTTTTATTTACGATGGAACACCCAAACAGACGGTTGGCACTTTTTTTTTTACTCACACGAGTAAATCCAAGATTCATCACCACTCACGATGTTGTACACGTTTTTAGTCACCTGCGTTGAAGCGGTCTAGAGTTTTTTGACACCAATTCACCCTAGCTGCTTTCGGTTCTTCGCTCAGCAAATGCAGTATCCAACTGGAAAATAATTTTTTACACACAATTCTATATGGAAAATATTTTGAATTGACATCTTTCAAATCCCCAACGGTGCCTCAATTTCGAATGTCACATGCCGCTCTTCGTTAATGAGCTTGCGCACAGCATCGACATTTTCCTGAATGACTGCCGTTCTTAGTTTTCATACTCTTGAATCGTCGGTAAGACTAATCCGTCCACGTTTAAATTCTCCATACCAATGAGAAGTTGTTGACTGATGTCGTACTTTACTGCCGAAAACGGAAACCAATTAGACGAGATAATTATCTTCGAAAATTGTAAAACATTGTTCCGCAGAAGTTTTCACGGTTTAATTTAATTTTTGGATTAACTGGTTAACTTTGACAGTTCGTTGTAGCTACAATTCTGCACGTATTGCACTGAAACTTTAGATTTAGATTAAATAAAGATGGAGGTTAATTTTTAGTACGGGCATTTGATTACTGGCGCCCTCTATTTTCCAGTACGCAAAACATAAAATACATCCTTCGTATACATGTAAAATTAACCTACAGAAACCTATTTCTAGGGACTTTTCATTTTCTTTTACTCTGCACAATTTCGCATATGAACGCTTTCAAGCCCAGTCAATGAGGTCACAGGCGTCAGTGGTATACATTATTAATTAAAACAAATGAATTATAAAACTGCAATAACTTTATACGAAATAGCCATGGTATTCGCAATAATGAAATTTACAACCTGTGAGTATGTAAGATACAAAAATAATTCTTCCTTAGATAAAGAATGCATGTAACCTAAAATTTCTATATATTAAAGGAAATAACCTAACCCTATGGAGGAATTTACTAATACAAAAACTATTAAAATGAAATATGATTATAAACATTTTTAAGGAATGTCACAAACGCCAACACAAATAAGAAAAGGGCACACGGTTATGTAACTAATATTAATAATTAGTGTCTTTACTAAAATTTTCATCTACTCCGGTTGCGAATGGAACAAACTCCGTATTTTTTTGAGCTGGGCAAAGCCTCTTTGTTAAGCAAATAAAGAAAGTCCTTTTTTTTTCTTTTGCTATGGGTAATCGCTTTCCATATTTCTGCGATAAAGATACAATATCCCCCGAAATATCTGTTGTTGTATATTTGTTGTGCGACAATTTAAATTCTAAGAACTCTATCGCTTGAAACGTATTGTAACGAAAACTCCATTTGCAGTAGCAACTGTTCTTTATTTTCAAACTGATTGTACAAGCCTTTTCAACAACTCGTAGTTACCATGGAGTTTGATAAAGCCTTCCTAACAATTTATTTTGAGCTAATCGCTAACAGTACAAGTATTATCTTCTTAACGCTACGATACTATTTTCTAAATTATTATCAAAGCAGTATAATTAACTATCCCAGAACTAATTATTAATTTATATAATCACTATAGTAATTTATATCGACAAAGAGTAATTTGTATATACACAATCACGTATTTATCACTAATTATATCAATCACAACTATCAAATCTTTAAACTAGAAGATATTGTAATAAAAGCTTCCTTCAATCAGTACTCATATCGTAATCAAAGCTTATATAAAAACCGGCTTACTAACACTCATCACGGTGATTTATATACATACTCAATATCTTTAGATTATTGTAAAACGTATGAGAAATTATGTAAATAGCATCTCTAATGTACCTATTGTAATCTTTTAAATACAGAGTCTTGTAAATGCCAATCAAGGGATCTCGCGCCACAGGACCTATCACATCTTTTGTGTGAAAAACTCTTCGTTTACGTTCTAATATAATTATTCTGGTCGGAGGCAGACCAATCGCGGCCACAGTATTTATACTCTATAACAAATGGTGGAGATTTATCAAATTTTAGCCATTTATTTTGAAGATCGTTTACTTGTTTCTTTAAAGTATTTACTTTTGAAATTTGCATGAGGGGTGTAAGTGTCTGTAGGCGATTGAAGTATGAAAAGAATACTATGTTCACCTGGTAATGGTAATGGTAAGCAACCCATGTTCATCAGTTGTGTGCATTTTACGGTGTTTATGAGTTCGTTCAATAGTCGCGTACACAGCATTCGCTTCTAGATCTGAGTGATCAAATTCCATAAACTTTAAATCTGCAGTTTTTCAATGGTCAATTTTATATACGACATACAACATTGCCGCCGCAAAAGAATTACTAGCGGTTTTGCTCGCCGCATGTATCCGAAAAACAGGAAATACAAGCGAGAGAAAATTGTGAAAATAGTTTAGCAAGTATGTACCAATTTCTGATGCCCCTTTAGAGCCATCAACCTCGTCCTATACAAAATAGTGGCCACGGTGATCAAAAGAATATAATAAAATTAAAAACCATATGTGCCGCTTGTAGTGTAACTGGCTATCGGCAAAAAAAGGCGGCTCCATGATGTAGTCGGTTTGCGTATAAACAACGTCAATGAATTGGGGTTGCCATTCCTATTCACTAGTATTGTTATTGTCGAATAATGTCTGCTCTTCAACTACGTTGGTTTCCTAGTTTTCCATTACTTTAAGCTGCTGAATGTCATCCAAATAAAGTATAGTATAACTTTGTTGGCCGAATCCGGTATAATTGCTGCAGAAGAGCGGTCATGTGGACATCAGTATACGCATACTCGGCCATTACATCAAATTAAACGAAATAGTGATTCATCTGTGAAGAAAACTGGTCTACACTGTTGAAGTTGTCATGCAACACGTTTACGAGTAAAATGTAAACGATACCTTATGTTGTAGGGAGTTACAATAGGTTTTCTTACACACTTCTTGGTTTTTAAATTGGTTTCTTTCGGTCCCCTCCGAACTGCTTGATCGAATATCTCTGCATTATGAATTGTTCTACGCTTAATTTGAAGATCGTTGGCTGTGGATGTACAAGAACTCAAGGAGAATACAACTAAAAAACCTGTTCTGAATTCGGTTTGTGTTCCTTTTAGGACTTGGTCCAATGCGTTTTTTATATACTCTGGTTTCTAAGAATCGGTTACAAACACTATGGTTGACGGAAGGGCTGACATTAAAATTCCTTGCAACTTGTCGAACACTTGATAGAAACAACACGAATGACTTCCACCTCATTTAAAAGCTTAATTTTGAAATTCCTGTCTCAATCTTGTTTGTGCTGAACTGTGGAGACGTTTTTGTTTGGCTTCACAAGCCTTATTTCAATAATTAATCATGAGGATTTTCAATCCTAAATTGTAAGTATATTATCCGTTGTAATTTAGCTAGTATAAGTAGGTTACGACGCATTAGAAATGTGGTTTTTAGCTCCCAAGACCATCAGGGACTATTGCAAATAGTTTATAATGTTTATTATATATTTCGTGTAAATGGATGTTAAATTTGGCACTCTCTTTGAGAGATGTGCGTCATTGCTTCAATCAATAAAAACGTCGTATATATAGGAGGGGTTTTACAAGTTGGTGTGAACAAGCGCCATAATACGGCAGATTATCTTGGACTATCGTACCGAATCAACGAAGTGACCCAGTCAGTGCGGGTGATGCAGTGAAGTTATCTTTGGAATTTCTTAACGTCTATATCTGTTAATTATCTTTTTATTCCATTAGATTGTAGCGTATCTGACCTTTGCTGTATCTACAGAATAAAGGCTAATGAACTATCATGACCTACGATAACGCAATTCGAAGAAAACGCACATTAATTAGAGCAGCGATTGCCGTAATACAAGGATCAAGTAAATTGGCTATACTTTGACTTAACTATCTAGATTAAGAAGCGTAAGCTATTTTATGTTGCTAATTATTATTCTTTTTATATTGAAAATCTGTGCAATATTACGCCCTCTGTATACGTACGCAATGAACTATATTACCTTTTATACCTGTCTAATTGACGAATAAAACTGTCAACTTTGGTTTATTCCAATTATTATAACCTGCTCCATTTTATTACTTGTAGTTTGTTTGAATTAATATTGTTATATTCAAAGTGATACATAAAATTTGCTTTGCTCTAGCAAATTTATTCGAGCAAAATGTTAATGTTTGAAATATGATTTATTTGATTGGTATATTGTTAAAATTAAAAAAAATATTGAGACGTACATATGTGTTACTCCAACTATTTTGAGCAATATCTTCGGATTGAAATTTGCCATTGCGTCCGGTACGGAGATTCTTTAATTTACGCTGATTTCGACGTTAAAAATAAATATTGGAGGTATATTAAATCGAAGTGTAGTCAAGTACAACTGCGATTAACCTGTAAACTGTAAATAATATGATAAGTTCATATTATACCCGTAAAACAAACTATATGAAATGACACTCCATACCTTCCAGGTATGCTAATAAATTTTAATATGAAACTCGAACTGAAGCTGATTATGTAGAACTGATTTTATACTGCAAGTTTGTTTATGGCCTATTTTTCAATCACTGATGAAAGCTGAACTTTACTTTAAATTGCATATTGTTATGACAACAATGGTTACTAACGAGAGAAATCTACGATTTATTAAAACGAGATTCGTTTTAAAAAAATGTTATTGGATTTGAAAATTGATTATATGGAATTTATTACAATTGAACAAATTATACGTAACTGGAGTATATTCTGTACAGGTTTAGAATTCGATTAGCAACGAAAGAATTTTTAAACTAAGCAAATCTATGTCAGTAACGATGGAAGTACAGAAATGAGTTTTTGAATGTTAAGCTTATTCAATTTCAGGTTTGTGTCCTGCGCTGTAAAAGCATCTTTAAATACATATATTCGGAGTCTAAAAGGTTTACCGAAAGCACTTTACCGACAGAAAGGTGACCGATAACAAAGTTGACCGTTAAGATCGAAAATTTAACCGAAGTGACACTTCTCCGAAACACAGTTTACCGAAAGGAAATTTGACCGAAGTTATAAAATCATATAAATCTTTTGAGACAATATAAAGATAGGGTGTTTAGTTTTTTAATTGCCGTTTTAGTAATAAAATATTTCGACTACTAACCTATGTTGAAACTTCAACACTTTTTCTAGCTCAACTATTTTCGCACATGTGCTCCTACGATTATTTTTTCTTATTGGCAGAACATTTCGATTATTAGCTTAAGTTGTAACCTCAACACTGTAGTAGTAAAACATTTCGAATTGAAACTTGAACACTGTTTTCCTCTCAACACTATTCTCGCATAGGTGTCCGTTCGATTATTTTGTTTTAGTAGTAAAACATCTCAACTACTAACCGAAGTTGAATCCTCAACCCTATTTTTGCATCATCACTATTTATGCCTCGACACTATTTATGCCTCGACACTATTTCCGCTCATTCACCTGTTCGATTATTTTGTTTTAGTAGTAAAACATCTCAACTACTAACCTAAATTGAATCCTCAACCCTATTTTTGCCTCGGCACTATTTATGTCTCGGCACTATTTCCGCTCATTCACTCGTTCGATTATTTTGTTTTAGTAGTAAAACATCTCGACTACTAACCTAAGTTGAATCCTCAACCCTATTTTTGCATCATCACTATTTATGCCTCGACACTATTTCCGCTCATTCACCTGTTTGATTATTTTGTTTTAGTAGTGAAACATCTCAACTACTAACCTAAGTTGAATCCTCAACCCTATTTTTGCATCATCACTATTTATGCCTTGACACTATTTATGCCTCGACACTATTTCCGCTCATTCACCTGTTCGATTATTTTGTTTTAGTAGTAAAACATCTCAACTACTAACCTAAATTGAATCCTCAACCCTATTTTTGCCTCAGCACTATTTATGTCTCGGCACTATTTCCGCTCATTCACTCGTTCGATTATTTTGTTTTAGTAGTAAAACATCTCGATTACTAACCTAAGTTGAATCCTCGACTCTATTTTTCTCTTAGCACTATTTATACCTCGTAACTATTTCCGCTCATTCGCCCGTTCAATTATTTTGTTTTAGTAGTAAAACATCTCGCTTACTAACCTAAGTTGAATCCTCAACCCTATTTTTGCCTCAGCACTATTTATACCTCGACATTATTTCTGCTCATTCACCTGTTCGATTATTTTGTTTTGGTAGTAAAACATCTCGCCCACTAACCTAAGTTGAATCTTCAACGCTATTTTGGCCTTAGCACTATTTATACCTCGACACTATTTCCGCTCATTCACCTGTTCGATTATTTTGTTTTAGTAGTAAAACATCTCGACTACTAACCTAAGTTGAAAGTTTAACACAATATTCGCTTCAACCCTATTTTTACCTCAACACTGTTTTTGCACATGTGTCCGTTTGTTTATTTTACTTTAGTAGTAAAACATTTCGACTACTAACACACGTTAAAGCCTCAACACTATTTTAGCTTCCACACTATTTTTACCTCAACACTATTTTCGCACATGTGCTCGTTCAATTACTTTATTTTAGTAGTAAAACATCTCGACTATCAACCTAAGTTGAACCCTCAAGAATATTTTCTTCTCAACACTATTTTTACCTCAATACTATTTTTGCACATGTACCCGTTCGATTATTTTGTTTTAGTAGTAAAGCATTTCGACTAGAAACCTTAGTTCAGCCTCAGCACTATTTTCGCACATGTGCTCGTTCAATTGTTTTGTTTTAGTAATAAAACATTTTGTTTATTAATCTAATTTAAAATCTCAACACCTCTTTGCATCAACACTACTTCTACCTCAACACTATATTCGCACATTTGTCCCTTCGATAATTTTGTTATAGTAGAATAACATTTAAACTACTAACCCAAGTTATAACCTCGATACTACTTTCGCCTCAACACTGTTTTACCTAAACACTATTTTCGCACATATTCCCGTTCGATTATTTGGTTTTAGTAGGGAAACATTTCGACTACTAACCTAAGTTGAAACCCCATAACCATTTTCCCCATAACTCTATTTTTTCTCAACACTATTTACTATTATCGAACACGTGCCAGTCAAAGTTGAAACCTCAACACTGTTTTCGCTTCAATACTATTTTACTTCAACACAATTTTTGCACATTTGCCCGTTTGATTTTGTTTTAGTAGTTAAACATATCGACTACTAACATAAGATGGTACCTCAACAGTATTTTCGTCTCAACGCTATTTTGTATTAACACTATTTTCGCACATGCACCCCTTCAATTATTTTGTTGTAGTAGTAAAGCATTTCGCTTACTTACCTAAGTTGAGCCGCAATAACATTTTTATCTCAACTCTATTTTCGCACATGTGCCCCTTCGGTTATTTTGTTTTAGTAGAAAAACATTTCAACTACTAACTTAACTAAGAATCTCAACCCTATTTTCGCCTCAACAATATTTTTGTCTCAACACTATTTTTTCATATGTGCCCGTATGATAATTTTGTTGTAGCAGTAGAAAATTTTGTCTATCAACCTAAGTTGAAACCTCAACACTATTTTCGCCTCAACAATATTTTACCTCAACACTATTTTCGCACATGTGCTCGCTCGATTATTTTGTTTTCGTAATAAAACATGTCGACTACTAACGCATTTTGAAACCTCAACTCCATTTTCGTCTCAACGTTATATGTACCTCAACATTATTTTCGCGAATGTGCCCGCTTTATTATTTTGTTTTAGTATTAAAGCTTTTCGGCTACTAGTCGAAAAGTTGAAATTTCAACACCTTTTTCGTCTGAAGAATATTTTTACATCGAAACTATTTTGGTACATGTGCTCGTTCGATAATTTTGTGTTAATAGTAAAACATTTCGATTACTAACGTAAGCTGAAACTTCAACACAATTTTGCCTCGGCTCTCCTTTTACCTCAACACTATTCTCGCACATGTGCCCCTTCGATTATTTTGTTTTATTGTAAAACACTTCTTGAAACCTCAACACCTTTATCGCCTCAACACTATTTTTAACTTAACACTACTTTTGGACATGTGCTCGATCGATTATTCTGTGTTAATAGTAAAACATCATGTCTGCTAATCTATGTTGAAGCCTCAACATTAATTTTGTCTTAACACTATCTTTAACTCAACACTATTTTCGCACTTTCGCACATGTACCCTTCGATTATGTTGTATCAGTACTAAAGTGTTCTGACTACTAACCTAAGTTGAAATCTCAACACTGTTTTCTCCTCAACACTATTTTTACCTCAACACTATTTTCACATTTGTATATTATTTTTCAAGCAAGCTATAAGCTGGTTTGATAATTTAATAACTTTAAAGACTTCTCTTTAACTCGGACAGATTATTTTCAATTATCACAAGCAATTTTACATTTAAAAACATTAAGGTTGCAACTAGAAAATATATTCGACGCTGCTACATATACTGACTTCTATAAAAAATACAACATACAGAAGTTGTTGATCGATTTTAATAAAATTATCAAAATATGTCTCTTTTGATAAAACAAACTATGAATAAAATTTAAATAAAATCTAGACATTCCTTTTTTTTGTTTCATTTCTTTGTTTGTTTTTTTTTTATATAGTTATCCGAACCCGGTAGAGTGGAAAATTTTTATAGCCAAAGTGTGGGACTTCTAGCGGCGTACCCACTAAAACCACTTCCTAGCGGATGCGTTTGCCAAACGGCTCCGCCGCACTATAGCCTAAAAGGCTTATTGTACTGACCCTGGTTAAGTATCATACCCAGTCTGTAAAGCCTGCACCCCAAATTATAGCGTACAGTTCCTTCGATGAAAGGGTATCAACTTCCTTCGGGTCTAACTTTGGTCGCCCAAATAGGCGCTGTCTCGTTCTACCCAACACCTCGCATCTGCAAAGTACATGTATTGCAGTCTCCGGTTCCTCTAAGCAAAGTCTGCTTAAAGGTCTCTGCAGGTGAACCTTGACAAAAGTGTGTCCTGTCAGGAACCCCACAGTGATTCTGAGCTGTTTTCTGCTTAAACAAAGCAATTCCTGGGTTCTGTTTTTGCTAGTCCCCTTTACCAGCGCCTTGCTATGTGTTAGTCCTGGTCTGTTCTGCCAGTCTCTTAGGTGTTGGTTGCACATCCATTCGCTAATATAGCTACGGTTGGCAGCTTTTGTGGCTCCAAAAGCAGGTTTGGGACCGATAAATGACTCCTGCGCCTCCTGATTGCAAGTTCGTCTACAAATTCATTTCCCTCGAGTCCTTGATGGCCTGGCACCCTCTGTAATGTATCAGAGTTCTGCTGTGCCAGTCCATTAGGTGCCTCAATACATTCCCATAGCAGTCTTGATGACACTTTCTGACTTATTAGAGGCTTAAGTGCCGCCTGGCTGTCAGACACAATATAGATGTGTCTTTTAATAAAGGTACCTCTCATACTTTCCCGCACACTTTGCAGTATGTCGTATATTTAGGATTTAAAAACGGTAACGTTTGCCGCTAAGGGAACGCTTAAACGTACTTCCGGTCTTTCCCTAAAGAGTCCAGATCCGGACCCGGTCTTGCCGTTAGAGCCATCCGTGTACCAGACCATGCTGCCCGAAGGTAATCTACCCTTCATTTTTTCCCACTCCACACCCTGGGTAACAGTCTTGAAGAGTGTATCCGGCGGATGTTGGGGAGTCATTTGGTCCGAACGCATCTCAAACAGATGCCCCCAATTTCTCCCAAGCAATCTCATATGCTCCGTCCCTTCAATAATTCTAGACTGAATGTTCTTAAGTCTGTATAGTCCAAGCCTTGTCTCCCCCACAACCACCAAGTGTAGCGGGGGAATGCCAAGGAGAGTCTCCATAACAGCAGTGAGCGTGGAACACATCGCCCTGTAATAGTTAGACAGGTCAGTTTCTGGATCCTGCCCAACTTTATTTTGGTGTTTGATTGTTCAGCCTTGGGCCACCATACCAAGGCTGTTACGTAGTATCAATTAATTGTAAACAAGTTATTGGTGTGTAATAAGTGTCAAGTTTTCGATTTAGTTTGTCTAATATTGTTTTGCGAGAATTTAAGAATGTTAAGAGTTCACCAACGTGCACATTATCGGCAACTAAATTGAACGCGACCGTATTATTGGTATCGGACTTTCGTTTAGAGCTATTGCTGACCGTGTAAATCGTGATGTTGCAACGGTGGCAAAATGTGGTCCAAACGGTCCGATTAAGAAGATAAACAACGCCGTCCCGTATCCGGACGTCCCCGGGTGACTACAGATCATGAAGATCGCCGTTTAAGAGTTTTGGCCACAAGAGACAGATTTTTAACAACTCGGTCAATTGAAATAGACTGGATGGAAGGTGCGGGACGCAGAATGTCAATGTCATTTGTTTATCACCGGATAAAATCTTATGAACTGTATTCGTACCTACCATTTGTGTCTTACTGTGTCTTACTCCTCCCTACCGTACTCGCAGACTAGAATGGAGCAACGAAAGAGCAAATTGGTTTAAAGAATTGCTTCAAATTGTGTTTAGTGACAAGTTCCAATTTTGTTTGTAGGTCCACGACGGTGATAGGAAAGTCAGGCATAGGTGCAAAAACATTTTTGATGGAATACCACACAGCCCTTACACAAGGGATGATAATATGGGGTACAATATGTTATGGTAGCAGATCACTCTTGGTCTTCATCGATGACAACTTAAACGCAGCCAGTTATATTGCCAATGTGCTGAAAATTGTTGCACTTTCATTTTTTCGGGGGTTGTAAAATCCCATTCAACAAGATATCGCAATGGTTACAATGCGATGTTTGCAGGAAACTAATATTATTGTTTCCATGGCCTTTTCGCTCGCCACATTTCGCATTCATTGACCATGTTTAAGATATAATCGGCGGAAGGCTAAGTGAATTACCACTCCCATTAAATGACTTGCAGCATCTTCGTTTCGGATTTGCAAGCTTGGGGTAATATACCGAGGAAAAGACTGATCACTTGATTGACAGTATGCCCCGCCGTTTTAACGAGTGCATAGGAAATCCTGGTGGTGCAGCTCATTATTGAAAAAACTTTTTTAATCCTGTTCTTTTGTTTAAAATTTTAATCATTGTTTGTTCCATCACAATAAGCATTTTGTGAAAATTTTATTAAAATCGATCACCAGCTTCTGTGTTGCGTTTTTTATGCAAGTCATTATATTTAGACAAATTTATCTTTGTTTATATTTTTCTTCAGCGCCTTATGAGAGATATAGAAGTGGTAGAATCTCGTCTAACCCCGTTTGGTAGCAACATTTAGTATAGGAAGTTAAACAGTTTGTGCTTGAATGTACCACACATCAATAAGTTTAGGTCAGAAATGATGAGCTTGCTTAACAAAAAAGAAGAATTGTATTAAGTACTTCCTGAATCTCTCAAGAAGTTTTTATTTGGGAAATCTGTATTTCAATAGCTATTATACAAATTAAGCCGTTTTTTTTAAAATTAAATTCTACATATTAATTGTTTTATACGTATAAATTTAAATTAATGCAAATACTTGTACAAATAATGGAAATTTGTGTATTTTATTATATTAAATGACAGGAAATAGGTTAAGTTTCTTCATTAGTAGCTGTATTTTCATTATTATTAAAGGCTGCAATTTGACTTTCAAAGAATACTTTTTGTATAATTATGATAATTTATGATTTGTAATGATTTGCTAATTGGGTACTGAAATTTTGATTAGTCATTGTACTTTAGTACTGTTAACGCGTATAATTAATGTTTTTCATGTTACTTGAGACGGAACCTCAGAATATTTTTCATTAACGATATTCAAATTTTTGTTTGAAAGTCATCTGATTCTCTTATTTTCTGTATTTGCGAGAATAAGAGGTAATTGTTGTATTATTAGACTTATTTCTCACAGGCTTTTTTTTTTATTTCCTCGTAATACCGTTTACAATTTAAAATTTCTTATACAATCCCAGCATTAATCTGTAGGCTCGTAGACTGGAAGCGTATCTCTTAAAAATGTGCAGATTGTCATAACTCACTTGAATTAGTTAAATGTGCCTTTCAAAGAACACTCAAAGATATATTCTTTTTTCTAATTTTTGAGTATATCTTACCGATAATGCTATAATGCATTAGGGTCTGCTAAACATGTCGTTACTTAGTTTTAGACCTCAGCAAATCTAACCGGTAATCCACAGAAAACTCGGTGAAGTACTCCACTAAAAATCCTGTTTCGGTAAAATACCGAAAACCTCGACTATACGTACAAACAAAATTGCTTGTCGATTAACTTAGCAGGACGGGTGGTGTCATTGTTTGAGGGGGGTTCCCAATCGTGTGTGAAATATGTCTTAATGAGGAAGTTTCTTGGACGCCACTTAATCTCGAAGCACGGGCAGTTTCTAGGAAAAAGCCCTAAAAACAATAAAAGGGTGCCAAAAGTTAAGACCAGAATGACGATTCTGACTTAAAATTTAGGTCAGAAGTTCTTAATTTGTTACGCTCCCTTTTTGTTAGCGTACTTAAATTACATCGTTTTTGGATCGCCGTTTGTATAAAGTAAATACTTTTGAATAGTTTTCAGATTTGTATGCAATTTAACTCGTGTGTATTAATTTAAAGGTAGATTAATTGAAGACTGATTTTCATTAATAAATAAATTGCAAGGAACGAATTTTAAATTGGATTATTCGTGAATTATTTTCCAACTTATCGAAGTCGAGATAATAGACGATCAGATGTTATGGGTAACAACTATTTTATATCTACAGATTAGCAGTGTAGTTCTGATTCCATTGAAGGAAAGATGCTTTTATAGGCGAACGTGTTTACTCGATCGCACGTGCTTGTTACGGAACATTGGCGGACGGACTAAGTGCTTACGCGTGCTTTACTAATTGTGTTTTTTTAGTTGAGTTTCTTTTGGAAAAAAACTGTGTATTTACTTATTCGGCATGTTCTTCACAATTAAGGAAATAGTTTTAAATTGTTTCAACATAATTAAATGTAGATGAAGGACGCTAATAACCGGTAAAATGAACTTTTGACTTGACCCAACCTAATTTTTGTACAATTTAACTGTAAATTTGTAAAATCCGAGCGATAGAATGCAAACAACATGTAATTCAATCAGTTGCGTATTCCGTGATCTATTCTTTACATCATTTTTTTTTCTTTACGTCACTTTCGCGTGATCTATTCTATAAATAATTTTTTTTGTGTGTCATGAATGTGTTTGTGCTTTTGCTTTTAAGAGAGAAGTGCCTTAAATAAAAATGGTACATTCGTTAGTTACTTTTGGTGCACTACTTGGTTATGTGGTTGCGTTTGTCGTGTTTTTAAATGTTTCACCGTATTCAAACAATGCCTTTACCAACTGGAATTAGCTTCAGAAGTTGACGAAGTTCTTTCTGCTGAAGCAGATCCGCAATACGAAAAATTCTTGACGGATGTTTGGATCGGAATTATACTAACTTTAATTGTTCTTAGTTGCGTGTGTTGCATGTGTTCCTGTCTGTTGTACCACGAATTCCACCCCCGCGAATAGACTGTGAATCTTTGCCAAGCTACACCAGTGCATCCGGCTTACCAAGCTATCAGGAGGCTTTCGATCAGTTACAGAAAGTAAAAGAACAATCTGCAGTTGATAGTAGTGTCAAGTTTCAAGTTGATAATGGGATGGAACCATGGACACCCCACACTCCACCAACTGCAACTGCAAGGCTATCAGTAGCCGAATTAGTCCAATTCTATAGAAACTCTTCCGGTGCTCCTGGTTGTGTAAGTTGAACTATTTCATACTTGTTATTACTTTAAATATCTATCCGTTTGTTTTGCAATATTCTTTGTCGTGTTGATACCTTTTACAATAGAAGTGCAGGCTATTTTTAAAAAAAAGTAACAAAAAAAAAGAAGAAAAAAAGGAAAACCAACTATACTGGATTACTCATATCACTTGTGCTTACCTATTTATCTTTTGTTATAATTTTGTTTGATCTATGTTTAATTGGTGTGTGAGGAAACGTTTCTGCTACTCCCCAATTTTTCCTTACTTTGTAATAAAAGTTTTGTAATGCCTTTATCGTTATTATATTATAGAGATTATCCAAACAGTTTATTTACATTTTACAAGTACAGAATACTTTATGCTTATTTTTTTTTTCAGGTTTGCTTGACTATTTTTATTGCAGGTATTGTCACTAATTCCTACAGCCGCGTATATTATATGGTAGTCTGCTTTCTACAACCCCCCCTAATCTCCGATTGAGCCCGGTCATTCCTTGACTTTCTTTGTGTTACGCACGGCTACGAGTCAACGTAACAAACTGCACTATTACTTAAACATAAAACAAAGCTTAGCCATAAGAACACTAATAAACCTATTTAAAACAGCTAGCTAAATGAACTAAATTTTCAATCACCCCTCTAGGTGGTTACGAAATAATGTATTACAACAAATCTATAACTATACCTTTACATTAATTATAAAAAAAACAAACATAAACATATCAATACACTATTATTCACGATTGTGTTTTCGACTGAATTACACACATGTGTTCGTTAAAATTACATGATAGACATTCTTAAGTATATATTAAAGATGGAATATATCACAAATTTACTTAACTACATTTTTAACCTAATCATACAGACGTGCTATAAGTACGTTTTATCAGTTCATGCATTGAATGAAAAATGTACAGTTATTTACAAATTCAGAAATACCTGATGAATGATTGTTGACTGCAGCTAAGATAGACACTATTAAATGCCCCTACCTATTTCAACTAAGAAACTCTCAACGTGCTTATATCTAACATAAAGTTGTCCATCTTGGAACCAGCGTGCTCTTAATGTTGAGAATAACCAACTTGGTATGCTATTATCCGAACCTTGTTGACCACTTTCAGTCTGCGATAACATATTCTCAAAGATAGCTAGCCCACTCAAGTTGTATGTTGATTGTTTGGATGGTAAGTACAAACTGCTCTAAGAAATGTATCTGCCTTTCATGAAGTAATTCGAAACATCCTCGGCAAGCTTCGGGTGGATGAATTAAGACTGCAAATTGAAGTTATGTTTACATAGTTTTTTCTTTTTAATAAATTGTTACGATATCCCGTGCAGATAAGACAGAAAAGGAAAGTAAGCAAAGAAATTAACCCGCACCAAGTTCCGCAACAAAAAAGTAAACCAAATAATGTCGTACTTGCTAAAAAGTCGCAAAGTGGGATGGATCGCAAAGAAAGAAAAAGAAACGTTAAGAAAGGAATTTTATTTACATCTCTAATTAAAAAAACATGTTGCATAAAGCAAAACCAACCCGCGAAGAAAACAGTATTTATACAACATATCCTGGAGAATTTACACGATACAAAAATTCTTTCAAAAATAATTAATAGACTACTTAATTACTTCAAACTAATTTTTAACCTCAATCTTAAAATTTACCTAAAATAAATAAAAACAAATATATTTTAGGAATTATTTTCAGCCACTTGTTTACCACAATTTTTAAATATTAATAAAACATAATATACATACTTACATAATGTCCAGAAGCGTTAAATAAATTAAAAAAAGTGTAATAGCAGACAACTTATAATCTACAATTTTCAAGTATTAATAAGAAGTGTCCACAAGCACTAAGTAAATTCCAAAAAGAATAATGTAATAGTAGACAGCTTATATTCTAGAATTTAATAAGAAGCATCTATGTACTTACATAGGGTCCACAGACACTAAATAAATGCCAAAACTATGTAGTAGTCGAAAACAGTAATAAAAGAAAGAAGGAATTATCTACTGGCCGAAATGCATTTCGCAGCAGCCGCGACAAAAAATTATTAGGTAATAACGTCACACCTGACCATAGTGTAACTTTAAATTTTGTATATAGAAAATTTTATTTATGGAGAGTAATTGTTGTTCTTATTTTATAATTAATGGAAACCTGAACTTGTAAACTTTATCATGCAATGAGTAAATGTAAAGAAAACCTATTTGTTGTAGTTTACTAAAAGCATTAAAATAATTAGAGCATAACAAAGTAGTTTTATAAATTAAATGTTTATATCAAACAAATTAAGTAGTTTTGTCCCGTAAATTATGAACAAGATATAAATAAATGAATACATCAATACAACTACGTGGACCGACTTAGAGAACCAAAATATCAATACACTGAAAAGAAACACATACATACACTAGTAGAATGATGTCTTCAAAAGGTGCTTTTCCAGACGTTCGGTCTTGGTTCCTGGAAGACTCACGACCCTGAAACCATCATGAAAAGAATTCAGCAAAATCAACAACGCCAAGATATGATGACCCGGATTTGGACTTAGGTCTCGACCATGATTGAGGATGGGTACACGGACAGATTTAAAATTTGTAGCTGCAGCCTCGTGCCTCTAAGCCATTAATAAAAGAAATAGTCTGTGATGATTATAGTATTGGATAATCTGCATATAACAAAATTCACATTTGCTTGCAATCGCGTTAACTTTAGTTAAACCGATACTAGAATATGCCAAAATAGTTTCTGGCAAAAAATTGTAAAAGTTCAACACCGTAATCTTTTAAAGCTTTCGGGATCTATCAATTAAAATCTAACACGACGCGGAGAGATACAAAAATATGTTCTTCTAAGTATACAAACCTCTACGAAGTGCCTTTAAAATACATTTCTAATATTTTGAATGGCGTAATCTGCATTAATTGTGTCACAGACAACAATAACTCGACTCGTAACTTTAGAAAACTTAGGACGAGCTACCACACTTTATGTCACGTAGCAGTATTCATTTTTATAATTGAAAGCAATTCTTTTTTCGTTTAAGCAAGGAAAGTAAGCACAATATTAATGATAAAATTTCAATCGTAAGTCCTCTCGTAAACATCTATTTTTAGGTAATCAATCACATGAATCGTGTTTTTCTCAAACTCATCCATCTGTTTATAACATAACCAGAAAACTAACTCCATTGCACTTGTGTTAGAAAGTCCTTAGGTAACCTGATATATTAAAACCTATCATATTGTTTCAACAACGGAAGCACGCAGCGCTTCAAAGCAACACCTGTCTAAAGTACACAACAAAGAATATTGATTTCATGGACTTATCAACGACGTGTAAGGGGCGTTGTCTAACTTTCAGCATACAGTTATAAAAAATGTAGTATAAACCAATTCATAATATATTAGATAAGGAACGACGATAAGAGAGCCAGAAATAACCTTGTATATAACACGTACATAAATCTATTGTAAAATTTTCGAAAACAAATGTTACGATAATCAAATACTACATCTAAACGCCATGTCTAAATAAAATAGATTATATTACAACTAAATATTTTAATAAAATTCTACAGGATGGTGAATATGCTCCATTGCAGTTAAAAACAACCTGCGACGCTAACCTGGCCTGTTTTTCTCAACGCGCTTCGCTTGGAGAGTACTTAAGACCAACTCAATTAGGGTTGTTCACTAGACTGTGGTGTGAGATTACCAAAAGATTTGAAAAGACATTCCCAGGAATTAAGATTATATCGGAACTGACACTACTTGGGGTTTCTATCACCAATGGTACGTCTAAAGAAATTTTTTACGGAAAAGAAGAAGAATTATCATTTCTTTTTGACTGTCTAAGAGAACTAAAATATATTACTTTTCTTATTTCTGGTTATGTAGTTGTATCGGAGTCCCAAAGTTGATGTACCTATTGAGGACCATTCACATGTGGCAACATATGGACTTCTTTCATTCAGTAAATTCCGGAATCAGGTCAACTCTGGAACAACTATTCAATTGTCAGTTAGATCCAGTTCAATACGCTAAAGCTAACCTTTTAATCAGACTCTGCGGAATTGGAACAAGAAGTATTCAGGCTTTACGCCTTCTGGTTTTCATTTCTTTGGTTTATGGAGTTTCAGAGCTTGTTAACGTGAGGTTAAGCGTATCGCATTCAGATTACCTAACGATTCCGTACTTTGATTGAAGCATGCCACTTTGGAATCAGTTGAACTCCGAATCAATTTCTCCTAGTGTTCCATCAGTTCTACTCTTTTGCGACAACATTAACCTATGCCGTATAATTAAAACTCTCGACGATGCCACTGACAAGCACATGAAGGCGGTATCTAGAGTACAAGAAAAACACGAATTCATTGCATGGCTTCACGCCCTCTCCTCCATATCAGTGTGAACTCTTCTGGATAATAGCAATTCTAGGATCGGAATGGGACTACGATTAAGCTGCAATATTTGCTTACCTCACACGTACATTTGTGGCGAAGAAGTTGATGCATATGAATCTTATGGCTTGAACTGTTTAAAGAGTACTGGCCGTTTTGCCAAGCATCAAGAAGCTGATTCAATAATTATGCGCTCCTTAACCTCAGTAAAAATTCTATGCCATTTAGAATCAACAAGCCTACTTCGGGGTGGCGGGAAGTCAGCTAATAGAATGACCCTAGTTCCTTGGGAAAATGGCCAGTATTTAATGTGGGTCGCAACGGTCTCAGACACATTAGCCCGTTAATATTCACATGGCATTGAAGGAAGTAGGTGCAGTTACTAAAATAGCAGCAGAGCAAAAATGAGGAAGTACTCAGTAATTGAACAGAATCTCAGCATCCCCCCTTTTGCAGTAAAAACGTTATTACTTTGGTGCAACAAAGTATTGTGTCTAAACTCTGTGGTCTTTTAGTAATACATAGTGGAGTGTTTCCAATTGGAGGTCCACGTCATAATAGTATAAATTGATGAGAGCTTGATTACAAGACGAAAATACTACATGGGTTTTGAGTATTCATGATATCAGGTTGTTTATGTAACAGACCGTTCCAACGCAACTCTACCCTACTTGTGATTTTCCAATGCTCCTCTTGAAGGTACTAAATTGGCCAGGAAGCGAGTTTTTTACCTGAAAATTAAAATTTTGAATTTTGTCGAACTCTTGCTGTTTCAAGCAAGGTAGGGATCTTTAACGTGCGTGACATCACACACACGGAACCTCCATTTTACCTCTCATCCGAACTAGGGAGTATTTTTGTGAAAAATGCTTGCCTAACATTTTTCAACCGGACCGTGTCGTGATTCGAACCCGGGACTTTGGGCGTAGTAGTCGCACGCATACCAACCACGCCACGAAACCGCCGTACAACGCAACTCTACCACCAATCATCCACCATCACGTCACTGCAAGGCTTTACAATTTGGACGAATGAGTGGCGAGCATACAAAAGTCTATATTTATATTCAATGGACTCACTTATCAAACGGCAAATCATATAATGTATTTTATGAATCCACTAACCGGCGTTTGCAGGAATCAAATTAAAGGTTACTGGAGCAAATTGAAGGGTTTCTGCAGGAGGTTATCCGTGATAAGTTCTCCTAGTATATTTGAGTACGTCGACGAATACATGTGGAGACGGTATTGCGACAACGGTAGCCCAAATCAAAGGCTTCTGTCTTCTTTTTGTGTCGTACGTCCGTGTTTGTAGTAAGTCTATGATATGGCCTGCCTGGCGCCTGTCTATCGTTTGGGTAATGATCATGGTTGTTCAGTGGAGTGAGTGCTCGTTCTTGTTGTTTCAACCGCTTGTTGGTTGAGGTAGAGGTTTTGTTCTAAGGATTTAATTTAGGTAGTGCTTACACTCTATGTGATGGTGTATAGTAAAGAAGCTGATGTTAGGAGGTCGGAGTAAGGATCACAGCTTAAGGTAGCTTTCAAGGATGGTTGTACTGGTGTTGAACAAGGTGATAAACAGATAAGATGCTCAGGAGTTTCGGGAGTATCATGCGAAACGCAGGTGCACATTGGCAAAATGATAGGTCAAATGAGTGTAATTTAGATCGAAATTTGCCATATCTGGTTAGAAAGTGGATAGTGGATCGGCCTGCCATTGGAATTTGCGGTGGTACGTCAGGGACGGATGGGAAAATGGTCTGGGTGTGTCTACCGTTAGTGGAAAGGGTTCAGAGGTTTTATCGGCTATATATCAAGGACTGGTTGATTAAGGATATTATTGCAGTTATGAGGAGGTTTCTATGCTCGTGATAATGTAAAGTGCTGTCATGTAGTTGTATTGACGATTTGGATTTCATACTACGCATCTAAATGTGTGAATGAACTTATATGTCTATGGAAGGGGATTTGTAATAGAAAGTATGGAGCGGCTGTTGAGGTGATACGATTGGCTTTAGACATATGTAATAAGAGCGGTCAGATTATTGTTTTGAGGATTTTCGGGATATTGGTGTGGTATGAGAAACCAGGAGTCTACTATATATCAGATTAGTAGGATGACTATTTGGTTAATTTAGGGGTGGTACGTGTAATTTGGATGAAATTAAGAGTGATTGGTGTAGCTTGAATATGATATTTGTTTCGTCCTATTTAGTATTTGAAGTTTACTGCCTCCTTACTTTAAAAATCCATTTCAGTTTCTACTTGTTGAATATACGGGTTGCTCTACTTTTATTATTTCAAGTTCGCTCAGGCAACCAACTGTGCTAGTCCTTTATTTACTTTTATCAGTTCAGGTTAGCTCCGTTAGGCAACCAAGGTTGCTCGTACTTTATTTAATTCACAATTTCAGTTGTTTACATTCTTGTTGGTCTATTATCTAAGCATGTATTTTTACTAATTAGTAATTTTCTGATTGTTGCTAGTTTATTGGTAATTAGGTAAAGCAGCTGTGTTATTTTTGAAAGATAAATATATGCTCAAATTTATTTCTATTCTATATGGAATTTCCATAATTATTTCTTCCGTATAACTACATTGGTTGAACGTGTTCACTAGATATTGCGCTAGTCCGCGCTGGTCCTTCTATGCTAAATAAAAGAAACCCAATCGGGGAGTTACAAATCCTTATGACGAAAAACGTGCTTTCTCTTTTTACGTGATTTGGGATAGGGTTATGGATATATCATGGATGAGAATTATTGGATTTCGACGGATGTCTAGGAATCCGTTCAGGAGCAAAAGTTTTTTTTGTTTTTTCCATAAAGGATGCGGCTGTGATTTTGATGGAGATCAAGGGTTTCCGTGGATAATGACCGTTAGGTCATCTGCGCATGCGAATGTATTGGTATTTAGAAAGCTTAGGTTTAAGAAGGGATTTATAGCTAGGGTCCATTGCTATCCTATCCTTAAAATAACTTTTAATTAAGGCTTCTATGGTTTGTGTACAGTACTTTTGTTCAAGTTGCGATATTAGAGCTAACCTTCAAGCGTCGTTAAAGACACATGAAATTTCCTGGCCGTACTTAACGCAATGTCTCTCATCGGGATGATTCTTCAGGAATTCTAAGGCGTTCCATAGTCGATTTACTCTTTTAGAGTGATATTCCTGAATGCTACAAGCTTTGCGCATTACATGCGTTACTCATTTGATTACTAGACAATTAGGTTTCCTCCAAAATAGTATGGATGGTCGAGACCAGTCCGAAGCCTTGCCCGACCCGGCCTGATTTCGTGCCGGGCCGCTTATGTACTCCGGCCAGGCCAGACCGTGATTTTTTTGTACTCAAGCCGAGTCGGGACGTGCTTTTTTATCCGTGTATTATCCGTTTATTTGTAAGTAACATGAATGAGTGCTAAAGGTAATTTGATGCTGCGGTAATTACTTGTACAAAGTTTTTGATAAAGCTAAGTTATGCAGCTGCGTACCTTAATCAATTACTGCATGCTCTTTTGGGTTGTATTTATGATGCAGATTATCTTACTGTGTGGTCAAATGGACTGTGATGTGAAAACAATTATTACAAAGGTCCCTTTTAAAAATATGTGAAAATAATATTAACCGATATTGATACTTACGATCCAGCGACCAGCGAGGATCTTACACTTTGTTCCCTATAAGCATCTCAGAGACACACTGTACAGTTAGAAATTGTGTAGTTAATATTGGTCACTGCGAGGTTGCTGTTAAGTGTTGATATAAGTACATTGTATGGAACCTCTGCTTGATACTGCAGCTGTAAACTATTTTACAGACTAGAATAGTCGATTATGCAGGTTGCTCGACACGTCCATTTGTATGTTAGTAGCATGGGGCAGTTAGACATGTAGATAAACAGTGTTAATAATACAAAAAAATTGTATGAGTCTATGTTAACATTTATTATGAATAACATTCTAACATTTTACCATTGTACCCACAAAAGTTCGAGGTTCATTGTTCATTTATCAACACCTTTTGCGTGCATCCCTCCATGTTCGATCCAAATGTTGATGCGTTGCCTCGTTCTTGTATCCATCCGCTGCAGCATAACAGGGGCAGTCTTTTGAAATGATATACGAACTCCGTCTTTTAATTGATCGTCGTTCATATATCGTTGTTTATGAACCTCTTTTATATTATGCCCCAGGGTGCATTGTGGTGAAGCCCGGACTTTGTGGATTCCATGAACAACGGTGCATGAGGATTTCGTGATCTACGTCCAATCCAACGGTATGGAAACAGTTCGTTCAGTCGCGTGCACACACAGCAAAATGTGGTAGAAAATGGTCTTGTTGAAGCTACCGATGTCAGTTATTCCAGAAGCAACCACGTATTAATCATGCGCAAGTAACTGTACTGGTTCACATGATCATCAGAAAAATATGGTCAAAGCGGGTTGCACTGGAATTCCTTATAAATGTGCGGATTGTCTTATGTCCAAAAAAAGTAATTACAATTTCGCGAGCTGCAATAAATTGCCGAGAACAATATTTTTTTGGTCGTTGGCATACGGGAAGCGTGTGAGCATCATTCCACACGCAGGCGCACGTTACTCTGTGACAATCACTAAACTCATTCACTGAAGATGACCGAAAATACGAAACATACAAATATTTCCGTATCGGTTTTGCATACTCGATGACAGGACGACAAATTCTGCAGACCGATTACAGGTTGACTTTATCAACGATCGTGAAATTAACTCTGCCACAGCAGCACAAGTCGCAATGTGAGTCTTACGCCTCTCACTCTGTACTGCATTACAAACACTTCCCGTTGCAAAGGCTTTGTTTTGACATGCAAATAACGTTGGCCGAAATGGCGGCGGTTTTACAAAATGCACAGCGAAGTCCCTAAAAGTGTATCCCATTGTTTTCTTCGTATTCTAACGATCGTGAACCCATATAGATACTTCCAAACGCTCCTCAACACCAAAAATATTTGTATCCGCAATGGTTTAACTTTATCTACTGACGTTTTTCTCGCCCCACTATCACTACCGAAGAGAACGGGTCTAACTGTCGTATGCTAATAACATGTTGTAAAGTTTTTTCTTTCGCTAAATACAGATTTTCTGAGGATGGCCTTTATTGAGGATGTAGTAGGGCCAAACGGTGTTGTGAAAGAAAAGTAGAGTGATCTCGGTCTAAACTCGAGGTCTATTCCTGCGGAGGCATGAGATGGTCGGGGTATTTTCTGAGATTAAACTTGAAATATGAATAAACTTGGGCGCCACTGCGTCAATAAAGCTGACACAAAAATTCATCTTACGGATAGACGCAGATAAACCTTAAGGGAATGATATCTACCTGAATTTAGATATGTAGTAACATTATTTCTTCACTTTTCATTATCTCAATCGAAATGGATAGATTAGTTATTTCTTTTATTGAGCTGTTAGAAATAAAACGATTGTGAGTTTTGACGAGTATCTAATAAAATTTGTTTCTCTTCATCTTTGTACAAGAAAAATTTAAAAAAATTACAGTGTAAATACAATGGCATGAAAGTGAATGCTGAGAAAATGTTAAGTGGGTAGAAATCACAGTTATTAACAGACTAGGCCTATCATAAAAAAGATTACTCAATATTTTATTACATTAGTCAGAGATCTTTGATACAGCTCACAAAAATGGTATTTAATTTATACTTTAGTCTTTCTAAGGTTTTACTGAATTTTCTCTATATCATGAATTATCTCAATATAAAACTTACTTAGTAACATAAGTGTCATCTGTACTAAACTAACATGGAAAACTAGATTCTTATCAATACATATGCTGTTTTGAAGTGTTGCTCGTAACGAATATTTAACATAAGAATACGGCTACATAGAAAATTGCCAAATCATCTTAACTACACCAAATAAAAATGTGATTTGTTTTAATAAGATACTGTTCGAGCTTGTAAATAAAAAATGCTGAATTTTGTATTTGCTAACTACCTACATATCAGTTTAGCTAACTCGGCTTCTCAAATAAAACGTTCATCATTTATGTGTTGATTCCTCTGGATCGTAAAAAAGGAATTGTACTCACCAAAGCTTGACGGCATTAAGTAATAACAATAAAATACAGAACGCCTATCTAATCAGAGCATCATGAGTCCGTCATCTTCTTTACGATCCACGAAAACTTCTTTACAAAAACTAAGAATTACATCTTAAGTTGCAATGATTGGTATTGAAATGGGACTCTGTTTTATTTTTCTAATCCATAAATTCTATAATCTAAAGCTGCTTGCTAAAAAATTAAAACCTTCTTTAGTAACAATTAAAACGCCATATTTTAAATAACGAACTGTTCTATAAATACTCAATCTTAATTAGAACTGCGTTCTAACATAGCTCAGTGCTATGGTCCCAACGCCAAGCTAAGTGCAATTGCCATGAATGGAACTTTCTTCTACACACGATGGCTCAAAAGCCCACACACCACCTTTTCAAAAACCTGTCTAGTGACTACATGCCAACGACAAGAATGATCTTTGAAGTTTACCTTTCGATGCATATCATTATCCAACTACGACTGCGCGAGATTTAAATACGTTAACAATGACTTTCTCGCCTAAATTCTGGCAGCCCACTTAGCACGGAGTGCATTATGTATTTGCCTAAAACGAAAGTGTTGCAATGTAAAGCAATTCTCTGCCAGGGTGTAATTCTGATCGTATACGTATGCCTAGGCGTCGCCGTGGATCAATGTAGTAAGCGTAAGACTACGGATCCCAAGGTCTTGGGTTCGAATTCCGAAACGGCCGACTGTTTGAAACGTTGGAACAAATAAATAAAAATAAATAAATAAATCTTTCACAAAAATACGCCCTCGTTCGGATGAGAGGTTAAAGGAGGTCCCGTGTGTGAGTGTTGTCACGCACGTTAAAGATCTCTACCTTGCCTGGAACGGCAAGGGTTCGGCAAAATTCTAAATTTCCAGGCAACAAAAAACTCGCCTCCTGGCCAATGTAGTACCTTCGGGTGGAGCATTGGAAATGTAAATGCACGGTATACGTATGCCATTTTCGTGTTGCTCCACGCACAAATATCCAGCTTCATAATAATAAGACGGGTAATAATTTTGTTAGTTCTTATAACTTTGCTTTAGTGATAGTTATTGTGCACACACTATTAAATGTTAGACGCTTAAATAAGCCGGACTTAACTGAAATGGATAACCTTGGCCCGACCCGATTTCAGGCCGGGCTGATCATTTTTCACAGGGCCGGGCGTTCGGGCCGAGCTGGTTCTGAAGAATGCAAGGTCGGGTTTTTCAAAAAGCCCGGCTGGGCCCCAATCAGCCCGGTCCGAAGCCATCTCTACAAAGCAGTAATATTGGTGGAGGCTTTCACGGCCGGAGTCATTATAAATATTTATGGTTCCGGGTTGGGACCGTGTCATTTTATAAACTAAGGTCGACGTTTCGCCCACTTTTGTAAGGGACTTCATCATGATAAGAAAAGAAAAAAAATAATAATAAAGATAAGAATGATAATAGTAAGTAGACAATTTAAAGTGTAAGAGAAGAGTTACTCCTGAACTATCAGACTCACTAGCCCATTCAAATCCAAAAGGTGTCTTGTGGCAAAGTAAATGGTGAAAGTAGCGAAAGTGGAGGTTTATATAGTGCGAGAACTTGATGCATGAGTGATCATGAATAGAGAGGAGTGTCGTAGCGGATCAGTGAACGTCACGGTTCCGCTGTTGTGAACATAGGCTTGTTTTCCAAATGGGGGAAAGGTAATAGCCATTGTCTTTGTTTAGATTATTAGAATTTTTTTTTATTTCTATGGATTCTCTAATTTTTTAATTGTAGAAAAATGAAATTCTGGCAATTAGTTTCGTCTTGTCAAAGTTAATAGTATGGCCTGTTTCATGTTGGTGTTCGGCCACCGCACAGCGATTGTACTGGCTTGTTCTTAAGCATCGCTTATGCTCGTTTAGTCTAGTCTGTAGTGACCGTCCTGTTTTTCCTATGTATACTAAACCGCAGCTGCAAGGTATACTATATACGCCTGGGGCTTTAAGACTATTTTCGGAATCTTTTGGGGTTGGTAAAATTTGTAACATTTTATTAGTGGGTTTATAGATTGTTTTAATATTGTGTTTATGTAGAATTTTCCCAATTCGATCTGTTACTTTGTGTATATATGGAAGGATTGCTAAAGATCGTGTATCGGGATTACAGCGTGGTTTGGGGCTTCGTGTTGGATGCAGATGCCGGTTTATTACTCTGCCGATATCTGAGCGATAGCCGTTTTTTATAAGATTAGTTTTAAGATGGGTCAGTTCATTAGATTAGTGTTCTGGTTGTGAAATCATAATAGCACGATGGACTACAAAGTTGATTACCAATGATTTTTGTGAAGGATGATGATGTGACGACGCATGTAGGTATCAGTCTGTGTGTGTGGGTTTTCGATATACGGAATGACCTAGTTGTCCGTTACGTTGGCGCGACACCAGAACGCCAAGGTATGGCAGCATTTCATTCTTTTCAATTTCTATAGTGAACTTAATATTTTTATATTGATTGTTTATGTGATCTAGAAATTTATTGATCGTTTGGTGTCCGTGGGGCCAGATTACAAAAGTGTCATCTACATAACGGAGCCAAGTTTTTGGTTTAAGGTCTGTGGATTCTAGTGCCATGGATTCCAAAGGCTCCATGAATATATTGGCCACAATAGGGGATAGAGCTGAGCCCATTGGTGTGCCCGAAGTTTTTTTGTAAAATTGTCCGTCGAAGACAAAATAGATAGAAGTTAAGCATTTTTCAATGAGCGGGGCCAGGTACTTAAATTCGTTTTCTTGAGGTAGGAGTGTCTATGACAGGTACGTTTGTAAATAGGGATGTTACGTCAAAACTGACTAGTATATCATTAGGGCCTAGCTCAATATTTGCAATTAGTTCTATGAAATGAGTGGAGTTTAAAACATTAGTAGGGGTGGAATAGGAATAAGGTTTTAAGAAATTTGCTAGGTATTTTGCCAGATGGTAGGTTGGCGAGTCAATTGTGCGGTGTCAATCGGACGGAGAGGAACATCAGGTTTATGGACTTTAGGAAGGCCGTACAAGCGGGGAGGTTTAGATCCGTCCGATAGTTAGCACAATTGACTCGCCAACCTACCATCTGGCAAAATACCTAACAAATTTCTTAAAACCTTATTCCGGTAACACCCCTACTAATGTTTTAAACTCCACTCATTATGGGAATACCCCTTCTTTTAAATATAGTTAACAGCCGCGATATTTGGTACGTCCTAAGCGCTGCATTCGATGTTCCTGGTCATAGTCTAGTACTTATTTCGCGATTCTTTCGACTTTGAGCGTGTAATATTTCTTTGTCGTTTCTTGTCGTCTACGTTTCTGTAGCCCATGATCGATCAGGTGCTGCAGCCTCTCTATCCGTCTCTCCTGCAAATATTGCGGCATTATTGTAAAACAATCGGCATATTCTCCTATCAGTTTTAATATTTGTCAGCACGATTCTTTTTTAGGCCTGAAGCGTCTTTTCTGGCGCCTTTGCTAAACTTATTCCATTTGTTTGTACGCGTTTCTTCTAAACACAGCCGACTCATTTATTTACATATAGGCTTCTGGTTGTACATTAGGAAGATATTTGAAGATTTGCATAAAATAGTAATGGTCGCTGTCAAACCCAGTAGTTTGGAATGTGCCCAAGTAATTTAGTAACTTGTATTTAAAATATATCATGTAACAATCTTGACTATCAAAATGGGCAGTAGATTAGTTAACAAGTACAAATTAATTATTTAATCAGTTTAATAATTTTATTTTTTCAGCTGTAATTGAATCTTAAAATCTAATTGTTTAAGTACGTTATAATAATAGCACATATATTTTATTGTTACAGCACATTATCCGTGTACATAAGTCGAGGCAGTTAACTAACTGATTGAGATTGCTTAATAGATATTTAAAATATGTCAACGCGTTGTGTTAAGTGAGCTTTGCTTATCTGAAAAAGGAAATACTAAATAAAGAGAACTCTAGCAGTATTTCTGTCCCATTCTATTTGTAAATTACGTCAATTGAAGCAATGAAAATCTCCATTAGTCTCACGGCAATTGCTGTTCAATTTAACCAATTTAAATCTTTTTATTATTCATAAAATTTTATTTCTTATATTTATTCTGCTATTGAGAGAGAACGTTTAATAAAATTTAGTTCAGTAAAGCGGATTATGATGAGTAAATTGTAGCCGTATACGTGTATAATTTATCCTCAGAATTTTATAGCAATAAAGTGCAGTTCTTATTAACTGCAACACTAGTTGCATTTTAATCAAGTAAAACATTGTGGTAACTTAGTTGCTGTAGGCTCGTTTAAGATAATCTGTAGTCTCCTGCTTGCGTGTACCTTATTTTGGTTCGATGCTAAGAATCCATTACGTTTTGGATCGCTTAGGAACCACACGCGATACAGCTAGTTCATAATTGAGTGTAAATATTTGTTTATAACGTTCCTACGCTTCATTTGGTTGGTATTAACATACATTTAACAAACCTCTTGTGTGCTTTTAGTAGATTTTTATAAATTCTCAAGACAAATTCTGTTTCCATCGTATTAAAATTCAATGAAATATTCGAAATTTTTCTATACAAGATGATTTGAGAGTAGGTAAGACAAATAGGGCTTACAGGGCGAAGATAGGAAAAATATAATGATTATTAAAGATGAGAATAATGAGCTTGTAATAAATAAAGGCGAGGTAGCAGATAGATGGAAAATATATTTAGAAGATTTATATAAAGGAGAGACGATATGGATGAGTTAGAGAACGACCAAGAAGAGGATGTAGAATAGGGTTCTCAATATTAAGAGAGGAATTTGATAGAGCTGGTGGGGATTTTAAACTAAATAAAGCGCAGGGGATAGACGGTATGCCCGCAGAATTAATAAAATATGTAAGTCAGAAAACTTTAGATAGATTATATGAACTAGTAAAAATAATATATGACACAGGTGAGGTCCCAACAGATATCGAGAAAAAATTATTATCCCAATCCCAAAAAAGTCAGGAGCTGATAGGTGTGAAAATCTTAGAACGATTAGTTTAACTTCCACGCTTCCAAAATAGTAACAATAATAATTAAAAATAGAGTAGAAGTTTTGAATGCGAATTATTTAGGCAAACAATATGGTTTTTATAAAGACAGAGGGACTAGAGGACCGATACTAATGATTAGGGAAATTATCGAAAAAAGGTTACAAAAAATAAAAAGACTCATTTTGCGTTTGTTGATTTAGAAAAAACATTTGATAGGGTTAATTGGATTGTTATGTTCAGGCTTTTGCGAAAAATGGGAATCTCTTATAGGGATAGAAAAATTATTTACAATCTATATAAAAACCAAAGCGTAATAATTAGATTTGATGAAATAGAAAAGGAAGCTAAGAATAGAAATGGTGTTAGACAGGGCCGTATACTATCTCCCTTGATTTTTAATGTTTATATTGAGGACGCTTTAAACTTGGCTTGAGAGAGAAAAGAGATAGGTATTAGTGTACAGGGACAACAAATAGACATGTTACGTTTTGCAGATGATATAACCTGTTACGTGCCGAAATCGGTCCTTAAACTCTTAAAGTTTTACGTAGATTTCCGCTCATAGGAAAAGACCTCAGATTTGGTACACCTAGTGCGTTGCGCGACATTCGCGCACGATGCGTGGCCGAAGAATATGTAGATTCCGACGCGAGACGCGTGAGACTGGTCTCGCAATGAAGATAGGAGTGAATTGGTCATCTTTGGTTAGGTCCTTGTATCAGATTCACTTATAACCAGCCTTCGTTCTCATAGAAAGTACCATCAGAACAACCTGGCTGAGTTCGCACCATAATTTGCATATTGTGTGACGTCATAGATAATTTGCGCGTCATTTTACAATTATGTAATATCGCTACCAACTGTCATTTGTGGCGCATGTACCGCGTTTACGGGGTATAATAGTGGCGCCCAATGTGGGTCACTATTATATCCCCGTAAACGCGGTACATGCGCCACAAATGACATTTGGTAGCGATATTACATAATTGTAAAAATGACGGGCAAATTATCTATGACGTCACACAATATGCAAATTATTGCAACACATTTTCAAAGTATACAAATTTTAGAGAACCCCCAAGGGGTACTTACGTGAATATGTAGGGCTTCTTACCGGATTACTCCATGCTAGCGGCAGCGGGGCTCCGTGGATCTTTTTCGGGCGTCGGCTGCTTTGACTAATACTTCTCGGGTCGTGGGAACTCTCGAGCCAGGTTGTACCCAAATCTGATGGTCTTCTTCCTATGTAGCGGAAACGACGGGAACTGGTTATAAGGAACGATAAGGGCAAAAGGGACCTACATAACCAAAAAGATGCGATAAGATACCAGATTCACTACACCTTTCTTCACATTTCGGAGGCCAGTTTTCACGCGTCTCCCGGAAATTCCCCACTATCCTCCTTCGTCCACACGCGTCGGCGCGAATGTCGCGCAACGCACTATCTGAAGTGACGGAAATACGCACACGTCCTTTTAAATTTATGGCGCGAAATTCTCACATATTAAAACTTATAAGAATGTTTACGGCCGATTCCGGCACGTAACAAGCCATTATAGCAGTCTAGAAAAGAGTTACGAGAGTTCTTAAATATTTTAGACGAGATACTTCAGAGTAACTATAGTATGAGAATTAACTCAGGAAAGACACAGATAATGACAAGTGAGTTACAATTTAGTTTTAAATCAAAATTAAAATTAGATAACACCGAGTTAGAAGAGGTAGATGAATTTTGATATTTAGGTAGTGTAATTACAAAGGAAAGACGTAGCAGATGGGATATAGTAGCTAGAATAGCTCAATCGAGAGAAATGTTTTTAAAAAAGAAAGTTATGATAGTAGATAGTTTTAAAGATAGAAACTTTTGAAACTTATGGATAGGAAGTAGATTAGTTGGACAATAGAATTTAAAACATAGGAGTTTATTATAGGTAGGTGAGACTTAGTAGATAACAATTAAAAGGTAGATAGAGTGAAAAGCATAGTTAAACTTATGAGGGATTATTAGTAAGGTATTAGATTATAGACTACCAAATAAAGATTAGTTGGAACCGACATAAGTAATTAACAAATATAGGAATTTATTGAAGGATAGGTAGAATCTTCTAGGTAGACATAAGCTCAGAATAGATAGAGTTGATAGGAGCATTGTTCAAACCTGACCATTAAGTAAGGTCTTAGATTATAACTAACAAATAAATAATATAGTAAAAGTGCACTTAACAAAGCCCATATTAATCACAATTAGTAGCAGTCTAGGATGTGAAGGATATGTAGCCTTTAGACCTAGCTCAAATAAAAAGAATTTAGAGCTTTGTCGAAAGGGATAATTAGTAATAGTTCAAAACTAAAAAGTATATGTAAACATATAAATAAGATCAATTAACAAATGTAAAAAATTTTTTGATGCTAACCTATCTTATGGAGGGGTAGTAATAGCCAAAAGCATGTTAGTTAAAATAGGCAATAACAGCTGATAGAAATGGAAGGATATAGGAAGTCCTAGACCAAGCTATATTAGTCAAATTATTAGAAATTTAGGTTGTGAAGGGTATGTAGAACTTTTTAGATTAGCACAGAATAGAAAAGAAGTTAGAGCTGCGTCAAACCGACCTTAAGTAAGGTCGAAAACAAAATGATGATGACCCTATTTATGGAGGTTGTAAAAACGTAACAAATCTAAGCCGCAAATGTTAAAATGGCAATACATGCTGTTATAAGTGAAATGGGCGTTACAACCATTAAAATTTTGATGTGCCCTGAAGAAGTGGGGATCCCGTAACAATAAAGGAGTGCAGCGGCTAACTGCAGTGGTGCGTGAGTGGGTTCCTATGGATAAATGAGAAAAGAATATAATGAAAAATAAAAAATAAATAATAAACAAAGTTTTAAATTCAAAATTCTACATTATGTTAACACTTGTCCTGAAAGGTCTTGTTTCCGTCAAAATCGCCTAACAGTCTGTAGCTGCAATACTTTCGATGTCGCTTCTATGTGGAAAACTATTATTCTGCATAAAACTCCCTTACTTTGGTTTCCCATTCTGAATGGACCTGCACCTTGAAGAAGTTCTAAAATACTAGAACGGGTAGAATGGCTTGCATGCTTCAGTGAGCTAAGGAACCGAACTGTATAGGTGGAACCAAATTAGTAGGTTCTTTAGTGAGGAGCCGGACTAAGACAGGTCCCCGAAAGAGGACAGTAGCTTTTTCGGTACTTAGAGTAGCAGAAACAAAAGGGCGGTATGGCATTCTAAGACACACTACTGCGATGTGGCAGGCAACGGGAAACCACCAGATTACCTCCCAAGTACACAGCTTACTGAAAATGTTTTATTATTAGTGATGACATCTTATAGGGTAAAAGATTCCGGAGTTAAAAGCGCCCATTCGGGTCTACAGTAGGAGACTATTTAAGAGATGTGATCAGCAAGTTTAAAAGAAGAGCCGGGAACATTTTGCGAGTTGGAGCGTGGAATATCAGAAGCACGAAGCAAGTAGGTAAGCTGGAGAATCTGACAATTGAAATAGATAAGTTAGCATTAGACATAAGTACGAATTAGCGGGGGATTTTAGAGCAGAGATTTTAGGGTAATACAAACAGGATCAGAGGAAGGAAATTCAGGTGTGGGATAGTTATGCCAAAAGCGTAGGACTCTTTGTAGAAAACTACTTACAAAACAACGAAAGAGTAATCATGCTTAGATTAAAATCTAAACCTATGAACACAGTAATAATACTAGTATACATGCCCACCTCTAGCTACAATGCGGAAGAGGTAAGAGCGATCTACAAAGATATCGAAGACATACTAAGATTCGTATAAGAACATGTAAATTTAATAATTACGGGAAATTTTAATGCAATAGTAGGTGAACGTAGGGAAGGAACAGTGTAGGGCGGTACACACAGAACTCCATCTGTACGTGCATCATTGTAGCAGATAGCGCAGGATCGTACCGGATGTGCTACGCAACAGTGCAGATTAAGCAGTAGAAAAGCAGACCGCAAGAGATACACGTGTCTAACCGGTACCTAAAAGGAGCGAGCGCGGGAATTGTTAGAGTAAATGGTCGGTTAACTATTAATGGAGTAGGCCTGCGAGAATGAAGGATTAATTAATTGTCTGGTATTGAGCGAGCGGATCGTGTTATAGTGCATCAGCAGTATTATGGTAGTAAAAGTTATGCACGCCGCTTATACGTGTGTGCACGCTAGTTGAGTGAAGCCTAGGAAAATTCCTGCTATTTCTGCTACAAGATAGAACTCATGCACTGGGCCCGAAGATAGAAAACGTCGTGAAGAGGAGATTCAGGTATCTCTGTCTGTAAAAACAATTAGGTTTAGAGTAGGTTTATTAGTTGTTATGTTTCCTATCTTAGTAGGTTGCTTGTTGTACAGAAGCCTCTCTTGATAACTGATTAGCTTATACCTAGAACCCACCCATAATTTGTACAATTTAAAGGTGAATAAACGTACGCAAGCTTTTGCAAAGAAAGCGTTTTAAATTGAAAGTGCCCTGAGAGAGAGAGAGAAAAAAGAGAGCGTGTTACAACAGTTAGGTTTATTTGGCTTAGGCAACAGAAACAAGAGAGGAAATACGCTGGTAGAATTTTGCGACAAACAATTTAACCATCACAACATATTATTTCAACATCATGCTAGAAGACGATATACGTCAAAGATACCAGGAGACAAGGGTAGATATCAAATAGATTACATTCTTGTTCGACAGCGGTTTAGGAAACGAACAAAAGAGTGTAGAAGCTACCCGGAAGCAGATATAAACACTGAAAGGTTATGAAAAAGGGCACCTTGAATTTGAGATTTTCACAGTTAAAGATATCCACAAAAGAATTGGGAAAAAATCAAACGAATTGCTGAAAGACATTGGAAAACTTTCTGATACTGAGGAAATAGAAACAGAATGGAATAACATTAAATCCAGTTTAGAATGGCGGCCAGAGATTTTCTGGGGTGTAAACAAAGAGACAATAACAAACCGTGGGTAACAAGGGATATTCTGAATTTAATAAAAGAAAGGCAAACATAGAAAAACAGACCAGACGAAGCAGGAGAACGAAGATACAAGGCCATAAAACTAAGATGTCAATAGGAAAGGCAGACGAAACATACACACTATTAGAAGGAATTTTAGTGAAATAAAAACGTTTGTAAAAATACAAGGGGCGCAGGAGGAGACATCATTATAGTGGTTAGATGGCATGAATGAATATATACGGAATTTATATGTAGAACCAAAACTAGATGCACTAGTGCAGGCATCAGAGTTTGAAAAGGATAACTTGGGATATCCTAAACTTAGAAATAATTTTGAATTATCAATAAAAAGTTGGAAAAATAATAACGCACAGGGTATTGATAAAATGCAAGCAGAAACTCACAAAGCCACTGGACAATCAGTAACAGTACGTATCTTCCAAGTTGTAAGCTATGTGTATGGGACAGGCGAGATACCCAAAGATTTCAAACGTAACACCATAGTCACTATACCAAAAAAGAAATATGCGGATAGATGTGAAAATTTCGAACAAAAAGTTTGACAGCACACGGGACAAAAATATTGACTAGAATTGTACAAAGTCGAATGGAAAAACGGGCTGAAGAAATACTAGAGGAGATTAATTAGCGTAGGATTTGGGAGGCCATTTTAGCTTTAATGGTGGTAATGGAAAAATAATACCAAAAGGAGAAAGCGTATACATAGGGTTTGTAGAATTGGTAAAGCATTCGACAACGTAAAATGGGAAAAATGTTCGAAATACTCAAAAGGATTGAAATGAGTTAGGGGCAGACGGATAGTACATAGCTTATACAAAGGGCAAACAGCCGTAATGGAATTAGAGTTGGAACGTAGAGAAGTAAATATTAGGAAAGGGGTGAGGCAGGGATATGCTCTATCACCGTTAATTTTTAACTTGTACATCCAAGAGGCAATGAATACTGTCAAATGCAGAGACCTTTAGAATTATTATGCAGTAACAAACGATTGACGTGCTCAGATTTGCAAATGATATAGCGGTATTAGCACCTAACAAGGAAGATGTAACGTTCCGTTAATTTTTATATAACCCATCATTATATAATATATACAAGATCCCTGAATCCGCTCCTGAACCCCCTTTCTATATTTAAAATGATATATTAACTGCCCGAATTGTACAACTCTTTTAACCAAGGACTACTTAACACACATCCATCTGTCCCCGGTTACCTCGCACATTCGTTGAGCTGCGCCAGAACTTGCAGGTGCGTTAGAAACAAGGGGTAGGGTAGAAAATAAATCTCTATTCAATTCGGGCGGTTAATATATCATTTTAAATATAGAAAGGGAGTTCAGGAGCGAATTCAG
The DNA here is from genome assembly GCA_036346225.1 of Platerodrilus igneus. Classification (NCBI taxonomy): domain Eukaryota; kingdom Metazoa; phylum Arthropoda; class Insecta; order Coleoptera; family Lycidae; genus Platerodrilus; species Platerodrilus igneus. The sequence goes on along the minus strand of JARFIW010000624.1, from coordinate 10,551,419 downwards.
GGACCTTGTATATATTATATAATGACGGGTTACTATAAAAATTAACGAAACGTTACACCTCCCGCGCGTGAAGGTAAAATCCCATTTTTGGCTTATGATAAAATCTTAAAATTAAAGAGAACTTAAATTTAACTAAATAAAAGAAAACAAAACCAAGACATTAATCGGGATGGCGTTTAAGGTCCTTGGCGTGCCATATACCTTTTGACGTACCAGTGGAATCGGAGAGTTCATAAGTTGAATAAGAAATCTTTTTACGAATAAAAAAAGGATCAATAAATTTCGGTGCCAATTTGGCAGTAAACTGCTTCTTCTCCATACAGTATCTCCAACTTCAAAGGCTGCAGGACGTTTCCTTAAATCATACTGAATCTTAGCACGCTTATAAGCAACAGTAAGTCGTTTAACAATATCATCATAGATTCTCTGCATAGCGGCAGTTACGCGATACAAGTTTACTTCTATCAGAAAAACTAATATCGTGTAAAGCGGAATTACCTTCAAGATTCATCTCACGACCAAAACTAGCAAAATACTGCGACATGCCGATAACCTCATGAATAGCGGTGCGCGCAGCGCAAGCTACTTTAGGAAGATAACGATCCCAATCCTCGTGATGGTCTTTAACATAAGACGCCAGCATAGTATTTAAGACTCTGTGTACTCTTTCAATGGGGTTAGCTTGGGCATGATAATAAGCGGAATGTATAATTTGAATTTTATAAGAAGATCCTAACTTTTGAAATTTCTTAGAACGGAGTTGAGTGTCATTATCGGTAAGTAAATATTGCGAAGCGCTAAATATTAATATGACATTTTCTTCCAGACATCGAATAAATTATCTTGAATGTGTTCCTGATCCCAAATCTCGTTGCTTGTGCCGCTGTACAGAGACATTAACCAATTATAGCTCGGCCCAGACCTTCATTCGTCACCACGAGCATATCTGTTTATCTCACTGCGTGCCGTTCTTCGACACTACCGGCGTAATCACAATCGTAAAGTGCTAACCGGTTAATGTGCACCACTATTATTCTTCCTTTTGATAATCTATTAAAAGGTCAGAGTATTACGAACTCTGAACACAAACTTTCTTGGTAAAAAATCCTTTACAAAAGTTATTAGGACTATCTTAAACTATTAAACTAAATAACAAATTGAAATATCAGTTACAAAAAAATTATACTTGCAAAAATCCACGAAGCGTTTCTAATCCAATTCTAATTAATATCGCTTATTTTAAATTGATGTCCAATCAGTTGCATACCAGATTTTCCATATTTAAAATCTTCATTTCGAAACAGCAGTTACCAAAGTACATTTTTGGTTAAATCTTCCTTTCAAATATTTAATAAAATTTTTTAAGTGGCGCTATATTGAAGAATTTTCTCTCTTCTTTGTAATTTAATAAACTCCATTTTTATCTAATTTGCGTTTAAAACATCACTTCTATATACATTATATCATCGTAATTATTGAATTACAGTATGCTTATTGCTTACTTCAAATATTACCTTCACAAAGCAACAGCCCACGACTTAATTCAAAATAATAGTGGCTGGTAGAATTTTGCGACAACAATTTAACCATTACAACATATTATTTCAACATCATGCTAGAAGAGGATATACATCGAAGATACCAGGGGACAAGGGTAGAAATCAAATATATTACATTCTTGTTCGACAACGGTTTAGGAAACGAAGAAAAGAGTGTAGAAGCTACCCGGAAGCAGATATAAACACTGACCACAATATAGTAATTATGAAAACCGCAGTTAAAATTAAAAATTTGAAAAAGGTTACGGAAAGGGCACCTTGAATTTGAGATTTTAACAGTTAAAGATATCCACAAAAGAATTGGGAAAAAATCAAACGAATTGCTGAAAGACATCGGAAAACTTTCTGATACTAAGAAAATAAAAACAGAACGGAATATCATTAAATTCAGTTTAGAACGGCGGCCAGAGGTATTCTGGGATATAAACAAGGAGAAAATAGGAAATCATGGGTAACAATGGATATTCTAAAGTTAATAAAAGAAAGGCGAAAATACAAAAACAGACCAAGCGAAGCAGAACAGCGAAGATACTAAGCCATAAAGTGGAAAATCATTCGCAAATGCAGGAAAGCTAAAGTACAATGGATCGGTGAAAAGTACAAAGAGGTACAAACTTTTTGGCGATAGGAAAGGCAGACGAAACATACACACTATTAGAACGAATTTTAGTGAAATAAAACCGTTTAGTAAAAGTATAAGGGGCGCAGGAAGCGAAATTATTATAGTGGTTAGATGACATGAATATATACGGAATTTACATGTAGGACCGGAACTAGAAGCACTAGTACAGGAATGAGACATTGAAAAAGGATGACTCGGAATATCCTATACTTAGAAATAAATTTGAATTATCAATAAAAAGTTTGAAAAATAATAACGCACAGGGTATTGATAAAATGCAAGCAGAAACTCACAAAGCCACTGGACAATCAGCAAGTGGACGTATCTTCCAAATTGTAAGCTATGTGTATGGGACAGGCGAGATACCCAAAGATTTCAAACGTAACACCATAGTCACTATACCCAAAAAGAAATATGCGTATAGATGTGAAAAGTTTGACAGCACACGGGTAAAAAATATTGACTAGAATTGTACAAAGTCGAATGGAAAAACGGGCTGAAGAAATACTAGGAGAAGATTAATTAGCGTAGGATTTGGGAGGCCATTTTAGCTTTAATGGTGGTAATGGAGAAAACAATACCAAAAGGAGAAAGCGTGTACATAGGGTTTGTAGAATTGGTAAAAGCATTCAACAACGTAAAATGGGGTTAGCTTGGACATGATAATAAGCGGAATATATAATTTAAATTTTATAAGAAGATCCTAACTTTTGAAATTTCTTAGAACGGAGTTGAGTATCATTATCGGTAAGTAAATATTGCGGAGCGCTAAATATTAATATGACATTTTCTTCCAGACATCGAATAAATTATCTTGAATGTGTTCCTGATCCCAAATCTCGTTGCTTGTGCCGCTGTACAGAGACATTAACCAATTATAGCTCGGCCCAGACCTTCGTTCGTCACCACGAGCATATCTGTTTATCTCACTGCGTGCCGTTCTTCGACACTACCGGCGTAATCACAATCGTAAAGTGCTAACCGGTTAATGTGCACCACTATTATTCTTCTTTTGATAACTTACCAATCCAATATACCACATCGTTGATTTTATTTACCAATTTGTATAGGCTCTCCTAATGTCTTTGTAGCTTCGGCTATAATCCACACCTCTGTCTGGGATTGTATAGCCAGATGTGGTCGTCTTCTTGAAAACCAAACTCCTGCGGCTTGGTGCCATATCTGATCTTCATCCAATCGCTTGCGCTCTAAATATTTTTCATAACGTAACCTGGATGTCGTTGCGCTTGACGTAACTCGTCCGCGATGTTATTTCCCGGTCTTACACACAAACTCTAGATCATGCGGTAGACGTATTTCGCGTCGCAAAATAGCACATACAAGTGTCTGTCCAGTGCTTTCATGAACCGAAGACGATAGGCCAGTAGAAATAGATGTAAACATTAATTTTAGTTCCTCAGACGATGGGAGACCACCTTGGAAAAATATTTGTCCAAGGTGCGGTTCATGCGCCATACTGTACCATTCGACTGCGAGTGCAATAGTGTTGTTAGGGTCTTTCTCATCCCAAGCAACTGGAAAATCCAAAACGGCAGAACAATTCCTGTACCAGCACATCAGCGAGTGTTGCATCTTCTTGCTTTTGTATGGCATACGCTTCGGTCCACTTCGTAAAATAGTCCATGGCTGCCAAGATAATTTATTCACGGATTCGGTCTCGAAATGGACCAACAATGTCGATTGCCACTCTCTCGATAGGGCTCCCGAAGTTGTATTGCCTCATTGAAGTCTTACGGTTTCCTAATGGCGCGCACAGTTGACATTTTTATATCGTCATTGCAGCCTATTCAGTAAAATCTTGCTTTTCTTTACGTCGAAATGTCTTGCCTAGATCCCATTATGCAGCTCTTCTAAAACCTCCGACACTCAGCTTTTAGTTACCACCACCTGAAGCGTACTCACGGATCCATCTCCATACTCCAGGGATCGCACCAAGGATCCCATTCTCTACTTTTAAGGAATCTCACTGTGGCCAGTATGACTTAGGTTGCTGCTGAACGGGTTAATATCCTACAAGGATGGACGTTCTCCTCTAACTTTTCCAATCCAGAATGACACTTAGGTCTTCGTCATTCTCATCTTCCGTTCACATCTATAAAGGCTGCCAAACATCGTTGATCATTTTAGAATCTTTCACCCAGCTCCATTGACCCCTTCTATTAACTTCGGCATCTCAAGTTTTTTTAAGCTGATTACATCGGTTCTGCCTGTGCTTAAATTCACGGTTCTGGCATCGTGGCCCCTTTTTCTCCAACTTCTGCTCACGCAGTACCAGTCGAATCAATTGGTTCACTTTCTCTTGACTGCGCTCCTCTCCAGAGCGTCCTACCTTGCCACAGACTAAATGCATCGCTTGCTTTACCACCTCAAGCTCTAAGACATGATTCAACGCATCACGTGAAGTATTTGGTCCAAGCAATCAGTAGTGCTTACTCGATTTCCTCGTCGCATATTCCATCAATGAAGGTTTGCACTGCCGCCAACTCTAGAGAGCTATTCGATGCTGTTGGGTAGGCTAGCATCACCAAGCGAGAAATATCTTCTTCAAGTTTTTGCAAATAAATTTTTGTTTTTTGGTAGCGGTTCATCATTTGAGCGTTACAAATGAGAGTCGCCGTACCTCATTTCTAGTTTTGATGCTAAGGCCCCGTAGTTTCTTTGGTCATGATCTGATATGGGCTGCAGAACATTCAAGGCGCCACCTTGTAACGCGACAATCAACGCGGTTGCTCTGTCACCATCGTCAGGTCACATTCGTCGACATCCTTAAATTCTGTGGCATGCTTTCACTATTAGGGAATCAATCCATTGCTCTATTTCCAATACCTTTTTTCCCATTTTATGCGAGATTTCTAACAATTTTTCGGAAAATCTCGTTTCCAGTTCATGCAAATCTTCTAAAAATTTGTTTTCAATTTTGCAAACCGCCAGAGAATTACAGGATTTCTAAGAATTTTATAGGTTGTTTCAAAACTCCTTTTTTCATTGTTCAACCGCTGTTGCAGTTTTTCTAGTTTCCAGTATAAACCCATCTCTCAATTGACTGTAATTTTCTTGCAGATTTACGACGGTTTCGTTCAATTTTTCCGCCATATTTGCAGTGATTTCCTGTAATTTCTCTGTAAATCTCGTATTACATTTTTCTAATTTCGCTGCCAAGGTCGCACAATTTTGGTCTTGTTTTTCTGCGAATTCTTGTAATTTTACCGAAAAACTTTCCTACGGTTATACGGAATTCTTCTCATGGCGGACTTGAAGTCCTTCAAAAAGGAAAGAATTTCGCTGTTAATCCTTTTTGTTGGCTTCGAGTGACAGACATGCAAATAGAAATCGTTCAAAAGTCTTTAATCTTACTACTTGACATCAGTGTAACTTAAACAGTTTTTTATTTTCAAACTGATTATACATGCCTTTCCATCAAGTTGTAGTTACGATGAAATTTTTGAAAAGCTCTCACAACAATTTGTTTCTAACTAATTACCAACAGTACAAATATTAACTTCTAAAACTACGAACTTATCTTCTTAATTAACTCAATATCAAAGCACTACAATTAACTATCCAAGCACTAATTATTAATTTATATAATCACTACAATAATTCATATCGATAGTAATTTATGTCAGCTCTTGCAAAGCTTTAGACTAGAACGTACTGTAATCAATGCTTTAATCGGAACTGTTGTCAAAGCTGCAATTAGAACTGAACTGCAATATCCATGACGGCAATTTATATACATATTCAAAACCTCTAGACTATTCTAAAACGTACTAGAAATTATACAAATAACATCTCGTATGTTCTTATTGTAATCTAAATAACCCTTAAATGCAAAACTCTTGTACCTGTCAATCAAATCTATCTCAAAGACGAGGTGCCACTGGGACCTATCAATCATCTTTTGTGTACAAACGTGTTGCTTAATTTCTAATGTAATTATGGTGGTCAGAGGCAGACGTACTACAGTCCACCGCTCTACCAACTCAGCTACCGAAGGTACTAATCGGCACTTATTGCGCCCACCACTTCTGTCCCAGAACACTCTGTGATCCGGACGTGGAGGTCAAAACCATTTGAAAGTTGAGGTGCCACCGGGACCTATCAATCATCTTTAGTGTAGAAACGCCTCCTTTACATCCCAATGTAATTATTCTGGTCAGAAGCAGACCGATCGGCGCTACAGTACTAAGACACTAAACAATCAAATTTAAATGAGCGCAGTTCTTAATAATAAATGGTTTAACGCGACGCTAGAGAAATCAATTTCTGATCCACCGAAAGTTGTTTTGAAAATAAATGAATTATTATGAAAGGAATTCTTGTCCAACTAACATCCTGGATTTCTTCTACCAAGTATACGATTTGCCTTAATTTAAGACTAAAATCTAACTAAAGGAAGAGTTTGGATTTCTCAAATGGCCAATTTAAGTGGTTTGGTTTAACAGATTTACTGAATTATTGCGGTATTACTTCTCTGTTGCAAACTGCATCTACAATAAAAATATCTCTGTGAACGCTGCTTTTTGGTATGTGTTTCATTCAGATGAGCAAATCAAAGTTTTCAGGAATTTCATATACGTACTGTGCCGTTTAGGTTTTTAACAATACGAAAATATTATTTTCAACAAAGGCTGCTAAATATTTCACATTTCTCTATGACTAATGCAATTTTGCTTTTCTCGTATTTCAGAGGACCTGGTTGATTTTTGTTTTCAAAACATTTACATGTAAAATACTGCAAATTAATATAGGTTAAATTATATTAACTTTCAAAGCACGATTTCCGCCGCTTGTTTTAAGTTTACGATGACATTCCCATTATTTGCAAGTTATGTTTTTAAATAATTTTGGTAGACGATCATAATTAAGGAGATTAAAAGGAATTAACTTGTCTGGTTTTTATTGACAGGAAATAACGTTTTTAAATAGAAGGAAACTTTAACCTATTGTTGTTTGATTATTTTAGGTATTTAGGTCAAATAGTTTAGCGTTTAAATTGCATGAATTTAACTTGCAACGTGTGTAGACTATAAAAAAAAATCAATCGTGAAGAATTAATTGAAATTCTTTACTTTGTTACGTACGGAGGTTTAGCTATTTTCATTGTTAATCGTATTTATTTATAGTCAATGTAGATGAGTTTAAGAAACGTTTTCTTGAATTATTTCGTATAAACTATTTATAAAAATGTGTTGAAATGGCAAAACTGTTTTTTGACTTGGGTCTTAGGCCGAAGTTCCATAACCAAAATAGTGTCCTTTAAAGCCAAAAAGATCCTTTCCAGTTGCAACATACGTTCCATTAACAACCTTTTAAAGAAAACTTTAAGAAAAAGCTTGCTTTATCGTAAAGTTCCGAATCGGTTCTATATGCAGCAGTAAATTAAGGTATATTCATAACCTCCTAGGCTTCATTGTGCATTTAACCTACAAACTTTTCGAGTTGTTTGAAAGTGATTCAAATGAACGCTAACCTGCGCCTGATTGCTGCAAGTTCAAGTTCTTCGTACATAAGTGTAGTCTCGAGTTGCTCTTTGAAAGTTGACCGATTTGCTCCAAAACGTTCTTCATCAGATGTGTAGTCCGTCAATTTGCCCCCCCCCTCCCCGTTAATCCATTTGCTCTAAAACCTAGCACCATGTAGTTTAGATCTAGCACCAGCTAGCACCCAAGTAGGAAAGCTAGCACCTTAAAAACAAGGTGTCGGCGATTTAAAAAAAAAAATTGCCAGCACCTCCGTTGTCCGATTTGCTCCAAAATCTAGCACCTCTTTGTTTATAGCTAGCACCAGCTAACACCAAAGTTGTAGAGCTAGCACCAAACCCATTTCAGAAATATGGCTAATTATATTCGGAGGGACCAACTTGACGCTAGGCCCCCTCCCGTGCTCCGTACTGCTCCAAAGCCTAGCATCATGTAGCTTATAGCTAGCACAAGTTGTAGAACTAGCATAAAAGCCATTTCATAAATATATCCAACTATGTTCGGGGGGAGGGACTAACTTGACGCTAGCCCCCCTTCCCAATTAAATTGGCCATATTTCTGAAACGGCTTTGGTGCTAGCTCTACAACTTTGGTGCTAGCTGGTGCTAGCTATAAGCAACGAGGTGCTAGATTTTGGAGCAAATCGGACAGGGGGGAACTGGCACTTTTTTTTTAAATCACTACCATCTCGTTTTTAAGATGCTAGCTTTCTTACTTGGGTGCTAGCTGGTGCTAGCTCTAAGCTACATCGTGCTAGGTTTTGAATAAAATCGGAGCAGGGAGTTCTAGCGTCAAGTTGCTCCCTCTCACATATAATTGGCCATATTTCTGATACGGCTTTGGTGCTAGCTCGACAACTTTGGTGCTAGTTGATGCTAGTGATAAGCCAAGAGGTGCTACATTTTGGAGCAAATAGGGCAACTGGGGGCTGCCAACATTTTTTTTTTAAATCACCGTCATCTTGTTTTTAAGGTGCTAGAATTCTTACTTGGGTGCTAGTTGGTGCTAGCTTTAAGCTACATGGTGCTAGGTTTTGGAGGCAATCGGAGCGGGTGAGCGTCAAGTTTCCCTTCCTCCCGAATATAATTGGCCAGATTTCTGAAACAGCTTTGGTGCAAGTTCTACAACTTTGGTGTTTGCTCTAAGCAGAGAGGCAAATCGGACAACTGGGAGGCTGGAAAAATGTTTTTAAAAAAAACGCCGCTATCTTGTTTTTAAGGTGCTAGCTTTCTTACTTTGGGCGCTAGCTGGTGCTAGCTCTAAACTTTATTGTGCTACGTTTTGAAGCAAATCGGAGCACGGGGGTTCTAGCGTCAAGTTGCTCGCTGCCTCATATAATTGGCCAAATTTCTGATACGGTTTTGGTGCTAGCTCGACAACTTTGGTGCTAGCTCGGCAACTTTGGTGCTAGCTGGTGCTAGTGATAAGCAAAGAAGTGCTACATTTTGGAGCAAATAGGGCAACTGGGGGCTGGCAAAAATTTCTTTTTAAATCGTCGCCATCTTGTTTTTAAGGTGCTAGCGTTTATACTTGAGTGCTAGCTGGTGCTAGCTCTAAGCTCCATAGTGCTAGGTTTTGGAGGCAATCGGAGCGGGTAGGACGTCAAGTTTTCCTCTCCTCCCGAATATAATTGGCCACATTTCTGAAACCGCTTTGGTACTTGCTCTAAGCAAAGAGGCAAATTAGACAACTGGGGGCTGACAAAATGTTTTTTAAAAAAACGCCGCCATCTTGTTTTTAAAGTGCTAGCTTTCTTACTTGCGTGCTAGCTGGTGCTAGCTCTAAGCTACATTGTGCTAGGTTTTGGAGCAAATCGGAGCACGGGGAGACTAGCGTCAAGTTGCCCCCTCCTCCATATGATTGGCCATATTTATGATACGGCTTTGGTGCTAGCTCTACAACTTTGGTGCTAGCTAGTGCTAGCTATAAGCAAAGAGGTGCTAGATTTTGAAGCAAATCGGACAACTGGCGGGACGTGAGGCTGGCAAAATTTCTTTAAAGAATCGCCGCCATCTTGTTTTTAAGAAGCTAGCTTTCTTACTTGGGTGCTAGCTGGTGCTAGTTCTAAGCTACATGGTGCTAGCTTTTGGAGCAAATCGGAGCGCGGAGGGGAAGCGTCAAGTTGCCCACACTCACCCCGAATATAATTGGCCATATTTCTGAAAGCTTTGGTGCTAGCTGGTGCTAACTATAAACAAAGAGGTGCTAGATTTTGGAGCAAATCGGACAACTGCAGGAGGGAGGGGCTGGCAAAATTTCTTTAAAAAGTCGCCGCCATCTTGTTTTTAAGGTGCTAGCTTTCTTATTTGGGAACTAGCTCTAATCTAAATGGTGTTAGGTTTTGGAGAAAATCGGAACACGGTGGGGTTTCAAGTCCCCCCCCCCCAATATAATGGGCCCTATTTTTTAAACAGCTTTGGTGCTAGCTCTACCACTTTGGTGCTAGCAAAATGGGTGCTAGGTTTCGGAGCAAATCGGCCAACGGGGGGCGCCAACTTGACGGACTTTCAGAAGTGGAAGATGAAGACTTCATGGTTTTAAGAATGCGGTAGCAATGTTCGCCAAATTTTATGACAAGGATTTATTCGATAGATTCCGCCTAGCTAAACCCTTCGTACTGACCTTGCTACAACAAATAGTCCCTTTAATAACTCTTCCTACACTAAGGTACGTACTTAGTAATTTTTACTGTATTTCAATAAACAATTAGGAGTGGCGCTATTCAACAAATGGAGCAATGGCTGTTCACATTGAGGTTTTTGCGACAGGAAATTTCTTAATAACAACTGATGACGTTACTGGAATTGCAAAAAGTTCCACGAGTATAATTATAAGACGAGTTTCATGGGCACAAGCAGTCTCACGCCTCCAATATATAAAAATGTGCGATCGATTGCACAGTTGACTGTGTGGAAGGTGCCGATGCCGATATTTACAAAGCACGTAAAGGAGTTTTCACTCCAAATGTGCAAACTTTATGCGATGCTAACTTAAAAATAAGGTGGCTCGTTAGCCTTATTCTTGTTATGACCACACAATTTTTAATGACACTATGGTGAAACAAGAATTTTAAGATGGCAGGTATGGTAGATAACTTTTACTTGGAGATAGTAGGTATGCCCTCGCACCATACCTTATCCCTAAATAACATTGTATCCGTACAAAAGCAGAAAATCACTGTAATACGAACTAGAAATGTAGTCGAAAGAACTCTCGAAATATAATTTCCGATAGTAAAGTTGGGAATGAGGGTGAAGTTACAGGCAATCATGATCATAATTGTGCGACATCTCTATTGCACATTATTGACTTATACATGAAGAATATTACAATTATACATGCCCACCTCTAGCTACAGTGACGAAGAGGTAGAAGGGATCTATAAAGATATCGAAGACATATTAAGATACGTAGAAGGATATGAAAATTTAATAGTTACGGGGTTTTTTGTGCATTGGTAGGTGAGGGTAGGGAAGGAGCGGTAGTAGGTTTATTTGGTTTAGGCACGAGAAACGACAGGGACATAGGATGGTAGACTTTTGCGACAAGAACAATTTAATCATCATATTTCAACATCATGCTAGAAGAAGATATACGTGGACGATGCCAGGAGATATAGGAAGCTATCAAATCGATTACATTCTTGTTCGACAATGGTTTAGGAAAGAAACAAAAGGGTGTAAATACCCAGAAGCAGATCTGGACACTGACCACAACATCGTAAGAATGAAGATCGCACTTAAATTTAAAAATTTGATAAAAGAAACGGAAAAAAGCACTTTGACTTTGAGAAACTAAAAGATAAAGCTATTCAAGAAAGATTCGGAAAAAGGTCAAATGAATTGCTGAAAAATACGGAAAAATATCTGATTCTAAGGAAGTAGAAACAGAATGGAATAACATTAAATCCAGCCTAGACATGGCGGCCAGAGATATTCTGGGGTATACACAAAAATAAACTAAGAAACCATGGGTAACAAATGATAGGAGAAAGACGAAAATACAAAAATAAGTCAGACGAAACAGGTAAACAGATACAAAACCATAAAATGGGAAATTATTCGCAAATGCACGAAAGTTAAAGAACAATGAATTGATGAAAAGTGCAAAGAGATACAACCTAAGATGGAAATGGGAAAGACAGATGAAGCATACAAACTAATTAGAATCAATTTTAGGGATATAAAACCATATAGCAAAAATATAAAGGACGCACAAGGAAACGTCATTATAGAAAACGTAGAGAAAGTGGGTAGATGGCAAGAATATATAGGGAATTTATATGCAGGAGAGGAACTAACTGCATTAGAACAAAAATCAGACATTGAAAATGATGACTTAGGATATCCTATACTTAGAGATGAGTTTGAATTAGCATTAAAGAGTCTGAAAAATGGTAAGGCGCCGGGTACAGATAAGGTGCAAGCAGAAACTCTAAAAGCCGCTGGACAAGCAGTAACAGAACGTCTCTTCCAACTTGTAAGCTATATGTATGAGACAGGCGAGACACCCAAAGATTTCAAACGTAGCATCATAGTAACTATACCAAAAAAGAAAGGCGCGGATAGATGTGAAAAATTTCAAACAATAAGTTTGACAGCACACGTGTCAGAAATATTAACTAGAATTGTGCAAAGACGAATGGAAAAACGGGCGGAAGAAATACTAGAAGACTAATTTGGGTTTAGGCGAAACAGGGGAACACGGGAGGCTATTTTAGCTCTGAGAGTGATAATGGAGAAAACAATAGAAAAAGGGGAAAGCGTGTATATAGGGTTTGTAGATCTGAAAAAGCATTCGACAATGTAAAATGGGAAAAAATGTTTGAAATACTCAAAAAGATTGGAATGAGTTATAGGGATAAACGAATAGTACATAGCTTATACAAAGAGCAAACAGCAGTAATAGAATTAGAGCAGGAACGTAGAGAGGTAAACATTAGGAAAGGGGTAAGACAGGGGTGTGCCCTATCCCCATTGATTTTTAACTTGTACATAGAAGAGGCAATGAATACTGTCAAATGCAGGAAGACATTTGGAAATACTATGCAGGGACAAAAAATTGATATGCTTAGATTTGCAGATGATATAGCGATATTAGCGTCTAGCAAGGAAGAGTTAGAAGCTGCTCTTAATGAAATGGAAACGGTTCTAACAGCGAGATACGGTATAAAAATTAACAAAAATAAAACTAAGGTTCTAGTATGCAAAGGTGGGGAAAATAAATAAAAAACAAGAATACAAGTATGTAACACGAACTTACAAAAGGTTAACGATTTCTGCTACCTAGGAAGCCAAATAACGCAAGATGGGAAAAGCACAAAAGATATAAAACAAAGATTATCACAAGGTCGTGCTACATTTAACAAGAAAAAGCAACTACTGTGCTCAAACACCACAAACATAGAAACAAGGAAAAGATTGCTTAAAACATATGTGTGGAGCACAGCACTGTACGGCTGTGAAACCTGGACAGTGGGAGAAGCGGACAAGAAAAAGGTAGAAGCCTTTGAAATGTGGTGCTACAGACGTATGATGAAGATATCATGGACAGACAAAGTTAAGAACGAAGAGTTACTAAAAATGGTAGGGAAAGAAAGAAATATGTGGAAAACGGTAAAAAATAGGAGAGAGGATGATAGGCCACATACTACGGCATGAGGGAATAGTGCGGAATATATTAGAAGCAGAGATAGGAAAAAGAGAAGAAGAGGCGGACCTAGGTTAGACTACTGCACACAGATGTAGGCTGTAGGGGTTTCAGGAAAATGTGTAGGCTAGCCCAGAATAGAAATCAATGGAGGTACGCATCCAACTAATCCCAAGATGGATAAACTACTGACGAAAAAATAACTGTGCTTAAACATGATGATTATTATAAGTAACTATAAGAAGTGGTTGGGCAATATTCTCGAATAATGTTAAGTGTGTGAAAGGATTTACTGGAAAACCATTATTTCGGCAAATGTGTAAGTGTTGGGGGATCTTGGTAGCCACAGGTTGCTTAACCCCTTTCTCTGAATCTCGGTGAAGTAGAAAACAATAGTAGGGGAACGAGCTGTATACACATGCTGTGTGAGAATTTCAGGGAGCTATGTAGGCTAGCTCAGAATATAAATAAGTGCAGGTAAATGTCCAACCAGTTTTGGAGACGGAAAACCTAATGACGAAAAAATAAGCGCATATAAATCAGATAATTAGTATAGACAACTAGTTGTTGGTTGCGAAATATCTGCAACTAATGTTGACTGTGCGAAAAGATATATTGGAAAATATATTAAATCGGTAAATGGTTAAGTGTTGGGGGAACTTGGCAGCCACAGGCTGCTTTTTTCCCTTCACAACCACTAAAGGTCGGAGAAATAGTGTTTATAACTGTAAAACAATAGAAGGTGACCGAACTGCATCTAACAAGAAAGAACAGCGTCTATGAGGAAAGACAACAAACATAGAACAAGAAGAAGATTGTTGAAAGCATATGTGTGGAGCACAGCACAGTATGCCTATGAAATACGGGCAGTCTGAAACACAGACAGAAAAACGGTAGCAGCCTTTTGAAATGCTGTGCTTCAGATGTATGAGGACGATAGCATGGACAGACAAAGATAATAACAAATAGGTTATAGAAATAGTAGGGGAACAAGGATATCTGGGGAAAAAGAGAAATAGAAGGGCGGAATACGTTCTAAGGCATTTTTGGGGAATAGTATGGAATATATTACAAGCAGAGATAGGAAAAAAGAGGTAGATGTAGACCTAGATCAGATAGTGATAGATGCAGACTGTGCAAATTTCAGGGAAATCTCTAGATTAGTTCAGAATAGGAAACAATGATGATACGCGTCTAACCAGTTCCAGGACTGAAGACTTAATGATGATGATGATATTAGAAATAGAGAACGGAGAAAAAGGACGTAGAGGTAAATCTAAATTGGACTATTGCCGGCAGATAGTTAACGATGTAGCCTGTTGGAATTTCAGGGACATGTGTAAGTTAGCTCAGAATAGGAAACAATGAAGGTACTCTCCCAACCACTTGCAGGACCAAAAACCTAATGACGATGTAATCTATCTCTTCGTTTTTTTAATTTATAAAAAAGAGTTACCTTGTAACAAGAAGTAATAGAATAAATTTGCTGGCTATTAACAAACCTTGTGTTATTTAAACTAAAAAGATCGTAAAATGGATTATACCAAGTAATAATTCTATCAGCATTACTAAAGGCAGGCCTATATCTACACAGGAAAATATTTCAACGAAATCAGGGGTCCGATAAGTACCATATAAAGTGGTAAATTAAACACGTGTTCTGTAAGTACAATTTTAATACCTGTTGTGAATATAAAGCCCTTAAATTTAATTCAAACGTTTAGAAATGGTCCCGGTCACTTCTGGTTGATTTTAACTTTAAGAATTCTAGTACCTAAGGTCACCGAACTCCATGTTATTATATTATAAAAGCGCTTAATATATTTCCTATTTTTTTAAAGTGTTCTATATTATTATGCAAATGTATATTTGCCTATTTTAGCATAATATGGTTTCTTCTTATTTAAAAAAGTGACGAAAATAACTGCTTGGAGTGAATAACGGTGAGTGATGATTCTGTAAGTTGAATTCAAATGAGTGGTTTTTGAAATATTTATGCTGCACATTAATCTTGCTTATAGTCAAATAACGTCACAAGATTAGATAATGGAGAAATAACTGGTCTATTCTACAGCACCTTTATAATTTATATAGTGGACTTTTATAAGATTTTGACATAAATGACAAAAACAAAACTTTTTGGGAGAATTTTAATTTGTGTACTAAATATAGTAAATTTTAACTCTGATTTATTTTAATTTGATTTGGTTCCGTTGTGATATTAGATGCTATTAGATTTTTTACTACATCCCCCATACGAGATGGTTGTGATCTTAATAAACAAATAGTATTTGCAGTGGTCGAATAGCGGATTAATCAATTTTTCAAGTTTAAACAATTTCTGTAAGTGCATTTTCTGCAGTACTAAAAACAATCTAAATTCTAGAAGTGATTTTGACAATTTATAAGTGCGATTTATACTTTCCTTTATAAATTTATAGCTGATTCAATACTATAGATTAAGCCAATCATACTTCAGAACACCTTGTTTCACATACATACATCATCATTAGGTCTTCAGTCCTGGAACTGGTTAAACACGTGCCCTCATTGTTTCCTATTCTGAACTAACCTACAGATTTCTCTGAAATTTGCACAGTCTACATCTATCGCTATCTGATCTAGGTTTACATCTACCTCTTTTTTCCTACCTCTGCTTGTAATATATTCCATACTATTCCGCAAAAATGTCGTAGAACGTACTCTGCCCTTCTATTTCTCCTATTTTTTCCACAGATATCACTGTTCCCCTACTATTTCTATAACCTATTTGTTATTAACTGTCCATGCTATCATCTTTATACATCTGAAGCACGGCATTCCAAAAGGCTGCTACCGTTTTTCTGTCTGCTTTTCCTAATGCCTGTATTTCATAGACATACTGTGCGGTGGTCCACACATATGCTTTCAACAATTTTGTTCTTGTTTCTATGTTTGTTGTCTTTCATCATAGGCGCTGATTTTTCTTGTTAGATGCAGTTCGGTCCGCTTCTATTGTTTTACCATTATATGTATTTCTCCGACATTCAGTGGTTGTAAAGAGTCTGAAAATGGTAAGGCGCCAGGTACAGATAAGGTGCAAGCAGAAACTCTAAAAGCCGCTGGACAAGCAGTAACAGAACGTCTCTTCCAACTTGTAAGCTATATGTATGAGACAGGCGAGATACCCAAAGATTTCAAACGTAGCATCATAGTAACTATACCAATAACGAAAGGCGCGGATAGATGTGAAAATTTTCGAACAATAAGTTTGACAGCACACGTGTCAAAAATATTAACTAGAATTGCGCAAAGACGAATGGAAAAACGGGCGGAAGAAATACTAGAAGCCCAATTTGGGTTTAGGCGAAACAGGGGAACACGGGAGGCTATTTTAGCTCTGACCGTGATAATGGAGAAAACCATAGAAAAAGGGCAAACCGTGTAAATAAGGTTTGTAGATTTGGAAAAAGCATTTGACAATGTAAAATGGAAAAAAATGTTTGAAATACTAAAAAAGATTGGAATGAGTTATAGGGATAGACGAATAGTACATAGCTTATACAAAGAGCAAACAGCAGTAATAGAATTAGAGCAGGAACGTAGAGAAGTAAACATTAGGAAAGGGATGAGACAGGGATGTGCCCTATCCCCATTGATTTTTAACTTGTACATAGAAGAGGCAATGAATACTGTCAAATGCAGGAAGACTTTTGGAATTACTATGCAGGGACAAAAAGTTGATATGCTTAAATTTGCAGATGATATAGCGATATTAGCGTCTAGCAAGGAAGAGTTAGAAGCTGCTCTTAATGAAATGGAAACGGTTCTAACAGAGAGATACGGTATGAAAATTAACAAAACTAAAACTAAAGTTCTAGTATGCAAAAGTGGGGAAAATAAATCAAAAACAAGAATACAAGTATGTAACACGAACTTATAAGAGGTTAAGTTTTTCTGCTACCTAGGAAGCACAAAAGATATAAAACAAAGATTAACACAAGGTCGTGCTACATTTAACAAGAAAAAGCAACTACTGTGCTCAAAGACCACAAACATAGAAACAAGGAAAAGATTGCTTAAAACATATGTGTGGAGCACAGCACTGTATGGCTGTGAAGCCTGGACAGTAGGAGAAACGGACAAGAAAAAGGTAGAAGCCTTTGAAATGTGGTGCTACAGACGTATGATGAAGATATCATGGACAGACAAAGTTAAGAACGAAGAGGTACTAAAAAATGGTAGGGGAAGAAAGAAATATGTGGAAAACGGTAAAAAATAGGAGAGATAGTATGATAGGCCATATACTACGGCATGAGGGAATAGTGCGGAATATATTAGAAGCAGAGATAGGAAAAAAGAGAAGAAGAGGCAGTCCTAGGTTAGACTACTGCACACAGATAGTAAAAGATGTAGGCTGTAGGGGTTTCAGGGAAATGTGTAGGCTAGCCCAGAATAGAAATCAATGGAGGTACGCATCCAACCAATCCCAAAATGGATAAACTAATGACGACAAAAAAACTGTGCTTAAACATGATGATTATTATAAGTAACTATAAGAAGAGGTTGGGCAATATTCTCGAATAATGTTAAGTGTGTGAAAGGATTTACTGGAAAACCATTATTTCGGCAAATGTCTTAGTGTTGGGGGATCTTGGTAGCCACAGTTTGCTTAACCCCCTTCTCTGAATCTCGGTGAAATAGGGCATAAAAGTAGAAAACAATAGAAGGGGAACGAGCTGTATACACATACTGTGTGAGAATTTCAGGGAGCTATGTAGGCTAGCTCAGAATATAAATAAGTGCAGGTACGTGTCCAACCAGTCTTTGAGACGGAAAACCTAATGACGAAAAAATAAGCGCAGATAAATCTGATGATTAGTATAAACAACTAGTTGTTGGTTGTGAAATATCTGCAACTAATGTTGACTGTGCGAAAAGATATATTGGAAAATATATTAAATCGGTAAATGGTTAAGTGTTGAGGGAACTTGGCAGCCACAGGCTCTTTCTCCCTTCACAACCACTAAAGGTTGGAGAAATAGGTTATATAACTGTAAAACAATAGAAGGTGACCGAACTGCATCTAACAAGAAAGAACAGCGTCTATGAGGAAAGACAACAAATATAGAACAAGAAGAAGATTGTTGAAAGCATATGTGTGGAGCACAGCACAGTATGCCTATAAAATACGGGCAGTCTGAAACGCAGACAGAAAAACGGTAGCAGCCTTTTGAAATGCTGTGCTTCAGATGTGTGAGGACGATAGCATGGACAGACAAAGATAATAACAAATAGGTTATAGAAATAGTAGGGGAACAAGGATATCTGGGGAAAAAGAGAAATAGAAGGGCGGAATACGTTCTAATGCATTTTTGGGGAATAGTATGGAGTATATTACAAGCAGAGATAGGAAAAAAGAGGTAGATGTAGACCTAGATCAGATAGTGATAGATACAGACTGTGCAAATTTTAGGTAAATCTGTAGATTAGTTCAGAATAGGAAACAATGATGATACGCGTCTAACCAGTTCTAGGACTGAAGACTTAATGATGATGATGATATTAGAAATAGAGAACGGAGAAAAGGACGTAGAGGTAAATCTAAATTGGACTATTGCTCGCAGATAGTTAACGATGTAGCCTGTTGGAATTTCAGGGACATGTGTAGGTTAGCTCAGAATAGGAAACAATGAAGGTACTCTCCCAACCACTTGCAGGACCAAAAACCTAATGACGATGTAATCTATCTCTTCGTTTTTAATTTATAAAAAAGAGTTACCTTGTAACAAGAAGTAATAGAATAAATTTGCTGGCAATTAACAAACCTTGTGTTATTTAAACTAAAAAGATCGTAAAATGGATTATACCAAGTAATAATTCTATCAGCATTACTAAAGGCAGGCCTATATCTACACAGGAAAATATTTCAACGAAATCAGTGGTCCGATAAGTACCATATAAAGTGGTAAATTAAACACGTGTTCCATAAGTACAATTTTAATACCTGTTGTGAATATAAAGCCCTTAAATTTAATTCAAACGGTTAGAAATGGTCTTGGTCAATTCTGGTTGATTTTAACTTGAAAAATTCTAGTACCTAAGGTCACCGAACTCCATGTTATTATATTATAAAAGCACTTAATATATTTCCTATTTTTTTTAAAGTGTTCTATATTATTATGCAAATGTATATTTGACTATTTTAGCATAATATGATTTCTTCTTATTTAAAAAAGTGACGAAAATAACTGCTTGGAGTGAATAACGGTGAGTGATGATTCTGTAAGATGAATTCAAATGAGTGGTTTTTGAAATATTTATGCTGCACATTAATCTTGCTTATAGTCAAATAACGTCACAAGATTAAATAATGGAGAAATAACTGGTCTATTCTACAGCACCTTTATAATTTATATAGTGGACTTTTATAAGATTTTGACATAAATGACAAAAACAAAACTTTTTGGGAGAATTTTAATTTCAGTACTAAATATAGTAAATTTTAACTCTGATTTATTTTAATTTGATTTGGTTCCGTTGTGCTATTAGATGCTATTAGATTTTTTACTAGATCCCCCATACGAGATGGTTGTGATCTTAATAAACAAATAGTATTTGCAGTGGTCGAATAGCGGATTAATCAATTTTTCAAATTTGAACAATTTCTGTAAGTGCATTTTCAGCAGTACTAAAAACAATCTAAATTCTAGAAGTGATTTTGACAATTTATAAGTGCGATTTATACTTTCCTTTATAAATTTATAGCTGATTCAATACTATAGATTAAGCCAATCATACTTCAGAACACTTTGTTTCACATACATACATCATCATTAGGTCTTCAGTCCTGGAACTGGTTAAACACGTGCCCTCATTGTTTCCTATTCTGAACTAACCTACAGATTTCTCTGAAATTTGCACAGTCTACATCTATCGCTATCTGATGTAGGTCTACATCTACTTCCTTTTTCCTTCTCTGCTTGTAATATATCTCATACTATTGCCCAAAAATGCTTTCTCCTATTTTTTCCACAGATATCCTTATTCCTCTACTATTTCTACAACCTATTTGTCATTAACTTTGTCTGTCCATACTATCACCCTCATACATCTGAAGCACAGCATTCCAAAAGGCTGCTACCGTTTTTCTGTCTGCTTTTCCTAATGCCTGTATTTCATAGACATACTGTGCGGTGCTCCACACATATGCTTTCAACAATTTTCTTCTTGTTTCTATGTTTGTTGTCTTTCATCATAGGCGCTGATCTTTCTTGTTAGATGCAGTTCGGTCCACTTCTACTGTTTTACCATTATATACCCTATTTCTCCGACATTCAGTGGTTGTGAAGGGGGATGCGGCGTAGTGGTATGTGTGTGACTACTACGTCCAAGGTCCCGGGTTCCAATCCCGACACAGTCCGCTTAAAAAATGTTAGGCGAGCATTTTTCACAAAAATACACCCTCGTTCGGATGAGAGGTAAAATGGAGGTCCTGTGTGTGAGTGTTGTCACGCACGTTAAAGATCCCTAACTTGCTTGGAACAGCAAGGGTTCGGCAAAATTCTAAATTTTCCAGGTAATAAAAAACTCGGTTCCTGGCCAATGTAGTACCTTCGGGTAAAGCATTGGAAAATCACATGCAAGGTTGTGAAGGGGGGTAAGCAATCTGCGGCTGCCAAGTTCTCCCAGCACTTCAACATTTGCCGATTTAATATTTTTTCCAATACGTCTTTTCGCACAGTCAACATTAGTTGCAGATATTTCACAACAAACACCTGTAGTTGTATATATTAATCATCAGATTCATCTGCGCTTATTTTTTTGTCATTATGTTTTCTGTCTCAAAACTGGTTGGACACGTACCTGCACCTATTTATATACTGAACTTGCCTACACAGTTCCCTGAAATTCTCACACAGCCTATATACAATTCGGTTCCCATTCTATTGTTTTATAATTTTATGCTCTATTTCACCGAGATTCAGTGAAGGGAGTTAAGCAGCCTGTGTCCCTACGCAAATTCGGAAAAATTTCTGAAAAGGCGGAGCGTCAGACCCGGGCAGCTATCGTCCAATTAGCTTGCTACCGGTGCTGGGGAAAGCTTTGGATCGCGTTATGACTACACGAGTTGAGCATTTAGTGCGTGACAGCGGCGGTTTTAATAACCGACAGTTCGGTTTTGTGGAGGGAAAGTCGACTATCGACGCATTAGAGTTCGTTGTCGGGGAAATTAAGCAGGTGAGAGATGCAAAGGAGTATTGTGTCGTTGTTGCTTTGGACATTTCAGGAGCATTTGGTGCTGCCTGGTGGCCATTGATTGTTTGCGAGTTGGAAAATAGGGATAGTCCGCGAAACTTAATGTCTTTGGTCAAGAGTTATTTCTCGGGGCGATTGGCACAGGTTGAAATTCCGGGGGAAGTTTTGTCGCGTGAGGTGGAAAGGGGTTGCCCGCAGGGGTCATGCTCTGGTCCCACATTTTGGAAGTTGTTGTATGAGTGCATTTTTTGGGTCAAGTTGCCCACAGGATGCTCAATCGTTGGGTTTGCGGATGATACGCTTTTAATTGTCAGATCGCGATTGTTAATGGATATGCGCACAAAACCGAACGAGGCGCTTAATAAACTACACGAATGGTCGCAGGCGTTAAAATTTATTTCGGAAAGAAACCGGGACAGCGACCCCCTAGGCTAGAGCTGGGAGGGGAGAAAATACCGTTTAAGGAAGCAATTACATATCTCGGGGTAAAGATTGACAATAAGTTAAATTGGATAGCTCACGTGCAGTACGTTAAAAGCAAAGGCAGCGAAATATCAAACAAAATGATGGCGACGGCGAAAATCAACTGGGGTTTCAGGGGTGAATCGCTGAGGACGATTTATGCCGGAGCAATTGAGTCGGCAATGCTGTACGCAGCTTCTGTATGGGCAGAAGGTTGTAAAGTCCGGGAGATGCGTCAATTGACGAGTGTACAACGCATAACCGCGGTGAAAGCGGCCAGGGCGTACAGGACCACCTCCATGGAGGCGGTCCTGGTGATCAGTAGGACTGTCCCTATCGAATATGTCGTTAGGGAGATTAGAGATAGGAGATTGATAAATATAGGGAAAGGCGCGAAGTTATCGAAGATATTCATCTTGGTAATGGAAGATAGTGAGAAAGATCGTTGTAGTGGAGTTGGGGCACCCGGCCGATATTAGAGGAATCGAGTTTGTAGCAGGCGATGGGGACGCGACGGGTATCAGAATTTATACGGACGGTTCACGCATGGATGACGGGCAAGCAGGCGCGGCGTTTGTCGTATTTAAGCAGGAAAACGAGGTGTTTCGGTTTCAAACCAAACTTGCAAACTGGAGCACTATCTTCCAGTGCGAATTGCTAGCCATACGAGAGGCTATCGATTACGTAATAAACCACGCGGGCAGAGATGAATATTATATAATCAGCGACAGCTTTAACAAACATGAACACCTCAACAGACCTCCAGGACGTCTGGAGGATAGCGCATACGGCGCTCGAGTTTCGAGGTTTAAATTTCTGTTGGGTTAGGTCGCACGATGGTAACGTAGGGAATGATAGGGCTGACAAATTAGCTAAAGAGGCCGCGACGGACGACTTTCGGATATCACATTCGTTGATACCGAGGTCTCAAATAATGATAATTTATTTGCGTGATGCTTCTGCTAAATTCACTGTTACATGCTTATGCTTTTAGATGTTTTTTTGTTTATATGAATATTTATTTTATATTTATATTTTATATGTATATGCATGTATTATATTATTTTGGGGCTTGAATTGTTTTTTCTGACCTTCTGCCGCCATTTTTGGTGGCAGCATTTTAATAGGAAGGAAGAATGTACTAGAAAAGATTGTAATTATAATATAAATTAGCTAGGGCATGATAGGGAAAGCTAGGGACGCATTTAAGCTAAATTACTTAGACCAGGGAGAACGAACCTGTAAATATATAGAGCAGGCAAAATAGCTGGATTCACTATCAAAATATTTGGCGAATGCTTAGAAATTTGAATCCATTTTTAAATAGTTAGCTAGCTTTGGATAGTTTTAAGTCGACCCTTCAGGTAAGCAGAGCCGGCGACTGCTACCCGGTATTACGGATCCCCGTCTTTTACTTTCGCGTGTGTCTTGTTGATCGGACACACTCCAAAATCAACGCTAGGGATACCTTTATTCAAACCCTGTTTTTAGTTTTTGTTTCAGGTTATTAGATTTTTATTTATGATGGATTAATTTGAAGTTAGGTTTAATTTAAAGCACGTTATATTTTCGCGTTTAAACCCAATGTAGTACCTTCGGGTGGAGCATTGGGGACGGGGCCGCAAGTATAGCGGCCCTTATTCTAATTATAATGCCTACCAGGTTTCTTGAGCGCAGGTATTACAAAAGCTAAGAAAAGAATTTTTTTATTTGCCTAAGTTGTCATTACGCAAATTCGGAAAAATTTGTAAACCGGGGTGAACACGTTTTTGGGAAAGGTATGTGTTGTTTTAGTACATTTACATTAGCTGCCTAACAAGTTTCAAAAGCGCAGGTATTACAGATGCTAAGAAAAGCATTTTTTAATTTACTTAAGTTGTCATTACGCAAATTCGGAAAAATTTGTGTACCGGGGCAAACATGTTTCTGTAAAAGGTATGTGTTGTTTTAGTACACCTACACTAGCTGCCTATCAAGTTGCAAGAGCGCAGGTCTTGCAGAAGCTGAGAAAAATTTTTTTAATTTTTTTATGGTGTCATTACGCAAATTCCAAAAAATTAGGGAACCAGGACGAACACGTTCTGTAAAACGTGTATGTTGTTTTAGTACACTTGCACTAGCTGCCTACCAAGTTTCAAGAATGCTGGTATTACAGAAGCTAATAAAAGAATTCTTTAATTTGCTAAGTTGTCCTTACGCAATTCCAAAAAATTTGTGAATCGGGACGAACAAGTTTTAGTAAAAGGTATGTTATTGTAGTACACCTACCCTAGCTGACTACTAAGTTTCAAGAGCGCGGGTCTTACAGAAGCTAAGAAATGAATTTTTTAGTTTTCCTAAGATGACCCTACGTAAATTCGGAAAAATTTGTAAACCGGGACGAACAAGTTTCCGTAAAAATTGTGTTGTTTTAGTACTCCTACACTAGCTGCTTACCAAATTTCAAGAGCGCAGGTCTTACAGAAACTAAGAAAATTTTAATTTTTGTATGGATCATTACGCAAATTCCAAAAAAGTTAGTGAACCGGGGCGAAAATGTTTCTGTAAAAGATATGGGTTGTTTTAGTACACCTACACTAGCTGCCTACTTAGTTTCAAGAGCGCAGGTCTTACAGAAGCTAAGAAATGAATTTTTTAATTTTCTTAAGGTGTCATTACGCAAATTCCAAAAAATTTATAAACTGAGTCAAACATGTTTCTGTAAAAGGCTGTCTAACAAGTTTTAAAAGCGCAGATTTTAGACAAGTTAAGAAAATTGCATGTATTTCAATTTAAAAGCGAAACTGCTTAAAATATACACGTAAGAATAATATAGAAATCTCAAAGTTGTGTAGTTTCAACACCCTTAGATTTAAAATGCGTAAAGATAATTGGGTCAAAATAAGAAGCATTATTGAATAATAGGAATGCTTGTTCAGTTCAGTAGGGTTGGTTTTGAAGTGATGGAGATTGGTAGGTGTATATTTAGCGACCGGTAGATAGTGGCCGCTAGCTTCACTAACGTAGTGATACCAGTTCACCAGGACGGTAAAAATGTTGAAGATGGTTCCGCAAAGACGAAACGTCAGGTGAAAAAACTGACAATGCCATATTAAGGGACATTAAAAGTTGATGTGGAAAAGTGCATTCGGTTTTGGTCTAGGTGCCATATTAACGCCTGAACAAAATAATATGTAAAATAAAAAAATCTAATTTTTTTGAAATATCTCAAAAACCAAAAACTGTTTTGGGGATTTCTAAACGCCATTTTTTTAGGCCTTTGATTACACAACTTTTCTCCCATTTAACCAAATCTGTATCTCATACCGTTTTCAAGATCCTTATAGTGGCCCTCCTTATCTCGGACACAGTGTATATCTGCCTCATTCACTCTACACTTTTTTAACAAGTTTTTTGCAATGTCCACTGCCGTTTCTACTAGGCCGTTTGATTTTGGATATTGAAGACTTGTATGGGAAAGTTGTATATCCCAGCGGCTAGTAAATTCTTTGAACTCGTAACTCGCCAAAGGCATGTTATCACTAACTATCGTGGTTGGAATCCCATGTACAGAGAAAATCTCTTCTAAAACACTAATTACATTAGAAGCTGTTTTAGATTTTAACTTCCTTAGTTCTATCCATTTACTATAAACTGTAAACCATAGAAAAGTTCGGTAAAGTATTCTGCTAAAAATCAAGTTTCGATAAAATACCGAAACTCTCGACTGTACCAACAAAACGGTTGCCGACTTAACTCGATGGGATGGGTGGTGTAAATGTTTGAATAGGGTTCCAGAATGAAATATGTATAAATCTGGAAGTCTCTTGTACCCCACCTAATTTTACCAGGTTTCTAGGGAAAATCCCTAAAAATAAAATAACAAGATGGTGCCAAAAACTGAGAACAGGGTATTTATTCTTGAGTTCATAGGAATAGAATTAGTAGGAAAATATGGGCAGAATTCTCTTGTAAAATCAAATTACTTATACTTGAAGACATAGGAGAGTTCCTTTCCTATAATAAAGGGTGAAATTGATTCTCCTGGTTAATTGTTAGAGAAAGTGAGAACTGTCAGGAAAAGGATAGTAATTTGACATATATGTACGTGTCTATAATCAAAACCTACACAAATTGTCTTTATTCTGTTAACGTTTTATACTAAAAGGGAACAAGTGGTTGTGAGAGTATTAGAATAAAATAATGGCAACTGAGCTCTATTTATAAAGATAGAAGTTTCCTATTTTGTAAGCGAATAACATAACCCTACACGTAGTTATTCCCTTATAGATATTGCTGCTTCTTGTGTAAATTCAACGTATAGTTGTAAACTATTAAGAGCAGATGGAATAGGGATCCAGAAGAAGCAATTGGGATACCGTAAAACTGCGCAACTGTGGTCCAAATCCACCTTCAAACCAAAATACATCTAATGCAGCCACTAGCGACATCTAGTGCCTGCCAACTGAATTTTGAGACATAATTATATGAAGGCGTTAGTTCTTGGTCTCTACCAGCAGATAACGTCCCTAGTTATGGGTGTTCAGAAATTCATTTCCAATCAACAAGATTACCTATGCTGCATCAGCTGTTAACTTCAGACATACTAGTTTACGATCGTATTTAGTTTCAATGCTGTTATATTTCAAAAGGTAATGTTACTGCTATGTATTTCAAATGTTGTTAAGTTCCCATTTACGAAAATTTGGAGGTTAACTGCAAGAAATTTAAAATCTCGAACTTTGATTTCAACTATGGTTCAAAGATTCTTTGGACCATTCTTGAAAACCATGTTATTTTGTTCCAGAAGTTCACCATGTCAAGTGATATTGTGTCTAGAAGGAAGATAGGGTGGAGAAGTTACAAGATGTATAGTGATCGT
Organism: Platerodrilus igneus; assembly: GCA_036346225.1. NCBI lineage: Eukaryota > Metazoa > Arthropoda > Insecta > Coleoptera > Lycidae > Platerodrilus > Platerodrilus igneus. Next base: position 10,524,524 of record JARFIW010000624.1, on the reverse strand, counting down.
AACATAGAGCCATGCCTGGCTGACATGAAAACAATGTGATTACACACCGTGAAGCTTTTGAAAAGGATAAAATACCGCGAAGTTCCATTATTTTGAGGTTGAAGGCAATCTGACAAAACAACATTAGGTCACCTGGTTATCAATGTGTCTTTTGTGAAACAGAGCATGCAGTATTTATCCGCCATGCTGAAGAAATGTGCACCTTCAGATTTCCAATAACAAGGTTTGATTTAAGGAGCATCGTTAAAATGTAAATAGACAAAAAAGTGTGATTGTAAATTAATTCCAGAAAAATGTTCCTGGAAAAACATGGGCAGACAGGTTTCTGAAACGCCATAAACAAGAACTTTCTCAGAGGTTTTGCAGAAATTTTAAGCGTGTAAGGGTTGCTGTAGATGAGGAAACAGTACAGTCATTTTTCAGGCACTTGGAAGAAGAAATGGATGGCATTCCACCTCATCTCATTTACAGCTATGATGAGACGAAAATGGTGGATGACCTAGGCAAAAAGAAAGTGTGTAACAAGGGTGTAAGTACCCTGAAGCCATTTAAAACTCGACAGAGGCAGAGGTTAGTATAATGATATGTAGGAATGCAGCTGGATACGTTTTGCCTCCATATGTCAATTACAAGTCTGAACACTTGTGGACATCATGGATCTAGGGTGGACCAGCAAACACCGCTGTAACAGGTCAAAATCAGGCTGATTTAACACAAACAGCTTTAAAGATTGGTTTTTAATTCAGTTTTGCCGATTCTATGCAGAGAAGAAGGGAAAAAACTGCTCATACGTGACGATTTGAGTTCACATATAAATCTTTATGTCCTGAAATCATGCAATGAGCATAACATTGAATTTGTGGCTTTCCCTCCAAAAGGCACCCATTTGTTGCAACTCTTAGATATGACCTATTTTAGACCACTAAAATGTCAATGGGGCCAAATTTTATATGAATGGGAAACATCTCCTGAAGGGCAGAGATCACTCACTATCCCTAAAAATGTGTTTCTTTCTTTACTAAACAAATTGTAGGAAAGAATTTTAAAAAAACTCTGCACAAAAACTGAGAGCTGGCTTTAAAAAAACAGGAATTTTTCTCACAAATGTAACTCCAGTTCTGCAACGATTGTCTAATTTCAAGAACGTCCATGAATCTGCAGATCCAGAACTTTTTACACAATCATTTGTGCAATGCCTAGAAGAGAAGCGGCAGCAAGTTGTTGTTCAGAGTAAGAGTAAAGATAGAAAGAAGAGACTAAATATTGTGGCAGGAAAGAGCATTTCTGTAGATGAATTACAACAAATGTCTTCACTTTTTACTTCAAAGTACGAAGATGCTCCTTCAACGTCAAAGGGCAGAACGAACAAACCAAGAAAGAAGAAGCTGAGGAATCTGAAATTTATTATGTTTCTGAATCCTCTTTGAACCTTTCAGGGGAACTAATTGAAGATGTGGCAATAGAAGATGTCTTATTGAATGGTCATGACTACATCTCAAAACCGGGTGACTATGTAGCAGTGGAATATAAAGACGAATCTTTGCCGGGGATAGTCAAATTTACCAAAATGATGGAGCATGTCAACTGCATGGCACGTTGTGGACAGTGTTGGAAGTGGCCAGAGAAAGAAAATTGTATCTCTTACTCAAATAAGGACATTAAATTCTCAATAAATCCTTTAACAAAAATGAGCACGAAGAGGGTATTAGATCGTGTGCCAGAACTCGAAGCTAGATGGGGAAAACTATTGAAGTAAAAACATTAGAACAAACTTTCATTTTATATTGATGATTCCTCGTGTATGGTTCTCTAAAGTCTTGATCATTGATTTTTGTTTTAATGCTTGACTGTGCTCTGATAAGGGTCTAAATTTTATTCATTTTCAAGAAAATGTATAGTTTTTTTGCACAAAATGATGTTTTTGTGTTGTTAAAAACATGTGTGGCTGTCATATATTTCCGATAAAATCTGCCAACTACTATCTAGTGTTGATTTAGTATGGGAATTTCCATATGAACCACATACAACAATGGTTCAATGTTTAATAACTAATATATACTTGAAAATCAGTGAATCTCGGTGAAATAAGACATAAAATTAGAAATCTCTCAATTGTATAAATAGAAACATGTTAAAAAATGTTTTCCAATTCCCAAGTTATTGAATTTATATAAAATTCACCAATAAAAATTAATCAGCTGATTTCACGTTAAGCGTATTGGCTACCTAAAGAAAGTCGGTCCCAGGTCGCAACACAAATTGAAGGCAATCATTCTTTTAAACTTTAACAATTTTTGCTTAGTGTACTCAAACCAAATATTTCAAACATCAATAAATCAAAGTCACCTTCAATTTGTGTCATAAATGTCAAACTTGAAGTTTTTATTATTTTGACAACGATCCTAGGTCATGGATCGAAACGTAAATAAAGATGATTTTAAAAACTATGAGTGGTTTAATTCCCAAAGAAGATTAAGAAGAATGCTAAACAAACCACAACAAACATACAGGGAGTATTTACTTCAAAATCTTTATCTAACACTGTTTATGACCAATAGGCTTTAAAAACAAACCTGCATACAGACGAGAAGCTGTTGAAAAGTATCCTACTTCAATTAGACAAGCTGTAAGTCAAAAATTCAGAGGACTACAGTTGCGTAGTTTTACGGTACTGCATGTGCTTGACGACATTGAAGATGCAGAAGAACAAGTTGCAGTTCCCCGGTGTGTTTGGGGATCCGAAGATTCATTTGAACTGATGGAGATTGGTAGGTATATCTATATTTAGTGGCCGGTAGATAGTAGCCGCTAGCTTTACTAACCTTAAATTTTCTGGGGTTAAAACTGTACGTAACAATCTTACTGTTTTAGAGTTATAAGGTTCGCTAATCAGGGTAACGATATAGTAAACGACTTTCAAAATCATATTTATCAAGATTTTATTACACACCTTATAGTGCTGAAATAATTGGTGCCTACTTACAGAAGCTTCCATGTTTCACCTAAATTAAATTAATTGAGAACTAAAAATTACTAAATTCCTATACAGCGTATGAGAATACAAGAGCCAGTTAAATCCAATTTAAGAGATAATTAATCACCTAATTGATTTTCTTTAATAACATGAATCAACACTAGTTTGACATGTAAGGTCAAGAGCGATTGCCTTAACGGACAGAAGGTGTAAAGAGGTGAAGGACATTTCTGTTACATAAGCAGAACATCCTTCCTTCACAACATATATATGCAACTGCTGTTTTGCTAATTTTATGGGTTTGAGGAAATTATTTGTTTAGCATTAAAGTTTTGAAACGGTTTCGTTGAATCGCTAAGATTGCCTTTTCGCTCAAGAGAACTATAAAATTGTAGGAAAAATTTATTTTATGTTGATGTAAAAAGATCGTGGTTTTCTAGAAAGGATATTATTCCAAGCAATAAAATTATCATTATTTAAGTACTGATGTAAATATTCTTTGCAATTGTATAGGAAATTAATCTCTATTGCATATTTATTGCATTGGTTATCGCTGCTGAAGTCGTAAATTATAATCACGAATGAAAAATGATTTAAATGGTATAAAAATTGCAGTGTGTTAACCACTACTGAATATTTTCAATGGCTTTATATGGTGATAATTGATTTATTGTGAAAGCTGTAAACGGTTCAATTATTGGTGTTATTTATTTTATTGCTTAATACGCAAAAGGAAAAGGCGTACTTAAAGAACCCGCATGATTTCTTTCACATCGGGCTCACCAATTGAATCGATGATTTTTCAATAAGTAACAATTTCTAGAAATCAACATATACGAGAAAGCAATATGCATATCTGTGAACCAAACAAGCCTAAAGCTTTAGACTAATTGTATTATGATTTAGTTAACCCATCTTTGTTAGTAATTATACCCTGTTAATTAAAAAGAGTGTCTGCACGAACATTGTTTTTATTTTCAGTGTCATTTTGGATTTAAGCAGCTGAAAGATTGTTACGTTGATTTCCCTACGTTAGAACTTCCCTGCATTCTTCTAATTAAAAATCCCATTTTCTTCAATATTCACTTTCATGATTAAGAATATTAATAAATTATACGACCCGCCTAACATACTTTTAACATTCAATATTTATTATAATTAATTTTTTTAATGGGAAAAGTCTTCAAATATTAATATTGATACATCATCATTAGGTCTTCAGTCCTGGAACTGGTTAGACGCGTACCATCATTGTTTCCTATTCTGAACTAACCTACACATTTCCCTGAAATATCCACAGTCTGCATCGATCACTATCTGATCTAGGTCTACATCTACCTCCTTTTCCTATCTCTGCTTGTAATATATCCCATACTATTCCTCAAAAATGCCTTAGAACGTATTCTGCCCTTCTATGTCTCCTATTTTTTTTCTCACAGATATCCCGCTTGCACTACTATTTCTATAACCTATTTGTTATTAACTTTGTCTGTCCATGCTATCATCCTTATACATCTGAAGCACAACATTCCAAAAGTCTGCTACCGTTTTTCTGTCTGCTTTTCCTACTGCCCGTATTTCATAGGCATACTGTGCTGTGCTCCACACATATGCTTTCAACAATTTTCTTCTTGTTTCTATGTTTGATGTCTTTCATCATTGGCGCTGTTCTTTCTTGTTAGATGTAGTCCGATCCCCTTCTATTGTTTTACAATTATATACCCTATTTCTTCGACATTCAGTGGTTGTGAAGGGGGAGGCGGCTCCGTGGCGTAGTGGTATGTGTGTGACTACTACGCCCAAGGTCCCGGGTTCGAATCCCGACACGGTCCGCTTGAAAAATGTTAGGCGAGCATTTTTCACAAAAGTACACCCTCGTTCGGATGAGAGGTAAAATGGAAGTCCCCTGTACGTGTTGTCACGCACGTTAAAGATCCCTACCTTGCTTGGAACAGCAAGGGTTCGGCAAAATTCCAAATTTTCCAGGTAAAAAAAACTCGCTTCCTGGCCAATGTAGTACCTTCGGGGGGAGCATTGGAAAATTACATGTAAGGTTGTGAAGAGGGGTAAGCAGCCTGTGGTTGCCAAGTTTCCCCAGCACTTGAACATTTACCAATTTAATATTTTTCCAATATATCTTTTCGCACAGTCAACATTAGTTACAGATATTTCACAACCATCACCTGTAGTTGTTTATAATAATCATCATATTTATCTGCGCTCATTTTTCGTCTCGAAACTGGTTGGGCACGTACCTGAACTTATTTATATTCTGAGCAAACCTACATAGTTCTCTGAAGTTCTCGCACAACCTGTATACAGCTCGATGCCCCTTCTATTGTTTTCTAATTTTATGCCTTGTTTCACCGAGATTTAGTGAAGGGGGTTAAGCAGCCTGTGGTTGCCAATATTGATACAATACAAAATATATTATAAAGAAGGATTAAAATCATTTTGTACTGTTACGATGATAGAATAACAGATATGGGGTTCGATCGCCTTGCGGATTAAGAACGTTTTCTTCGGTTACAGTTTTAACAGTTTCGTATTTGTTTCTAGTGGTGGTCGTCGGAAAAATAGTGTACAGTACTCGCGTGAAGTGACATTTCACACTCGTGGAATAGTCGCACTCGGCTTACGCCTCGTGCGACAATACTCTTCCACTCGTGTGAAATGGGTCACTTTCACACTAGTAATGTAATATACTATTAGATAAAGCCCCATGTTATCTCGAGTTATGCTTGCATTTTATTTCAATTTAGTATGGTGGGTTTTCAAGTCATAGTTTAAAACGAATTTTATTATACGTTAGTTGAACGCCCGATTTGTATTGCGAATGTGAGGTTGCATATACATAGTATATTGGGATCTCCGTACATTATCGTTTCTCTTGCATCGAACTGGTTTAATTACATTCATAATTATTTAACTAATACGAAAATATAAGGTTGAAACTTTACCTAGACTAAAGTCTATTAATTATTTCACAAACAGATAGCGTTAACTAAACTAAAAAGTGTTAGGGACACATAAAAAAATATTCAATTGTCCAATTTAAATACCACATGTTATTTTACGCTAATTTAAAAATATATTTAATAATTTTGAGGTCATGTACTTTGACTCTTAATCAACGTGACGAATTCCTTTATACATATTAAGTAAAACTAACTCTATGTTGAAACATGCTATTTTATCAGGACTTAAGTAATTAAATTTGATTGTGAGGTCCACGTAGTACTACTGATGGCTAAAGATTAAAATATGTAATATGAATTATTAAGAGAGCTCAAACTTTTTAGAAAATTTATTATGAAATATTCAATTTAGAGATCTTTATGTTTTTTTGAATACAAAACCTTATTATATTTCTGTTCTATAAAATTAATAGTAGAAAAAGATTATATTGAAACAAATCAAGGAATTTAATCAAATAAAATCCATTTTTGCATGACTTTTTTATTATTCAAAACACAAGTAAAACTTACAGGCCATTCATGATCAGAAATTGTGTGATAACAAATACCCTGGGTGTATATTTTTGGAACTTAAATTCTATTATATTATTTTTGGTAAATATTTTTGAGGACACAAACGGTGTCCATGTTGTGCATTTGTTTGTTCACAGGTTAAGTCGAGACATCTGTATGACATCTGGTAATTGAGATTTTGGTAAGCGTTTTAAAAAAGTGAAATTCGGGTTTTATGGCTATATTAGTGGTGTTGATATAAGGTTTCCGCATTCCCCTAATACAAGCACAGATAATTTTTGTAGGTTGTCGTATTGAAAAATACGGTGGCACTCATTATTTATATTTTTGGTCATTTGACAACCCATGACCCAAGCTCATGATCTACTCAGAGCTAACACTCTACTAGCCGTTTATGTCTAAAGAGTTTTTCTTTTCCTCAAGCCGTTTTCCATCCAACTTTACCTTGGACTTTCATTGTTAATAAGAAATTCTCGACCTTGTGATATCAGGTAAGGGTTTAGGATATATAAGGGTGCAATTTGTTATCTGATATTCACGAAGGTAAACTTTTTTTGCTTTCATCGTTCGGATGAGAGGTAAAATGGAGGTCTCGTGTACATGTTGTCACGCACGTTAAAGATCCCTACCTTGCTTGGAACAGCAAGGGTTCGGCAATATTCCAAATTTTCGAGGTAAAAAAAACTCACTTCCTGGCCAATGTAGTACCTTCGGGTGGAGCATTGGAAAATCACATGTAAGGTAGTGAAGGGGGGTAAGCAACCTGTGGCTGCCAAGTTCCCCAGCACTTGAACATTTACCAATTAAATATTTTTTCCAATATATCTTTTCGCACAGTCAACATTAGTTGCAGATTAAGTAGACAACCCAGAAATTCTTCGGCATCTTATTGACGTTCTTTTCTACGAAATTGTCGCTACGAGCACCATAAAGTAAATTGTGTATCCAAACTAGTTTAAATGGCTTGGCGTAGTTAACAATTGTGTTGTATTCCTTTTTCTGGTTTTTGTCTTGACGCCGTCCATATCTGGGTGTTGTAGGAATATCATTAAACTCTAAGACAAATTTCACCATGTTTTCAATTGTGGTTGTACTAGTTTTCTTTTTTAAGGCAAAAGGCATGTATTGGAAAAGGATTTTGAATAAATTGTGAATAGGTGGACATGGTATAATCACTTGTAGTATTGAATTTGTATAGCAGTAATTGCTTTTGTTAATTTCAAGCTAATAATTTTATTTTCAACGGTGTGAGCTGCTAGAAATTCCCTCAATCGATGTGAATTTGAATCGTTTAAATTTGATTTCAACGGTTTTGTTAGTGAGAGCGATTGTGTTGGTTATTTTGTCGATCTCTTGACTACATTAGATTCCAGTTTTGGAATATTGTTCTCAAAATTATATTGAAATGAAAGATATTCTTTGTCATCGTTGTTATTAGGTAAGCTTGCCCATAAGTTATTTGGTGTTAATTCTTGAGATTCGCCATTGTTATCTTTGTTAAGCTCGTTTGGAATTTTAATCTCATGTATGCCGTTTGTCTGTAGTTTGTGTAACAGGCGTTTCTTTTTAACGTTGTGTTTTCTTCAATGTTGGTTGTATTCGTGTGGTTTTGGGTGGCATTGTTTAGATATTCTGACTTATTGGTTGATGAGCCAGGACACGTTGAAAAACAGGTTTGAATAGGAATTGAGTATTTTGGGGAATGAAAAATAGATATGGAGTTGGGTTTGTTGTTGCAAGATTGATTTTTGAATGTGAATTTATTTATTTTTTGGTCGTAGATATTTCGCCAAGTGAATGTGTGGAAGGAAAAGTTCCTAAGAATGAGGCGGCGTTGCCTCTTTGAATGGCAATGCTGATGTTTTGGATGAGAAATGAGGTGACCCTTGGGTCGTTCTTTTCAACGGATATTTGTCTGCCTATTTCTTTAATAAATTTCAAACCTATAAAACCGAAAAGATCTGAAGTTTCAATTGCTATTGCTTTAAAAAGATATAGTTGTTTTCTAATTGTTTGTATTTTGAATTTTTTTTTCTCCCATATATAGCTGCAGCATCCGCAGAGGTAGAAGTGGATTTGACGTGTGAAGGGGCCCAAGTATCAATGCACGTGAAGTCCCATACAACCGGTTTACCACATTTCCAGGGGATAAGCGTCATACCGTCTGGATGTTTACCGTTCATTTACATTTCCAATGCTCCACCCGAAGGTACTACATTGGCCAGGAGGCGAGTTTTTTGTTGCCTGGAAATTTAGAATTTTGCCGAACCCTTGCCGTTCCAGGCAAGGTATGGATCTTTAACGTGCGTGACAACACTCACACACGGGACCTCCATTTAACCTCTCATCCGAACGAGGGCGTAATATTTGTGAAAAATGTTCACCTGCCATTTTTCAAGCAGTCGGCCGTGTCGGGATTTGAACCCGGGACCTTGGGATCCGTAGTCTTACGCTTACTACATTGATCCACGGCGACGCCTCTGGATGTTTACCATCATCTGGACTGGTACCTAATGATCCTAAACAACACAAAATTTGGGCTGTGGACAGACTGCGTTTTATTAAATTATTAACTGATGAGTGGCGGAAAAACGACCGGCACTTAGCTTGCACCTTAGGTCATGCCTGCCGACGGTGTCCACAGTGGTACCACAGCGATAGCGATGAGGGACGCAAGTTTGACAGCTCAGTCGAAGGTTGATGGCAATGCGGAAGCTTTCGTTGTCTAAAAGTGTATCTAGTGATGCTGTCGGCAGGGCATTAATCCATGCACCTGATTCTTTTATAGAGGCTGCATTGAGACGAGCTTTATCTTAAATAGACTCTATTTTTTAAGCAGAAACTCTTTTTCGATATTGATTAGTGGGACGTCCCAATGTTTTTGATGGCATTTGTTTTCGTCGTTTATTAATAGATTTGTTTTTTGGACCAAATATTTTCAGCTTCTAGTATTATAGGGTCTTCTTCGGTGAAGAAAGGAGGTAGGATGGAGTCACTTAACCACTTTGAATAATATGAAGAAGATAGAAAAGTTGGAAGGGCAAGGGAGGTAATTGAACGTATTCCTAGTCTTCCTTTAGAAATTGATAGAGTAGCCCGATTCCAACTATTTGACTTCAAAGCGATGTTTATTAAAGATTATAACGAAAGACGAGTTATGTTATCAAAATCGTATCCGATATTTGAGATAGGGTATTGAAGGTTGTAGAAATGGATCGATATTAGATAGAGGCAGTGTTTTAACATGTATTGGGGTAAGACAAAGTTTAGGTATGCATTGACTTTGAAACTACTAGGGCAGATAAATTAAATTTGGTTTGTATATATACCACTGGGAAGTGGTGAGTCGCTCTCTGTAAAATTTCATACGAGCTTCGAACTACTTTTGTATATGAGTCAAGCGATTAGTGAGTTTCTGATATTTTATCGAAATCATTTCTGTAGAAATAATAGTTTGAAAAAAATCGAAGCGTGATAGACAGTAAGTAGACATTACTTTTTTAATTTGGTGGCCGGTGCTTGTTGGGCACTCAAATGGAAGTGTGGATGTAATTGGAACGTTAGCTGATGCATGGAGGTTTGGAGTTATGGTGGATTGGAGAAATATAAATTTTGGATAGATGATTGCTGTTCCAAATGGTGTGAGTCAACTTGGGGTGATTCCAGTACGTGCAGTCGTTGAGGTCAGCGATGGTTTAATGTCAGATACCTGTTTGTGCTACATTCCAGGTAACTGATATTTCTGTAAAAACATTTTTTTTGGTGATTATTTGATGTTATGACATTCTGTGCTTTTGGGGGTGCATTTTGGTGAATTCTATGGACAAAGAAATTGATTATGTAATAGTTATAATGAATTATTTCAAAGTATGTTGAGATCGAAATTTGTATAATAAATAATTGTATATTAACGGCTTATGTAAAAGGTTAAATAGGTTTTAGGTGTTTTTTTTAGTGCAAAATAAAGTTTTGCACAAGTTCAAAAAGGTTTATTTACTATGAGCTCTTATTAGACCAGGGTGTTAACGTAAGGTTATGGTTAAGCCCAGTTACTTTCAATACTACGGAGCCCAACCTCTCTTAACATAAATTGAATTGGAAAAGTAATTTACAAGGGCTTTTGTTTCTCAGGTAGATTTCAGTACTTAATAAAACAACTCAATTTGTGGTTTTGTTTTCAGTTTTCTTGGTTGTGCGCAAGGATATTATGACTTCAACGCTGCGGCTTGAATAAAATTGGGTTTGGAGCCAAATATTTCGCTTTCTTATATCTATCAATATTCGTGAAAAGGGCCGTTTCCAGGAGTTACGGGGGGCCATAACTTGATATTGTAGTAATTAGAAGAGATTAGCTGTTACGAGATTAAGTAGTGGTTAGCCCACAAGACCCGGTTTGCCTTAGCCAGTAGAATTAAGTACTATTTTTAGATCTGGATAGAAACGAATGCATCAACATTAATTGCAATGACCGAAATCTTATACACACATTACTTTCTTAATAATAAGGCTACAAGTACTTTAAATTTAGGGCTTGATTAGATCTTAGATCTTTACTATCGACGGTAGAACTAACTGATATTCTGAAAACTTCATACTGAATTTCACGAATGGATGGGTGTTCCTTGCTAATAGAATATAAATAATTAAGAATGAACATTGGCAATCGATTTCTAGAGGATGTAGTTTTAGGTCTTATTATTTTTAAAACAATTAAAGTCGACTCAATACTATAAAGACAAACCTTCGCCAATCTCGGAAGGCTTTCAGCGAACCCGGTAAATCTGAAACCTTCAAACACGCTCAGCAAATTTAATCCAATCGCCATAATTTAGTGAAGAACCTGTAAAAATATGCCATCATCAGACCTATCGTAGTAACGATTCAATTCTTACTTTGCTTAATTAAAGGTCTTGCCAATTTTCGTCGACTGAATAATAGTCTTGAAATTCAAAAAAGGAAAAAGTGTTGGAATGAATTGTGATCACGTTTTTAGTACCTACTCAATATTGAATAAAAGGGCTGAAGTATATTAATACGAAAAGCCTTTTACGAAGTTACCGCTTAATGTAAATTGTGAAGTTGGATTTATAACATTTGGGAGTGGTTGTATATAGTAGTTTGATTTTAAATATTACAATGTAATCATAAGGTAATTTGAGACTTGTCAGATTGTTTCTTAAACCAGTTTACTTTTGGGTATATTGATGAATTCGAGAGGTGCTTGTCTTTCAGTAATTTTTATTATTTACATCGATTGCTTATTATAATTCCTATGAAAATATAAGGTTTTAGACATCAAAATTATCAATAATGCTTTCCTTAATTTTATTTTATAGTAGGTGGGTGAACTTAATCGATTTGGGCGTTAATTCGGAGGTTCTAATTTCATGGTATAAAATTTCATTCTCCTTAAGGCATTTGTTTTATGAAAATGTGTCTAAATTAATTTTATATGCATTTTATTTATACTTTATGTTAATTTACCTATGAAGCAATTGGTTAATTATCGCTTTCTATCAAATTCTGGACATGTTAACGGTAATACCTTTATTCCGCTCTAACATTACCTGTGGCGATACAAGAAAATGTAGCCAAACTTGTTAGTATCCGTTAATTGATAATTCATAATTACAATTTATAATTATTCTGCCCTAATGGATTAGTTCCTCATTGCTAAATTGTCATATGCGATTTGGTTTATTCAGTGTTCTAGTTTGAGAATTTAGGAGTCATTGTGCCATTTCAGGGAATATTTGAAGCTCAGAATTTATCAATTAAACATTTAACTTCGATATAATTTACTGATTCGTCTGTCAAAATGATTTTAGAATATTTTAACATTAACTTTAAGAGCGTTAATTTAATTGTTTAAGAGTATAGTACTCGGTCATTAGAATTAGATGTTCATCAAATATAGTTCCTATAATCAACCGGATCACTCAGCCACCACTAGTATTAGTGTACATTTTTGAAAGTCTCTATTCTTCATTTCCACTCAAACTGTTCATTGTCAAGTCTTCAGTTCAGGTATGGTTGTCGCGTACCGCCATTGTTTCCTATTCCTGCCATAACCGAGGCATTCCCTGAAATTTCCAGCCTACATCTTTTTTTTCTGTTGAATTTCTGATCTGGTGTCTACAATCTATACTCGTTTTTCCTGTATCTTTACATTATGCAGCGTACGGTTTCAGATAGAAAGAAAGTCTTTAAAGTGCGGTTCCGACGAATTCACGATTACGAAACGGAACCCATGAAACGTAGAAAGTACAGAGCTAACTACCAATTCGGAGGTGGTCTAGATTTATTACATTTATCGAAATCGATTTTCTGTAACATAATTATTTGATATTTCTATTAAAATTGCTTTTTTAAATAAGTAAAGTTACTATTTTAAATGCAATTTTAACTCTATGGACAAATTTTATAATTGTTCCACGAAGTGCATTTCGTAGGTTTTTTATAATAAGATCTAACCACCAAAAAATAATACTGATACTTTCGTATTAGCAGATGGGCTAACGTTTATTTTATTTTCGAAACTTTTCGGGTCCGCATTTACCATAACTTTCATTAGCGTATCTGATTTCAAACGTGGGTTTTAAAAGTTTTTTCCGGTCAGAACCATGTGAAATGTTAAAACCCAGTCAGATACATGTGACGGAATGCTTATAGGCAATCCATGAGGCTGGAGTAGGAACAGCATCGCCGTGAGTCAGCAACAACGTACTGCTTCCGTAATTGCGAAAATGAAGTTGAGTTACTCAAAAATAATCGGTATCTACATAATAATGGATATGACCTCCAGCTAAGAGTTGAAGGTTGATTATACTAATATTTAAACATCTAATTCTCACCGATACACGTAAGATCTACATCCTTATTTAATTAACTGTTTATCGCTCTTGAAGTAACGGAACGAGTAGTTTATAAATTACCTATGAGGACTAACAGCTGAATTAAATTCAAATTGTTTTAATTAACAAGAACTTCGATTCGAGCCTCGAGTTATCACAATACCAAACGAGATTAGAAACACTTGAACCCAAGCTTTCCGCAATATGAATTAACAATATTTTAACGAGTCCTTAGCTGGCAATAATTATAAATTGTAATTATGAATTATCTATAAAACTGATACTGTCAATTTTCCGTACATTTTCTTGTATCGCCACAGGTAATGTAGAGCGGAATAAAGGTATTACGTAAATGATATCCAGAATTTGATAGAAAGCTATAATTAACTAATTACGCTTCATATACTGGTATTTAACATACTTGTATAAATAACATGCATATACAATTTCATGTTAGACACAGTTTTCATAAAACAAATGCCTTAAGGAGAATGAAATTTTATACCATAAAAATTAGAACTTGTGATTTAACGCCCAAATCGATTAAGTTCACCCACCTACTATAAAATAACCTAAAGCAAATCAATGTCGATAATTTTCAAGTCTAAAACCTTATATTTTCATAGGAATTATAATAAGCAATCTCCTCTATATAATTAATAATTTACTGAAAGACAAGCACCTCTCGATTCATCAATATACCAAAAAAAGTAAACTGGTTTAAAAAATACAATCTGACAAGTCTCAAATACCACAAAAAAAGATAGACATTGTAATATTTAAAATCAAACTGAATATAGAAGAACCACTCCCAAATTTATAAATCGAAATTCACAATTTATATTAAGCGGTAGCTTCGTAAAGTGGTTTTCGTATTAATAAAACATCCAGCCGCTTTTATTCAATATTGAGTGGTACTAACAAAAATGTGAGATCATAATTCATAAAACTTTTTATTTATTTTCGATTGAATTTCAAGACTATTATTCAGTCGACAGGTACGCTGTGAAAACCTTTATTAAAGCAAGAATAAGAACGAGAATCGTTCCTACGTTGGGCCTGATGATGGCATATATTTTACAGGTTCTTCACTAAATTATGGCGATGTATTAAAATTGTATGTATTGTTTTTGACTGGTTTCAGATTTACCTTGTTCGTCTGAAAGCTTCATAAATTGGCGAAGTTTCAGCAATTTATAGTATGAGTTGAGTTTAAAGTTGTTTTAAAAAATAATAAGACTAAAAGACTACATCCTGTTAGAAATCGATATGCCAATTTCATTCTTAATTATTTATATTCTATGTAGCAAGAACACCCACGCCCATTTATGTGAAATGTAGTATTAAATTTTTTTAATTAGCAATTATGATTTTAGTTCTACCTTGAAGTAGTAAAGATCTAAGATCTAATCAATTTATAAAATTTCGAAAGTCACGCGGAGACTAGATTATTAAGAAATTTTTGTGTGTATAAGATTTCGGTTATTGCAATAATGTTGATGCTTCGTTTCTATCCAGACAAAAAATAGTACTTAATTCTTCCGGCTAAGGCAAACCAGGTCTTGTGTGCTAACCATGTACTTAATCTCGTATGATGTAATCTATAGCGAAAACTGACTACAATATCAGTGATGTAACTACAATTTATGGGCTACCCGCTACTCCTGGAAAAGACCCTTTTTGAGGAACATATTGAACATATAAGAAAATCGAAAAATTAAGTATATATTACATTACACCTCCCCCCCCCTTTTATTCTATTTTAATAATGCTCCGACAGCTTTATTCTCAGCACTTTCAACAAAACCAAACAACAAAATCTAACCCCTTTGATCAGTGGCGCAACTACGGGGGGGGCTATGGGGGCTGAAGCCCCCCCCCCAGGAGCTCAATATTTTTTAAAATGTATCACTTTGAATTGCGAAACCGTGTTTTGAAACAGCGGCACTGACGAGCGACGATGAATTAATAGCGGATTGACGCCCTATATTCACTTTCCATAATAGTTATTTTGGCCCAAAACTTTGAATTTAAAGTTGTAGAGATAACCTTAATACAACCTCACTTTGCATGCATTGATAGTGTAATTGTTATGGACGCAACTATAAAAACAGATTTCAATTGAATCGTTGTGCCAAAATTACAATCATGAATAGAGTAGATATTCTGTAAGGTCACCCCGAGTCCCGAAGTGTCGCTTGCTTATATTCTATGGGACTATTAATACTATATTTACCTGCTACATAACTTGCATGCGCATGCTACACCCCCAAGCAATTTAACCCAACGTTTATAGTTCGTTTAAACGGTACTTCTTTTCTTATCACCTACATCAAGTTGTAGAACAGAAAATACTTAACTACCCCACCAGCTTCATTGTTGTGTCAGATTTCATTGTGTGTTCTCTGTAACGAAATAATTTTACTGCTACAAGGTTACAACACTATTTCATGTGCCAATTGCGTTGCGTGTGTTTGCGTTGAATTAAAAATTTAATTGAATTATTGTCGAGGTTTAGTTGCATTAAAGTTAAAACTAAGAATTAAGTATTAAGTGTCGTATTTAAATATAACATTTAAGTTATTTTCAAAAGTTCGGTTAAGTTTACGGTATTAATTTTAATTTGATTTCTCTGGTGAATTTTATAAATCTCAAAATGAGCCAAAGTACACCTACCGGTAAGAAAAGAACTATTCACGATTTTTTTTAGCGTAGCTTCTATTTCTAAAAAAAAAGGCGACTGATTTAAAGTGCGATTCCGACTTAAATACCGGTACTGATGTGCAATCGAAAATACTTTTACCAGTAGCTTCTTCGTCATCTTGCGCTACACCACAGTTAGCTACTCCGATATCTTACTCTCATATGGATATTTTTAATTTTAAAGGAAAAATATTGAAGGACGAAGAAAAGTTTGAAGTTTTGAGAAATGTGTGGGTTCCCGAAGAAAACTTTCAGTTTCCCGTTGTTCAAATTGGTAAACAAAACAGAAAATTTAATTACTCATGGCTCAATAAATACAAATGGTTGGCTTATTCTCAAATTGAAGACGGTGTGTATTGCAAATATTGTGTTCTGTTTGCTAAGCAAGAGGTTGGAATAAGTGCATCGCAAGCAACAGGTCAACTAGTTAATAAAGCTTTCAAACAGTGGAAGAAAGCTACAGAACGTTTTATAATCACGAAGTGTTGGAATACCACAGAGCAGCAGTGCTTCGTTCAAAACTTTTGTCGAAATTATGACGGGCAAGACAACACGAATTGATAGAATGCTTGATAGCGCTTCAAACATGCAAGCAGTTGAGAATCGGTTGAAAATATGTTCTATCATAAAACCATAATTTTCTGTGGACGTCAAGGACTATCCTTGAGAGGTCATCGAGAATCAAGCGCTTTTGATGTAAATGAAGAACCGGCCAAAAATGAAGCGAATTTTCGAGCATTATTACGATTTCGCATTGACGCTGGTGATCAAAATTTGGAAAAACATTTAACTGGAAGTAGACGAAATGCTACCTACATAAGCTGGAAAAGTCAAAATGAGATTATTGATTCATGCGGATCAATAATCATGCGAAAAATAACCGAAGAAGTTAATGCTGCAAATTGTTTTTCAGTACTAGCCGACGAAACTACTGATATTTCTAATATAGAGCAATTTGCACTTTGCGTTAGATATGTAAAAAAGGACGAAAACGAATACAAAATTTGCGAAAACTTTCTTAAATTTGTTCCAGTAGAAAATACAACGGGTGCTCATCTTGCTGACACTATAATTACTAGCCTACAGGACTGCCACGTGGAAATGAAATATTTAAAAGGTTATGACGGAGCAGCTTCTATGAGTGGTAAATTTAAAGGAGTTCAAGCAAGAATTTTAGAAAAATACCCTACAGCTAAGTACGTTCATTGTGTCTCACATAACTTGAATCTAGCCATTTCCGATTCCGTATCCGTTTCTTCCATTAGAAATTCTTTTGCAATAGTTGGAAAGATTTACAATTTTTTTAACTATCCAAAAAGACAAATAGTGCTTCAAAAACATATTTCTAATTCTGAAAATGCCTCCAAAGCTCAAAAATTAAAACAACTATGTCCAACTCGATGGGTACAACGGCACGATTCAATTTTGATTGCAATTGAATTACTTTTGTTCATCGTTGACGCTCTAGAAAAAATTTGTACTTCTTGGGATGATAAAGATGCTTCATCAGACGCATTGATTTTAATAAATTTAATTAAGTAATCCGAATAGCATTACTGTGCGCGGAGTGTTTATTCGGTTACACACTTTACTTGAGTAAGGGTCTTCAGCGTGCAGACATAGAACTTCACACGGCTATCGACCAGGCTCAACTTGTTATTACTTCTATCCAAAAAATAAGGGATAACTCAGAGACAGAATTTAAACATTTGTATCAGAAAGGTTTGGAAATGAGCAGATTGTTAGGGTTTACAATTACTGTACCAAGAATAACAGCAAGACAAATAAAACGTTGCAACATTCCTAGTAGTAATGAAGAGGAATATTACAGAAGAGCTATATTTTTGCCCTGGGTAGACTCTTTTTTGAACAATATGTCTGATAGATTTGAAAAACACAAAACAGTTCTCGTTAATTTTTCCAGTCTATTGACCAAATCATCTCAAACAACTTTTTCTGAACAAGCAGCCAACTTTATTAGCTTAGCATCATTTTATAAAAACGATCTGGAATGCAACAACGAAGCAGACCTTAAAGCTGAATTTAAAATGTGGCAAGAGGATATGATTAAACAACCAAACGAAAAAAGAAATGCTATAGACTGCTTAAACATTTGCAATGAACATTATTTTCCAAGCATTCATAAATTGCTCAAAATATTTTGTACGTTACCTGTTTCCATTAGTACAGCTGAACGATCATTTTCAACACTAAAACGAACGAAAACATATTTAAGAAACACTATGAAAGAAAGCAGATTAAATGGTTTAGCACATTTAAATATACATCGAGAAATCTCTATATCCGTTGATGAAGTGATTCAAGAACTTCAGAATCGCGGTCCTCGCCGACTTGATTTCAACTTGTAGCGACGAGCGCGCATCCGCGCGTCGCTATTAGAACACCTGAGGTTGAGGATGAAATTTCCGAACGACACTAGACCATCTTATATATATATGTATATGTATATGTATATGTATATATATATATATATATATATATATATATATATATAGTGGCCTATTAGAATTACTTGCAAATAAATATGCTTACTTTTGTTAATTTTTGACTCGATAACTTACTTTTTAATATATATGTATATAGTTTTTTGTAGACCCCCAGGGTGAAATCCTGGTTGCGCCGCTGCCTTTGATTTTCCTTCCTCACTTTATGAATGTATCCCTTTCTTAAAATACCGGTTGCACATACACACGCCAATCCTTTTAAATATTATTTGGCTTTAAACTACAATCACTTACAACCAAACTTTCTATAATAACACATTAAATTCTACTTTCCTTGTTTGTTATGCCCTCTGATCTTGAAGTCCTCTCTGCTTCTTATTCTTTTCTTCAGCCGCTTGTTCTTACTCCTTCGAATAACCTTGTAAAATTAATCCTCTACTTGCTCCTATTAACTGCACTTTTAGCATGGTAAAATAAAACCACAAAATTCTTGGTTGATTCAATGTTTTTTGATTTGGAACAATTCTCTATACATACAAGTTTAATTTTCAGTTTCAATATATCACAAATCCCAGTTTTTTTTGTCTAAATTTTACAACTTTAGATAAACTAATTAGACTTCTGGTAAATTTTTAAATACTAGAATCTATCTTCTAAAAATATAATTTTTTTGACCATCACACAAAATTAATTTTATTTATCTTTTTGTTAACCCTGGCAACCTTTTCTTCAGATGTCTGCCTACTACACTTTTATTGTTGTTACAGTTCATATCTGTCTATAATGACCCTAAACCTTGTGAAATTAATCCTTTACTTGCTCCTATAACTGCACTTTCAGCATGGTAAAATAAAACCACAAAATTCTTGGTTGATTCTATTTTGTTTGATTTGGAACAGTTTTTTATACATACATGTTTAATTTTCGGTTTCAATATATCACAAATCCCAGTTTTTGTCTAAATTTTACAACTTTGGATAAACTAATTAGACTGACTTCTGGTAAATTTTTAAATAATAGAATCTATCTTCTAAAAATAGAACTTTTTTGACCATCACATAAAATTTTATTGTTACCCCCGGCAACCTCTCCTTCAGATGTCTGTCTACTACATTTTTATTGTTGTTACAATTCATATCTGCCTACATGGCCCTAAACCTACTATACAGTTTTTTATTAAATTATCACATTCTTCTTAATTATATCTGGCCATCTGTCAAATAAACATAATTAAAGTTCAATAAATCTACAAACATGTTCTTTTGAGTAATATTTCTTCTTGGTGCCTTTTAGGGTTCATTTTCATTTGTGAAACTTAATTCTAATACAACATGGTTTAATACAATACATTTTGTTTCAATTATTGGCTTATAAATACGTACATAAAGATGCCCCTTGATTTTGATCAATGAATACGTTCAAAACCAATCTCTTTAATCTCCAGTTCTAAAACATTTTTAACCCTTTTTATTTTATCATTATATAAGGCTCCACGGAATTTTAAATAAAATAATTTTTCTTAACTCCCATTTTCTCATCATATCCCAAATATTAAAAAAAAATTTTTTTCAAATTCGCTAAAATAATTAAATTATCTTCACAAATCTCTAACAACAATACATACAAATACAGAAACAGACATCACGAGTCAGCACTCTGTCCCTTGTAACGTGCATTTTTTAATGGCGTAACATTTTACACTACTAAATTCGTAAATACATTTCTGTAACTTGTTACGCTCCCTTTCTGTTAGCGTACTTAAAATACATCGTTTTTGGATCGCTGTTTGTATAAAGTAGATGCTTCGAATAGTTCAGATTTGTATGCAATTTAACTCGTGTGTATTACTTTAAACGTGTATTAATTTGAAGATTGATTTTCATTATTAAATAAATTGCGAGGAACGAATTTTGAATGGGATTGTTCGTAAATTACCTTGCAACTTATCGTAAATGATAAACAGCTTGTAATTGATTATAGATTGCATCGTTCTTGTCTGGCATTCATTTATTGGATGTTCTTTACGTGGATATACGAGTCTAGAAATAGGCGATAAGCGGTGGTAATAACAACGATTTTATATCTACAGACTAGCGGTTGTAGTTTTGTTCTACGTTCCTAAATATGAATTGTGTTTTGAGTTGAGTTTCTTTTGAAATAAGAGTGGTAGTTTGCTCTTCGTTCCTATATATATTTTTTACGTTAAAAATACTGTTTTCCTTTTTGTTGCTTTGAAAGTAGTGTAAGTCTGATGGCTTTTGAAGGAAGGATGCTTTTATATGTAACGTGTTTGATTGACCACAAACGCGTGTTCTACGGAACATTTTTACGGACTTACTTTAGTGATACGCGTAGCTGTACTAATTGTTTTTTTGTTGCTTTCCTGTTGGAAATAAAAGTGATAGAACTTGTTGACTCGACCGCACGTGCTTGTTTTACGGAACATTATTTTAGTGATACGCGTTGCTTTACTAATTGTGTTTTTTTGTTGGTGCTTTGTCTTTTTATATTTGAACATTCCCCTCTACTAAAACTTTATTTATTTTATACGGTTCTACATACGGGAATAATAATTTTGCACAGACCCTTTTTTCAGCATTAGTCACACGCAACCTCTTAACAACTACCCAATCTCCTACTTTTAAAATTGTACGTTTTCTATTCCTACTGTTCCTTTTCTCGACATATCTTTGTTGCGCTTTTAAAATATTTTCCTTTGCTTGTATAAGTAAATACGATATGTCAGCCCCTTCAACTTCTCCTCTCCACGGTCTCCCTGGTATTATCCCTTTCATTAAAGTAATTGGACAAACTTCCGTCACGCTATTTGGTACGCTGTTTCTAAATTTTGCAGCTTTTCTAACCTTTTCATACACCCTCGTCGCTAATCACATATCCCAAATATTCGATTTCCTTTTTTAAAGAATTCACATTTTTTACATTTTGTTTTAAACTTCCCTCGTCTAATCTTTTGATCACCCGCTTCAAATGCTCTAAATTCTCCTCCTCAGTCCGTGAAATGACTAGCACATCATCAACATAATGCGTGCAAAACTTCTCCAGATCGTGTAGTATCTTTTGCATTGCTCTGACTAATGCGGCTGAAGATGACGACAACCCGAATGGCACTAGCTTAAACTGATATATTTCTCCCTCTATGCTGAACCCTGTATTTTTTCTGCTTGCTTCATGCAGAGGTATCAACCAAAACGAATTCCTTAAATTTATTTTGCTGAAAACTAACCTATCACTAATCAATCTTATATAATAAATTATCTATACACTGTGATTGTTCATACTGCGGTTCGTAATCATATTCAATTTTCTGGCATCTAAACACATTCTAAATTCTGTCTTATCTGCCTTTTGTACTACCGGATTTATGTATTCCGTTCGAGCGGGTTCAATAATCCCATCCCTGAGCATTTTTTTTATTTCTAATTTCACCCTGTTTCTCATATAACACGGTATGGGATAAACTGTTGTGTAAAATCCTCGTTCATCATTTATTTCTAACTTGTGAGTGTACTTTGAAGCAAATCTTACTTCGTCATTAAATATTCTTGCATGCTCATTAAACAAATTTCCCAATTTATGCTTTAATTCTGCGCTATCAGTACCTATCTGTTCCCTCATAAAAACATTTTCAAACAAACTACATAGTATTATTGTGCCATTCCCTTTTCCTTCATCAATTTTTTTCATTCCTGATCTTACATCTACCATATTGTCATCCCTTTCCTGATACATATTCGGAACCACCCAATTTTTCTTATATTCATTTATTTCCACCCATTTTTCCTTCCCATTAATCAAAATTCCATATCTTTCCATTATATCAATACCTATTAGAAACTCCATTTATAGTCCCTTTGCTACCAAAAATTCTGCCATTTTTAATCTTGACTTTTCTATATAAACGTCTACACATAACATCCTATTTACTTCCGACAATTTCCTTTTCATTGCAGCCCATATATTTATCTTTTTTATTTCACATACACGTTTCTTTAATACATGTGCCTGCCTAATGATGATTTCCTCCCTTACTAACGATAACTCTGACCCGCTATCTACCAACGCTAAATAAATATGGATAAATGGTAACTTCTTTTTACTTATAAAATAATTTTCATCTAACAAAACATTTGTAACATTATATACAACCACAGGTTCTAAAACTATCTTAACTATATCTACAAAATTGGAGTTTTTTTCTCCTGAGCCATCACAATGCACCTGGGCTACTTCAATATGCTCCATATCTTTGTTCCTCGCTTCTGTAACAGTCAACTGCTATACCCTTACATTCCTATTTTCCCCTTTGTCATTTCCTGTTTCTCTCTGATTTTCTCCTCGATTGGACTCGCCGTTTGCCCGCCTATACTCGCTATTCTGTACACGATCGTACGGTCCGTTTCGTGTTGGTTCATATCTCCCATGGTCCCGATCGAAATGTCTATTCCCATATCCGTTATTTCTTATTTGGTTTTCGTTCTTTTGATATCGATAGTTGTACTTGTTATAATTTTGTGGTGTTCTGAAGTTTTCCTTTTCATACCGATTTCTCTTTTCTTCCCATCCGAATGCAAATTTTTCTCCCGGTTTTTCTCTATAATCGTACCTATAACTGTTCCTGTCCATATTTTCTTACGTACTTCTCGGTCGCTTGTCATTATCTTCAAGTGTCCTAGCAATATCATACTTGCGTACAATTTCTAAGAATTTCTTCAGCGTTTTAACATTTTGTACAGCCACTGCCCTGTTCACTTCGGTTTCCATATGTCTTGCCAGAATTTGTATGATGTCTTGTTACATCATTTTCGGTTTTAAGTGCTGTGCCAGATTGTATTTCTCTATTACGTATTCTTCCCTGGTCCCGTTATAATTCTCATAACGCCCTGTTATCAAGTTCATTGGGACTACCTTCTGTTGTGAGTTTCCCCAATACTGGTTTTGAAATACTTCCCTAAATTCCTGGTACGATCCATAACTGTTTTTCATTATATTATTTCATTTTCTGCATTTCCATATAAACTCGCATTCAACATTTGTATTTTTACACTCTCCGTTTCGTTTTTTACTGCTTCATCCAATTTATTTAAAAACACAATAGGTTGTTCCCATTTTTTTCCTTCAAATCTTGGTAGATTTTCTCTGTGCAATTTTAAACTGTATGCTTCTTGACACGTATTCATTCTACTTTGTTCTAATGACTCCATTTTCTCCTGCACCTCCGTCATTCTTTTTTCGACCGTTTCAATGTTTTCATTTAGAAGCGTTCTTAGTGTCGCCATGTTTCCTGCAGTTCTAATGTTCCACTCGCGTTTTGTTTCTTTATTTCCTCGAATAAATCCTTTCGAAAATTTCTCTCATCTTCTTTGATATCCTTCATTGCTTTCAACGTCGCTTCATGCTTTTGTTCATGCTTTTCATCAACCAATTTGATTTGCTTATGAACTCCAGACACTTCATGCTCCATTGCCTCCACGCACAATTCAATTTTCTCATTTACTTCTTTGTTAATATCTTTTCGAAATTCTTCAAAATTATCCTGTATTGCATCGATAACTCCTTCTACTTTTGCTTCAATCATCTTTCCAAAATCACGTCGTTTTTCATGTATATCATCTATTTTCCTTTCAAGTTTCTTCTGAAATTCCTGATTTTTTTCTTGAAAATTCTTGCTCTCCCTCTGAAAAATTTTACTCTTTTCTTGAAACACACGATTTTCCTTCAGTAACTTGAGAATCAGTTCTAAGTCTGTCCCTGGTTTCTGTTTTTCAGTCCCTTGACTATGTCTCTTGGATTCAAATGTTGCCATCTCTGTCTGCTTAGGACTATCCCCTTGTATCTCTTCAAAATGTGTCTCTGCTTCCGTGTTTATTTGTCCTCTCACCCCTGTTCATCTTGCCTCATTACCTGATCCTTTCGCGACCTAGAACAAAATTTCTCTGGCGTGCTCATTTCCTTGTTGCAGTTATCAGTTTACTAAATTTTATGTATGCCCCACTTAAACTCTAACTTAACTTTAAATAAAACAACACTAATGACTAATCTTTATTTCTTTTACAGAAGGTTTCTATGATCTACCTACAGTCTATATCTCTTATTTCTTACCAATTCTTATTTCTTTACGCTCCACATAGGTTATGCCAAATTTCTTACACTACACCTCCCCCCTCTTTTATTCTATTTTAATGATGCTTCGACAGCCTTATTCTCAGCACTACGACTCACAGGCAGTTCCCCTAATTCTTTTTTTATAAATAAGTTGCTATTCTACCCTTTTATTTCAAATTAATTATGCTATCAGTCGGTTTAATCCGGTAACATCAAGCTCTAGTTTTACAAAAATAAATCAAAATAGAATTTATATTTATGCGTTACCACCGTTCCCTGGAGAGTCCTTGAATGCTGGCGCATACTGTCCAATCTCCGATCTGCGCCCTGCGTTATTGTTACTGCTTCACTGCCTTACCAATTCTACAAATTATTGTGATGTTAATTCCCTAGTTAACTTTCAAATAAAACGAACAACAAAATCTAACCTCTTTGATTTATCACCATCATAGCTAAAATAGCCTCCCGTGTTCCCCTGTTTCACCTAAACCCTAATTGATCTTCTCATCGTACTTCTTCGGCCCGTTTTTCCATCCGTCTTTGTACAGTACTAATTAATATTTTTGACACGTGTGCTGTCAAACTTATTGTTCGAAAATTTTCATATTTTCGCGCTTCTCTTTTTTTGGCATAGTGACTATGATGTTACGTTTAAAATCTTTCGGTATCTCGCGTGTTCTGTTACTACTTGTCCAGGGGCTTTTAGAGTTTCTGCTTGCACCCTACCTATACCCAGTGCCTTACCAGTTTCGTAAATGCAACACAGACGATAATGTACGGAGATCCCAATATACTATGTATATGCAATCTTGCATTCGCAATACAAAAATCGGGCGTTCAACCAACGTATAATAAAATTCGTTTTAAACCATGACTTTTGAAAAACCCATCATACTAAATTGAAATAAAATGCAAGCATAACTCGAGATAACACGGGGATTTATCTAATTACTATTTAAACGAACTCAATTGTGGTCCGTACTAGGTTGTCATTATGATATATGTTGTGTCATTTGAATATTTTTAATTTTATGAAAACTAATAATAAATAAAAGTGACAAGCGTGTTCAGTGCTCATAAAACAATATAACAAACGTTAAAACCAATTGAAGTTAACCCTCCTCTACTGAGTTTTAAAGAATTCCAAGAAAATTTATGGTAAACTAAACATCAGTCTGACATATAATTCTTGCAACCTGTCATCTGTTAAAGTTACAGCCATAGCCAATTTTAGCTTTTGATAAAAATATAATATCTTTAACTATAAAGTGATAAATCCTAAATGCAAAATAAAAGAAAAAGAACTAAAACAAGAATCCCAATGAAGGATGAACTAAACAATAGCAAACAAGAAAATTACTACCCATATTTTAGACTATGCAATAAAAGCTTTCTTAATTAAAAAGGAATCAATATCCATAACTCAAAAATTCACAAAAAAGATACCTCAGAAAAGGAAGATATTATTAAGGAAGCAAAAAGTGTTCAACAACCCTTTCAGATTATTCGAAGAATATCGAAAGCAGCCAGAGCTACATGTGCTTTAACCTTAAACGATTTAATCACAGAATGTATTTATTCAAACTCAACCTACACTTGGGAGAACCTATTATTATTTCCTTTTAAAACCCTTAACATACCCACAAAAAAAAACCGACAACAATTTGTCTATATCAACTATTATAAAGAAAAATCTAAAAATTCAATAAACATAGACAAGGTAAGTTCAAAGACGCATCCTTTAGCAATACCGTCACAAAGAAATAAAATTAAATCAATTATAAACAAAGTTTCTGACGGTGACCTATCTTCAGCAATTAAAATCTTAGCTTCCGATGAGAACTTTGTAAACTTCAACAATGACACCCTTTCAGAATTAAAATCTAAACACCCCCTATCTCTTACCACAAACTCAAACACACCAACAAAATCAAAGACTACTCCAATTTCTATCAATACCAATGACATATCTATCGCCATCAGAAGCTTTAAAACAAGCTCCGTTGGAGGTATAGACTTTTTAAGACCCTCTTATTTGCAAGACCTGGCCAGTTATAGTGCAGGCCCATCTGGGAAGACTATTAAAATCTCTATGCAAACTATGCGTCTTCTTTAGAAACAACGAGATAAATAGCAACATTCGTCCATTCGTTGGTGCATCGCTCTGCGCCCTTACTAAAAACACCGGAGGCATCAGATCAATCGCTATAGGCACAGTTTACCGCCGTATAATTTCAAAAATTATATGTCATAAAATTGATGAAACACTAGGGAGCTACCTCCGTCCACATCAATTTGGTTTTGGATCAAAAGGAGGTTGCGAAGCTGTCGCACATGCCGCAAGACGTTTCATTTCTGAACATCCTGATCCTGAAAATAAATTTTTTATTAAATTAGACTTCAAGAATGCTTTCAATGTCATTCACCGTAATCATCTACTCAATACTGTTAAAGATATCCTACCTGAATCTTACCATTTTATATACCAGTGATATGGATTTCCTTCATACCTTTTGTTCGATCAACATGTCACCTCCTCTGAAAGAGGTGTCCAGCAAGGGCACCCTCTAGCCCCAGATCTATTCTATATATCAGTAAATAATTTAATAAGAAACATAAAAACAAAATTCAATAGTTGGTACCTCGACGACGGCTCACTAGGCGGTGACAATCAGTTTATAAGGCATTTAAATCAATAATAAAAGACTCGAAGGATTTAGGCATTGAACTAAATTTCAACAAATGCGAACTTATTCTTCTTAAAATCACAAAATCCAAACATTTTATCTAAATTCAACAAAATCGCACCAAATATTAAAATTCTATCAAAATCAAACCTTTTCTTACTAGGTGCCCCACTATCAGATGAATCGTTTCGATCAACATTCAACGATAAATTAGAATTTTTCAAGAAAATGTGTTCTCGCTTATCTTTGCTATCATCGCACATTGCACTCTACCTTTTGAAATATTGCTTACTTATCCCCAAACTGACACATCTCCTCAGATGTTGTCCAATATGGCACCACAAAAACGCTCTATCGAGCGTTTTTGTGGTTTTTGTTGTTCGTTCGTTTATAACGATTTTGATCGTTTAACTAGAAATCCTTGAAATAAACTATCTTCCCTCTTTTCAAATTAATACCACGAACATTTTCAACGTTCATTTTTAGCTAGAAATAAATTGTTTGCTGGCACGTTCTTTTTTTTGTGATAGTGATAGTGATTGTGATCCCCCCAAGAACATTTAGTGCATACCCACCAGGACTTTAGCAGTGCACCCCGTCCCACCTTTAGAAGTAAGTTACAGACGACCAGATCTTCGGATGCTGGAGAATTTTATTATCGAGGTAAGACTTAAATTGTTGGCGGCTGTACTCGCACAAGCATTGATTTACATTAATTAGTAGTTTTTGAAATAATTTAAGAAGCACGTTTGGTGTGTAAAGGCGCTAGCCGACATAATGCTTGTGCGAGTGCACCTGATAAATAGGGTGATGCTTACGCTATTTTGTGCACTGTTATATGCTTAACGCTTATTAAACATTTATTTATATATTTACATAATTATATTTATTTATATTTTATATTTACACTTTATATTTATTTATATATAGCATGTATTATGTGGCTTATTTGTTTTGTTTGACGTTCTGTCGCCATTTTGGTTGCAGTATATATTTGGGAAGGACGAGCAGAATTGCGAAGATTGTAATCATAATGTAAATCAGTTAGGGAACGATAGGGAAAGCTAGGGATGGATTTAAATTAGTTAGCTAGATTTGGATAGTTTTAAGACGACCCTTCAGGTCGCACTGGTAAGCAGAACCGGCGTCTGCTATCCGGTATTACGGATCCCTCCCCCTCTCATTTTTACTTGTTGATCGGGTACACTCGAAAGTCAGCGCTAGGGATACCATTATTTACAACCCTGTTTTTAGTTTTTGTTTTGTTTTTGTTCCAGTTTTTGTCAGATTTTAGGTTTGTTAGATTGTTAGAGTTTGTTAGGTTTGTTAGATTTTTAGGTTTGTTAGATTTTTATTTAGGGTGAATCAACTATGAAGTAAGGATAAATTAGGAGCACGACTATTTTTCGCGTTTAAACCCAATGTAGTACCTCCGGTTGGAGCATTGGGGACGTGGCCGCAAGTATAGCGGCCCTAATTCAAATTATAATGGCACGTTCTTTCTTAGAACCTTTAGCCGTTTATAAGTTGTTTGTAGACCACACTTTCATACCTTACGCTACATCTTTGCAAGGTTAATTAATATTAACGCTCTACACTATGCTAAATTTATGTACACTTTATGCAATTAAGGAATTCACCCTTTTAAATTATCGATTTTTACTATATACAGAAACTGAAAGCTTTCTTACTACTAAACCTACAAGCTATTTCTTAACGAATACAAATCTTTACCCTATGCTTTACGAAACTACGTTTCCTACGTAATCTTCATAATAAATATTAATATTTATGTTACGACGCAAAATTAATCCTACAGTTTAATGTAAAATGTAAATTACTAGACTATTGTTTAGAAAAACGTCTTACATTCTAATTGATGCGTACATTCATTGTTCACCCTGCCATAAATAATTATCAGACCTGTCTAATCTCTATTGTACCCTATAAATCCACATTAATATATATATATATATATATATATATATATATATATATATATATATATATATATATATATAAATATTATAATTAGTTTTTACACAAGGTAAGTTGATAAATACTTACGTATTGAAATTAATAAGATGAAGACTTTTAAGTAAGCCCTGATCATTTCAAATCGAGCTAAATGATAGGCCTTGAGTTTGAACCTGCATCTCAGTTTTGCCGGAACTGTGCGTTATTCAATTACGCTACCGAGGCTGATGGCTATAATTGGAAAATTTACAAATCTAAATCGTGTACAAGTACCATATATAACCTAACTTTCAATTACGTTTAGCATTTTTGTCAATCATATCTGAAATTGTCAAGTTTCTGACTTATGTCAGATATAGACAGGAAGCACAGATATGATTGACAAAATGCTAAACGTAATTGAAAGTTAGGTTTATATATGGTACTGACAGATTAGTTTGTAAATTTTCCAATTATCCACGCCTCGGTAGGTATTGATAACGCACAGTTTCCGGCAAAACTGAGATGCAGGTTCAAATCCTGTCCAACGCCTATATTTTCCTTCTTAATTATAGTCTGAATTATTGTCAAGTTTTTCTTATTAATTCATATATATATATATATATATATATATATAATATATATTATATATATATTGATGTGATTAGGGGTCATCAAGAGGTCATATAGCACCATTGCGTGAACATACAACACTCCGAGCCTTGAAAAATTTTAAAATTAGCTCAAATCTTGTAAATATTTACTTTCGTAGTAGCGTATTTGTAGAAGCGCTCAATATATTGGATTAGAAAAGCATAAAACCGTGATTTAAAGAATTTTCATTCTTAATCACGAAGGAATCGTGCTTTTAGATAAGAATTACAATATTACGCACGTAATTTGTTTTTAAGAGTGTCATACTCAGCGCATAATCAACGTTTTTAAAAGAGCTCCTCCTCCATAAATTTTTTCCAACAAGGTACCTGATTACGAGTAAAGGCATAATTATTGTGAGAGATTTCGTTTGATACTCTGTCAAAAATTTGATGTAATAGTACAAAAGTGTATTCAAGTTGCGGGAAGACGCGCGTATAATAATGCTAAACATTTGACGAACGCGCGTATATAAAATTCAATTGAAAAATTGGAACGTGTTTATTAAACTTTTAGAAAGATCCATAGGTAAATGACATCGTCCACCTTATAAGATAAAGGAATGTAAACGCACATCCAATTAAGGCGAACTATAGTAATTAATCATGAGGTTAAGATAACGCGTCGGTGAAAGTATTAATTAACGATAGCTCGAAGGCTATTTGAACGCTACATTCTGTAAAAGTTGCATCAATTACACGATTCTAGGTCCTGCGTAGGCGACCAACCTATATTTTAAACCAATCAGAATGCAGCATCAACACCCAGACTCAACGCAATTATTCTAGACGAATGACGTACTATTAGGGCTCGACTATATAACCAATTAAAAGGGCAGCTAATAGCGGGTTGTTTAATATACTCGTTTTAAGCGTAACCATACTCGTCTAACAAGAAGTGATATCAAGCATTATAGTAAAGAGACAAGTTTAATTGACGGTTTTGAAAATGTATTACTACTCTAAAGAAAATAGATTTTAAGAATGGAAAACAAACGAACAATAATGAATTACGGCAAGATGAAGTTTTAATTTGAATGGAGGCATGTATGAAACTGGAATGGATTTAATGGTAAATTAATGATAAATTTTTAACGATTTGGACAATATTGGAAAGCAATTTTGATATTTAATGGAAAAATTTCAACGACATGGAAAAAGACGAACAGCCTAATTTATACGGTAAAAATAAAAATTACATTGCTATGGAATTTTAAAAAGGACATTTCCAGTTAAGTTAGGTTACCTAAGATATTGTGTTTAAATTTGTACGTGAGAGTGGATAATTTGATTTGAAGGTGGCTGACTTCGATAGGTTTAATCATTATATAATGAAAATTATTAAGCATAACTTATCAGATTCGTTTAAATCCGATGTTTAGAGGAGGTTAAAATTATCCGACTTATTTTATAAAATTTTGTACATAATAAAATTTAAATAGGGAATACTTTGTGACTGTAAATCTTAATTAGAAAAAAGAGATTCTGGACTCTATTTAGTGTAAGCGGGTGATTATCCAGTAATTAGAATTTGTTTTGATCTTAGACTTAATATGCTGTTTGTAAGCAAAGGCCGTAGTGGTAATATTTGACTCTATCTTTAGATTTCAATGTTTGCATGAAAATATATTTTTTTGAGGTTACATGTCAGATATCGTTTATTAAAGAAAAGCTGTTGTGGATGTAGCAATTGTTATTTGAAAGATTGTTTTTTAACGAATATTTCATGTCATTATAAATATGATGTCTGATTCTAGTGGTTCCATTTAAACTGAGCTAGCAAACTAATTAGTACATCACAGCAACATTTATTGACGCTCAACGTCCGGGGTCATTTAGAATCATCTACAGTCCACAGCACTTTCATTGGCTCCCAACGTCGGCCCTCATCACTACAGAACACAGCACTTTTATTGCCTCCCAACATCGGGCCACTGTAACTTCAGGCCACAGCACCTTTATTGGCGTCCTAACCTGCTGTTCGATTAAGCCGCTTAAAAGCTGGAGTTTTGTGTCTTGTTGGATTTTGTAGTAATTTTCTTGGTGAAGTATATTTGATTGGTTTCTAGAATGACTGATAGAATGAAAGAAATTTCTTAGGGATTGAGAGCAGAGGGTGTTGGGAAAACATTTTTACTGGGGATAAAATGTTACAAATCATCCTCTCGTTGATATAAAGTAAATTTTGCTACCAACTCTGCGCATAGAACTGAAACTGATGAAAAACTTTGTTAAAGCTTTTAATAAAGACGGTGAAGTAGTCCAATATCTGAGTGAGAAGTTTTCCAAACTAAGTGAAGCAAAAATAAAGAAGGAATTTCTATTGGGCCGCAAATTCGTCACATTATAACGGACATTGTATTCGATTCAAAACTGGTCGAGATTGATGCTGCTACATGGACATCCAATTTCTTGGGAAATACAAAGGAAAAAAATTACGAACATATTGTGAATCCTTTATTTCTATATACAGCGATGTGGGTTGCAACGTGGATTCATTTTTTCCACTTGCATTTGTACTTTTCCCCGCAAATCTAGGGTCTGTGAGTGACAAAGATGGTGATTCGTATCACCAAGACACTGTGTATTGTGAAAACCGATACCAAGGGAAGTGGATCCCCACAATGCTTACAGATTATTGTTGGAACCTAATCAGGGATGCTCCAGAGGTACCCTACAAACGAAAATTACATGCAAAAAAATTTTGAGATTCGGTAGTGATGTGGTGTGCATTATAACAAATTTAAACGTTCCGCTATAAAAATACGAATAACTTTTGACTGGAGGGTGATAGAAAAATTCTGTGAACAGATTCGTAATCAGAGGGAAGACCACTACAAGAAACATCCATCGCACGTTACCAAACAAAAACATGTACAGTGTAATCCGATCAACAGGGATTAGAGCATGTGAGGACGAGAAAGAGCTTTAAATAACAATTGATAATTGGTTTTGAATTAAAACTGAAATGTTAAATTATTATTTTAATCCACGAACGTCACCGCGACTGTGTCTTAAAATTTTTTCATAGAAATGCACACGTGTTGCTGCTCTTTTTCTATATAACTAGTGCTGTGTAATTTTAAACTATGAATACTAATATTTCTTAAGAATTTAATGAATTCATACAGCATCGTCAAAATAAACAGACGTGAACATCTTAATGGGTTTCTGTATTTATTTTCCAGTTCAACCAAGCACATTTAAGTAAAATTATATTCATGTCTGTAAATATAATTTCTGGATTTCAAATTGAAATAATAAAAAAAGAAGTTTCCAGACACTTGTATAAACAAAACTTCTGTTCAAACTGAAAGGCATTTAACTTCTTTGTTATAATACCATAAGGACTATAGTCGCTTAGCACGATCAACGTAATTCTGACCCTTTCAATAAACATCTGGACTCTCGTTATTTCACAAGTACTTTGTGATGTATTACGTCATAAACTATAAAGGAGTAAGCCATAGAAAATTATAGTTTAGTATTTGCCTGATTTTTATCTACAAAGCAACAAGATCTAATAATCTTTTATTTGATTTGGGGAAATTAAGGAATCTAAGGGGGCTAGAGGTTAATAATATAATATTTGAATACAGTTATACCCAATGTGCACCAGAGTTTGTAGATATATATCAAAGGATATCTATTATGATATATATATCATAATATTTCTACACGAATAAATATCGATTTTTTGTTGATATATATCGTCATCATCATCATTAGGTCTTCATTCCTGGGACTGGTTAGACGCGTACCCTCATTGTTTTCTATTCTGAACTAACCTACACATTTCCCTGAAATTTGCACAGTCTGCATCTATCACTATCTGATTTAGGTCTACATCTACCTCATTTTTCTTATCTCTGCTTGTAATATATCCCATACTATTCCCCAAAAATGCCTTAGAACGTATTCTCCACACATATTCTTTCAACAATTTTCTTCTTGTTTCTATGTTTGTTGTCTTTCATCATAGGCGCTGTTCTTTCTTGTCAGATGCAGTTCGATCCTATTCTATTGTTTTTCAAATATATACCCTATTTCTCCGACATTCAGTGGCTGTGAAAGGGGGTAAGCAGACTGTGGCTACCAAGTTCCCCCAGCACTAGAACATTTACCGATTTAATATTTTTTCCAATATATCTTTTCGAACAGTCAACATTAGTTGCAGATATTTCACAACCAATACCAGTAGTTGTTTATAATAATTATCAGATTTATCTGCGCTTATTTTTTCGTCATTAGGTTTTCCGTCTAAAACTGGTTGGCCACGTATCTGCACTTATTTATATTCTGAGCTAGCCTACACAGTTCCCTGAAATTTTCACACATCCAGTATACAGTTCGGTTCCCCTTCTATTGTTTTCTAATTTTATGTGAAGGGGGTTAAGCAGCCTGTGGCTGCTAAGATCCCCCAACACTTAGACATTCGCCGAATTAATAGTTTTCCAGTAAATCATTTTACACAATTAACATTATTCGAGAATATTGCCCATCCAATGCTTGTAGTTGCTTATAATAATCATCATATTTAAGTACAGTTACCTTTTTCGTCGTTAATTTATCCATCTTGGGACTGGTTGGATGCATACCGCCATTGATTTCAATTCTGAGTTAGCCTACACATTTCCCTAAAATTCCTACAGCCTAAATTTTTCACTATCTATGTGCTGTAGTCTAACCTAGGTCTACCTCTACTTCTTTTTTTCCTATCTATGCTTCTAATATATTTGCACTATTCCCTCGTGCCGTAGTATGTGGCTTATCATACTATCTCCTATTTTTTTACCGTGTTCTACATATTTTTAGTACTTCTTCGTTCTTAACTCTGTCTGTCCATTATATCTTCATCGTACGTCTGTAGCACCACATTTCAAAGGCTTCTACCTTTTTCTTGTCCGCTTCTCCTACTGTCCAGGCTTTACAGCCGTACAGTGCTGTGCTCCACACATATGTTTTAAACAATCTTTTCCTTGTTTCTATGTTTGTTGTCTTTGAACACAGTAGTTGGTTTTTCTTGTTAAATGTAGCACGACCTTGTGCTAATCTTTGTTTTATATCTTTTGCGCTTTTCCCATCTTACGTTATATGGCTTCCTAGGTAGCAGAAATTTTTAACCTCTTGTAAGTTTGTGTTACATATTTGTATTCTTGTTTTTGATTTATTTTCCCCTCCTTTGCATACTAGTACTTTAGTTTTAGTTTTGTTAATTTTTATACCGTATCTCTCTGTTAGAATCGTTTCCATTTCATTAAGAGCTGCTTCTAACTCTTCCTTGCTAGCTGCTAATACCGCTATGTCATCTGCAAATTTAAGCATATCAATTTTTTGTCCTTGCATAGTAATTCCAAATGTCTTCCTGCATTTGACAGTATTCGTTGCCTCTTCAATGTACAAATTAAAAATTAATGGAGATAGGGCACATTCCTGTCTCACCCCTTTCCTAATGTTTACTTCTTTATGTTCCTGCTCTAATTCTATTACTGCTGTTTGCTCTGTGTATAAGCTATGTACTATTCGTCTACCCTATAACTCATTCGAATTTTTTCGAGTATTTCGAACAAATCCCTATATATACGCTTTCTCCTTTTTCTATTGTTTTCTCCATTATCACTCTCAGAGCTAAAATAGCTTCCCGTGTTCCCTTTTTCGCCTAAATCCAAATTGGTCTTCTCCTAGTATTTCTTCTGCTCGTTTTTCCATTCGTCTTTGTACAATTCTAGTTAATATTTTTGATACTTGTGCTGTCAAACTTATTGTTCGAAAATTTTCACATCTATCAGCGCCTTTCTTTTTTGGTATAGTTACTATGATGTTACGTTTGAAATTTTTGGGTATCTCGCCTGTGTCATACATATAGCTTACAAGTTGGAAGAGACGTTCTGTTGCTGCTTGTCCAGCAGCTTTTAGAGTTTCTGCTTGCACCTTACTATTATTCAGACCCTTTAATGCTAATTCAAACTCATCTCTAAGTATAGGATATCCCAAGTCATCATTTTTAATGTCTGATTACCGTTCTAATTCAGTTAGTTCCGCTCCTGCATATAAATTCCTTATATATTCTGCCATCTACCCACTTTCTCTGCATTTTCTATAATGACGTTTCCTCCCGCGTCCCATATATTTTTGCTTAAACGGTTTTATATCCCTAAAATTGATTCTAATTAGTTTGTATGCTTGATCTGTCTTTCCTACTTCCATCTTAGTTTGTGCCTCTTTGCACTTTTCATCAATCCATTGTTCTTTAGTTTTCCTGCATTTGCAAATAATTTCCCATTTTATGGCTTTGTATCTGTTTTCCTGTTTCGTATTTTTTCTATTAAATTCAGGATATCCTTTGTTATCCATGGATTTCTTATTTTCTTTTTGTGTATACCCCAGAATATCTCTGGTCGCCATGTCTAGGCTGGATTTAATGTTATTCCATTCTGTTTCTACTTCCTTAGTATCAGATATTTTCCCGATATCTTTCAGCAATTCATTTGACTTTTTTTCGAATTGTTCTTGAATATCATGATCTTATACTTTCTGTAAGTCAAAGTGCCTTTTTCTGTTTCTTTTTTTAAATTTTTAAATTTAAGTGCGGCCTTCATAATTAACTTAAACTGAAAATTTATGTGACCATTTATAGCAAACTTCAACAAAGTATACTTTTATGTTATAATGCTTAGCTAAATAAATAGAATAATGTCTCTTTTCATAGTTTTTCCGGCGGTTTTGCACTCCTTCTATAGCTGAATTTATTAAAATTAGTCTTGAAAATGTGGACACCGGTTTTGGCCATCATATTTCTAAGTACTAAGTACTATTTTAGACCAATGTAATTAAAGCACATAATGGAAATCTCTTAGTTGAATTGAAAGTTGAAGAAAATTATTTAAACGGCTATGGAACGTTACACGGTGGTTTCACATCTACCTTGATTGATGTCCTTTCTACTTATTCTTTAATGACACATCCAGTTCGTAACTTTGAGCATAGTGTAGTTACAAATATGTTTATAACGTATTTCAAACCAGCTGTTCCTGGAGATGAAATAGTTGTAGTTATAAAAACCTTACGTGTCGGTAAGAAACTAGGATTTCTAGATTGTGAAATTCGTAATAAGGCTACTAAAGAGTTATTAGTGCAACCTAGTCATACTCAGGCAACAACAGCTAGTAAAACATAGCTTATATGTATCTTTAGAATAAATTAATTTTTGTTTGTGAATATCAAATCATGAAGTTATTGAACTTGGATTTACTAAGTTAGTGCGTTACCCATTCCTGACATCTCCTTTCTTTGTTTGATTTTGTAATAAGATATATATGCGCTCGATGTGTGTCAGTGCACAGCATGTACCTCCTAGTGGTCGTAGCACTGGCAATTTTCTGCTACGGCTTACAAGATAACCCCCTTGGAAGGGAAAGTTTTAGCTTGTATTGAAAGACATTAGACACACCTGGAGGACTGGGAATCGTGACGACGTCTGAGGCAGAGAGGCCAAATATGCCAACACTGAACCGGTGTCATTACCACTAGTAGGGAAAGGTACAACGGCACAGTTGCAATCTAGACTGGTAACTTGATTCAACCTAATTAACACTACTAAGAAGACTTCTGCGAAAGTCTTGAACCGTCAAAGTCCTGGTGGGCGACGGAGACAAAAAATATCTGGCCCATCAGATAACGACCCCATGTAGGAATGAAGATTTGGTACTTGGAATGTCAGGGGAGTGTACGGTAAAGAGTATGAAATCACGAATGAAATGAAAGAAGGGCGCATGGATGTGCCGCGTTTGAGTGAAACGAAGCGGAAAGATGTTGAATTAGATGACGGATTGTGGTCTGGAGTAGAGAGTAATGAGATCGGGGCGAATGGTGTTGGTTTAATTTTAAATGATTAAGCATAAGCATGCATGAAACAATATGAATTGATTTCTCCGTGCATTTTGTGGGTTAAAATAAAAGTGGGCTTTAGAAATCCCCTGTAATTATTAAATTTTCATGTCCTTTTGCGTATCTTAATATGTCTTCGATATCTTTGTAGATTGCTTCTACCTCTTCGTCACTGTAGCTAGAGGTGGGCATGCATACTTGTATTATTACTGTGTTTACCGGTTTAGATTCTAATCTAACCATGCGTACTCTTTCGTTCTTTTGTAAGTAATTTTCTACACAGTAACCTATCCTTTTCCGCATAACCATCCCCACCCCCAAATTTCCTTCCTCTGCTCCTGTATGAATTACCTTGAAGTCTCCACTCCAAAAACCCCCGCCTCTAGGCACCGAACTTCGCTAATCCCTACTATGTCTAATGCTAACATATTAATTTTGATTTTTAGGTTCTCTAGCTTACCTATTTGCTTCATGCTTTTAACATTCCACGCTCCGACTCGCAAAATGTTCCCGACTTTTATTCTGAACTTTCCGATCGCATCCTCCGAAGTAGTTCCCTTCCGGAGGTCCGTATGGAGACTATTTTAACTCTGGCATCTTTTACCCCAGAGAATGCCATCATTTTATTATAATTTAGGTACACTGTGTACCTAGGAGGTAATGTGGTGGTTTCCCGTTGCCTTCCACATCGCGGTAGCGTGTATTAGACTGCCATACCTACTCCTATAGTCTTTGCCAATCTAAATACCGAAAGAGCCGCTGCTGTCTTGAACTTCGGCAAGGTGCAGGTCCATTCGAAATGGATAATGTATGGATAAAGGGATGAACCAATGATATGGAATTCACCTACCTTTAATGACTGCGATCTTGATTTTACGCTGGTCGATCAATGTAACGAAACTATTAATTGATTGCGGACTGTAGTAATGTTAATTAGCACACGAACCGATTGTACGGCACTAATTACTGCAAAATAACCACGACAACATATTGCGTACATGTGACGCTTGCTACGACTTTCGAAGCACTGGTATTTCTGTCCTTTCTCGCCATTTAGTCCCTTTTCTTGTAGGTAGGTAGTGAATAGAACCGGATTATAGGAAGGGGTTAAATACTGTTAGGTTAAAGGATAAGCGACATTAATTAATATCTATAAGCTTAAGGTAAAACTTGTAAATAGGGTAAATAAGCCTAAACAGATAAATATATAAATAAATAAATATTTAAATAAGCATAAGCATGTAACAGTACATAAATTAGCAAAAGCATTACCCAAATTATCAGTTGCACTCGCATAAGCATTAGGTCGGCTAGCGCCATCACACTAAAAACGTGCTTGTGTAAGATTATTGCAAAATCTGTTTATTAATACAAGTCAATGCTTATGCGAATACAGCCGCCACAATTTTATTCATACCTTGTATATAAATTTCTCCAGCATTCGAAGATCTGGTCGTCTGTCTACATCTATTTGTATCTTAAAACGTCGGGGGAATCACTATCGATTTTAAGTTCTGGGGTGTTGCGCGGTTTCACTTCATTTTATTTTCTTTGTTTAATAATTGATTTAATTAAGTTAGGGTTTTTGATTAAAGTTTTGATTTATTTCCAATATTCCGCGCGTTTAAGGTGAGATAGTGATTGTTTTAGTGTGGTGTAGGGGTTCGTAGTGCATATTAGACTTTTGCTTATTTCTTTTTATTTTGTATATATATATTTTTAATTTACAGGATTATTACAAATGAAATAGACAGTTTGGATAGGTTATAGAAAGTTTATTATTGAAAAGTTAAGATTATTACTTATATGATTATAAAGAAGAAATGATTAAGTTTTTATTTAAAATTTTTACAAATGTTCAATGTGTGCACCTTTGGTAACACGACAGATATCAACACGGTAGTCGAATTCTTGCCACACGCTATTAAGCATGTAACGGTCAACTGTAGCAAGAGCATTTGTGATACGTTGTTTAAGTTCGTCGATATCAACAGGAAGCGGTGGTATGAAAACTTTGTCTTTTACATAACCCCATAAGAAATAGTCGCAGGGCGTTAAATCTGGACTACAAGGTGGCCACGGCTTAAGCACAAGGTTTTCCTCACTTGCACGGCCGATCCATCGTCTAGGAAGATGTTCATCCAGATATTTTCTGACCTGTAAGTGCCAGTGAGGCAGAGCTCCATCTTGTACAAAAACGAAGTTATCACTATCTTCTTGTAGTTGGGGCATTAACCATTCGTGTAACATGTCCAGATAAATTACTCCGGTTATTGACACTTCGTGAAAGAAGAAGAACCTTTTCACGAGATAAAGCGCAAAACACGTTAACTTTAGGGGAATCGCGTATATGTTGTAAAGTCGCTCTTGGGTTTTCTGTGCCCCATATCCTTACATTATGTCTATTAACTTTTCCACTAATGTGAAAGGTACATTCGTCACTGAAAATTAGGCGATTAAAGAATGTGTCATCATTTTCGAGACATTGTTGCATATCCAGTCAAAAATTGTTACGTATGACTTTATCACCGGCATTTAAACTTTGTACTAACTGCAATTTATACGGTTTCATTTTCAAACGTTTCCGCAGAATTTTCCACACCGTAGGTTGAGGAATTTGCAATTCTAAACTTGCTGATGTGGTCGATTGTCTTGGACTTCGTAAATAAACATCACGAACACTATCGATTTGTTCTTTTGTAACAGGAGGTCTTCTAGTACTCTTTCTTTTACACAGACATCCACTATTTTCGAAACGTTTATACCAGTCATAGATTGATTGCCTTGTTGGTGGTGTTTTACCGTATTTTGTTTTGAAATGACGCTGCACAACAGTAACAGACTTTGTTTTGGCTAATTCAAGAACACAATAAGCTTTCTCCACTTTAGTAGCGGTCATTTTGCTAGACTG
This sequence comes from Platerodrilus igneus, assembly GCA_036346225.1. Lineage (NCBI taxonomy): Eukaryota > Metazoa > Arthropoda > Insecta > Coleoptera > Lycidae > Platerodrilus > Platerodrilus igneus. The sequence continues at coordinate 10,483,820 of JARFIW010000624.1, read as the reverse complement.
GTCGTTGTTTTAACAGCAGTACCAGCCTAACAGTTGTACCAACATAAACTTTAAGAAATTCCCTAGAAACCTATCTTGCTTACTATATCCAAATACACCAGTCTGATTTTTTAAAGGCTATCCAAACTGTCTATTTCATTTGTAATAACCCTGTATATCGTGCTCATATGTCATATATCATGCCAAGTCTTATTTTATTGAAATTTTCTAATCCTTCCCCTACCTTCCGACTTACGCGCGGTAATCGTTATCTAATCTTGCGATCCTTTCCTCAAATTTTTTAAAGGCTGCCCAGAACGCCTTCTGGTTAGCCACTTCCCCGACTTCTTCTACGCTCTTTGGGAATGCTAGCCCTTCGGTAGATAATTTCCTATCTGTTAACCCTCGATTTGCCACATCAAGTGGGCAGTCGAAAAGCACGTGCTCTGCGCTTTCTACGCTCTCACCGCATTCGCAGCAGTCGTTTCTGGTTAAACCGAATCTTTGCAAATAGGCTTTCAGGGCGCCATGCCCTGTTATTAGCTGCACCATTTTATGATCGAACCTCAATTCGATCTTATCTCTGGCTTCTATGCTCGGTGTAAACTTGTATGTCAACCTGCCCGTGACAGCGTTGTTCCACTTCTTTTCCCATTGTCGGATTGATTTTCACGCAGCCTTCTTTTAATCAGAGACCTCGGTATCGACGATTGTGATATTCGGAATTCGCCCGTCGCGGCCTCTTTAACCAATTCACGCACGCTATCGTTTCCTTCATCACCATCATGCGACGTAACCCAACAGAACTTTAAATGTCGAAACTTAAGCACCGTATGTGCTATCCTCCAGGCGTCCCCTTGGAGGTCTGTCGAGGTGTTTATATTTGTTAAAGCCGTCAGCACTGATTTACTTTCACTGATTATGTAGTACTCGTCTCTGCCCGTGTGGTTTATTACGTAATTGATAACCTCTCGTATTGCTACCAATTAGCACTGGAAGATAGTGCTCGAATTCGCGAGTTTGATTTGGAAACTAAACACCTCCCTTTTCTGCTTATATACGACAAACGCCGCGCCTGCTTGCTCATAGTTCATACGAGAATCGCCCGTATAATTCAGATACCCGTCGCATCCCTATCACCTTCAAGAAACTCGATTCCTTTAATATCGACCGAGTGCTCTAGCTCTGACGCAACGATTTTCCTTGATACCTGCCTACTGCCAAGGTTAATGCCTTCGATAATTTCGCGTCTTTTCTCTGTATCTACTAATCTCTAATCTCCCTAACGACATATTCGATAGGGAGAGTTCTACTGATCACCAGGACCGCTTCCGTGGAGGTGGTCCTGTACGCCCTCGCCGCCTTTACCGCGGTTATACGTTGTACGCTTGTCAATTGACGCATCTTCATGACTTTACAATCTTCCGCCCCTACAGATGCTGCGTATAGCACTGCCGGCTCTATTGCTTCGGTAGAGACTATTCTCAGCGATTCGCTCCTGAAACCCTAATTTATTTTTGCTGCCACCATCATTTTATTTGATATTTCGCTGCCCTTACTTTTTACGTACTTTACGCGCACTTTCCAATTTAATTTATTATCTATTTTGACACCGAGGTATGTGATGGCTTCTATGAACGGAATTTTCTCCCTTCCTAGCTCTAGCCTAGGGGTCACTGTCCCGCTTTCGTCCCTAAATAAAACGCCTCTGATTTCGACGTGTTAAAGTTTAACTTTACCTGCTGCGACCATTCGTGTAACCTATTAAGCGCCTCGTTCGGTTTTGTGCGCATATCCATTCATAATCGCAATCTGACAAATAAAAGCGTATCATCCGCAAACCCGAACAATTGGACATCCCGTGGGCAACCTGACCCTAAAGATGTTCTCATACAACAACTTCCAAAATGTGGGACCAGAGTATGACCCCTAAGGGTATCCCCTTTTCCACCTCGCGCGACAAAACTTCACCCGTTATTTCAGCCTGTACCAATCGTCCCCAAAAATAATTCTTGACCAAAGACATCAAGTTTCGCGGACAACCCCTAGGATCTAACTCGCAAACGATTAGTGGCCACCAGGCAGCATCAAATGCTCCTGAAATGTCCAAAGCAACAACGACACAGTTCTCCTTAGCATCTGTCGCTGATTAATTTCCGCGACAACGAACTCTAACGCGTCGATATTCGACTTGCCCTCCATGAAACCAAACTGTCGATTACTAAAACCGCCGCTGTCTCGCACCAAGTGCTCAACTCGCGTAGTCATGACTCGATCTAAAGCTTTCCTCCAGCACCGGTAGCAAGCTAATAGGACTATAACTACCCCGGTCTGACTCATCCGCCTTTTTGGATTTAGGGATAAATTTCACATTCTGGACTTTCCAGCAACGCGGAAATACGCTCTTTTCTAAACAAAGATTAAGCAACCTTGCAAAAACCCAAGGGGCTAACAGGCACGCCTCCAGAGCTGCGTCTGAAGTGATTCCGTCATGGCCCGGTGCCTTCTTAGGGTTCACCCTCCTAAGAGCGCTAACGATCTCATGATCTTATCGGCACCTGTCCCTAGCGCGTCTGTAGTTTCACGACGTACTAAATCGTGCGACCCCTCATTTTTCACGGGATTATCCAATGAGAAAAATTTCTCTAGTAAATATTCCGCCGTGGTTTTAAAACCTACCGTGGGTTCGCTATTTGTTTTTTATGTTACCGAGCGCGATTTTTTGTTGTTTACCTCTTATTGCGCGGTATACGACTTCCCAGGGTTCCTTCTAGGAGTTTTGCGTGCAGAATTCTTTAAATATACTTGTTCTCGTTTCTGCGATTAGCGTTTTGTATTTGCGATTGCTCTGAATATACTAGATTCTCCGCTGTTATCTTATTTTTCCCGAGGCGCGTTGATAGCGGCGCCTTAAGTTACGCGTTTCTGCCCTCTTGGTGAGTAATTCCCGGGTCCACCAGGGTACTCTGTCTTTAAATGTTTTTTTCGCGGCATGGAGTACGACGACGCGTCTACCACCGCGTCATTTAAATTTTCCGCGAGTGTTTCTATTTGAACGGCTTCTCGGCAGTTAAGTAGCTCGTTTTCGAGCTTCCAATTTGCTTTTCTATTACAGAACCGCGGAAAGATAGTTAGTTGTTCGTTTGCACTTTTCTTGTTATCAATATCCCACGTAATTAATTTATGCTCAGAGGGCGTTATCTCGTCCGATCTAAGTTCCCAACTATAAATTCCTCTAGTAATATCAATAAAATGCTGCCTCTATGCCCCTTGAACGTAGGTGAATCATTAGTGTTTATCACACGAAGATCACATTCCGTCAAAAGATCGGCAACATGTGAGCCCCCTATCATCTTCGATAGGGTTATCCCACAATGGCGACTTTACATTAAAGTCTTCCCCGATTATTAGTTTTTTATTCCTACCAATTTTTTGGAAAGGTGCGAATTTAATGTTCTTGCTTCTTATACAATTTCAATTATCTTCACAGTCCATAATCGATGTTACGCGTGATTGCGTTCTTCAATCGTAGCATCGTGCGGCATCTGCTCGACTTGGTGTCGTGGCGCGTATCGACTTCGCGCCACCTCCAGTTCTGTCGTTTGCTCTTACGCAAACCACACAGCAGGGGACTGCCTTTCTGCAATGCTTGAACTCGTGTCCTGTTTCAGCACAGTTACCGTACCACTGTACCTTCTTCCTGCAATCCATCGATCTATGGCCGTACTCGTAGCCGGTAACACTGCGTCATCGAGAAGTGGTCCCGAACCCATACTCTTCGCCAGCTGATGTTTATAGCGTCAGCTAATATAGGCCTCAGAAGTGTGGGGGTCATTTCCAAGACGACGATGGCGAAGGGATCTCTAGGGCCTTTTCCGCCAAACCTGAACTTCACTCTCAGGTGGTCTTCTAACTTTAAATCGTCAAAAAAAGAGAACAATTAAGAAGTAGTTTGCTCTAACGTATGGAATTCCTTTTATATCCGGGGTTTATTTGTTTGTACTTTCGAACGGTTCTCTTATGTGCTTCGCGGGGTGTCGGACGGGTCAGTTATTGTTTCACGGATGTTTTAAGGGTGCATTCTTATTGGTTGGTTAGTTAGGAAGATGGTTGGATGCAAGATAGGAACTGGAAGCGCTAGAACCGGAAACAGATATTAAAAAGCATGATTGGGTTTTCCTGTACATAGAAACGAGTTTCAACTAGATTAAAAAGCCTGAAAAATGATAAGGCGCCTGGTACAGATAAAATGTAAGCAGAAACTCCAAAAGCCGCTGGACAAGCCTTAATTGAATGTCTCTTCCGACTTCTTAATGAGGCGGACAAGATGCCCAAAGATTTCAAACGTAACACCATAATCACTATACCAAAAGAAAGAGGTACGGATAGTTGTGAAAATTTTTAAACAATAAGTTTGACAGCACACGTGTCAAAAACATTTACTAGAATTGTACAAACACGAGTGGAAAACAGGCTGAAAGAATACTAGGAGAAAATCAATTTGAGTTTAGGAGAAACAGAGGTCATTTAACGTTAAGAGTGATAATAGAGAGAACAATAGAAAAAGGACAAACGTGTATATAGGGTTGTAGTATTTGATAATGTAAAATGGGAAAACAATGTTCAAAATATTAAAAAAAGATAGGATTGAGTTACAGGGATAGACGGATGTATGTATGTTTGACTTTATTATATTAAAAACTTACAGAAAAATTAAGACTATAACTTAAAATAAATTAAATTAAGTTCAAAATACACTGACATCCTCAAACGAGATTAAAGCCATTAGGCTCCGTGTACCACCTAACTAGAGTGTGACAGCACAGTAAATTATATAATAATTTGTAATGTGGAAAAAAAAATTTTCAATCACTCAATCAATTACACATTCAGACATACCGTGAGTAGAGCCAATGATAGAAGTAAAGGCTGTAGCAAAATATAAGTTTTTTTACGCATTGATCGATAAAAGATGTTCAAGGAAGAGTCTGCGAAAACTAAAAGTTGTAGGGGCATGTCGAATGTTTAGCGGTATTGAGTTCCAAAGGAGAGTGCAAGCAACCTGGAAAGATTAGTGAAAAATGTGTATATGATGCATAGGGATGGCCAGCAGATCATCATGTCTCGCATTATGACTACGGTTAGATAGAAGAGAGAATTTAGTAAATAAATAACAAGGACTTTTAGCAGAGAAGAGCTTATAGAGAAAAACGGCCATATGAAGTTTTCCTCTATCACCAAGTTTAAGCCATCGCATGTCTAGGTAGAATTGAGTTACATGATCCCGCTTCTTAAGACTATGGACGAAACGAACACAACTATTTTGCGCTCTCTTAAGTCTTTCACTAAGCTCCGTTGAAGCACTTGTGTAAATAATATCACAATAATCGAAATAGGGCATAATCAAGCTATGTACCAGTTGTACCTTAAGTTTAACAGGCATAAACCTTTTTAGACGGTTTAACGAATGCAGCGCACCAAATACCATACGACACGTATGCGTTACTGGATTTTTCATACTCAATTGTTGGTCAATAACAAATCCAAGGTCCTTAACGCTGTCTGAAAGCAGCGACGGAGCGGTATTAAAATCAATTTTTCGAAGCATTTTTGGGGTTCCGACAAGGATAGCTTTACACTTGGATGGGTTAATTGCAAGTCCGTTATTTCTACTTCACCTGAGAATGTTCGAAAGATCTTCATTTGTTTTATTGAACGCGGAAGTGATATTATCTGGCTGAAAATGTAAGTATACTTGAACATCGTCCGCATAACAGTGGTAACGGGAATGAAGAAGGAACTGCGATATGTCTTGGATATATAAACTAAAAAGGAGAGGACCTAAGACACTTCCCTGTGGAACACCTTCTTTTAGTTCTGCCCAATTGGGGAAGGACTTATAACCAACACTGATAACTTGTTGCCTGCGACCACTAAGGTATGAGAGAAACCATTGAACTGTTGAATGAGATAAATTGCTAGCTTGTATAATTTAGCACAGAGATTTTCAATTAAAATAAGAATGGTAATATGTTTATTTCCATAGCGTGTCTGATATCATTAACCACTTGAAGCAATGCTGAGCAGGTACTATTCCCTTTACGAAATCCTGATTGATAAGTGTCAAAAAGAAAGTTTTCTTGCAGGTATGCTGTAACCTGGTGTGCTGCAATATATTCAAGAGACTTTGACAGACTTGGTAGAATGCTTATGGGACGATAATCACTAGGAGTAAACAGACACGGTTTCTTGGGTAAAGGACAAACAAAAGCCTGCTTCCAGAGATTAGGAAAAGTGTTGGTGCGAAAAGAAGTATTTACAACGGAAGCTATCAAGAAAAGACGAGGTATGTAGTTCAACACACGAAATGAAATATAATCTGGTCTAGAAGCATTAGACTTTATGCGAAGAATAGAATCCAAGACGACATCAGACGAGACTTCAAGGAAATTAAATCTAGGAACATGTGGAAGTTGAGAATCCGGTATATTAGTAATAGCTGCACGGACAAATGCAGGATCTAATTGTGAACATTGAGCAAAAATGTATTTAAAGAATCTAAACAACAGTTATCAGGGATAGCATGATTTGCCTTGCCAAAGCCTAAGGATTTCAATTCTCTCCATATACTGAATGAGTTTTGTTTTGATGAAATAGTATAAAAATGACGCATTTTTGCATTCCTAATTGATTGTTTAGTTCGATTCCTAAAGAATTTATAACGAGTCCAGTTCTGTTCAGTTCTAGATCGCTTAAAGTGAAGGTGAGCAGCGTCTCTAAGACGCATAAGAGTTTTTATTTGTTCGGATAGTTCATAGCTTGTACAAGGAGCAAACAGCGGTAATATAATTAGAGCAGGAACATAGAGAAGTAAAAATTACGAAAGGGGTGACACAGGGACGTGCGCTATCCCTATTAATTTTTAACTTTTATATCGAAGGAGCACTGAATACTGTCAAATGCAGAAAGATATTTGGAATTATTATGCAGGGCAAACGATTAATATGCTCAGATTCACAGACGATATAGTGGTATTAGGATCTGGCATGGAACAGTTAGAAGCAGTTCTGAATGAAATGGAACCAGTACTAACAGATATACGATATCAAAATCTAAAGTACCACTACTTAAATGAAGAGAATAAGGCCAAAACCAGAGTACAAATAGGGAACCAAAATTTATAAGAAGCTAAGGATTTCGCCTACCTAGGAAGACAAATAACGCAAGATGGGAAAAGTGTAAACGATATAAAACAAGATTAGCACAAGGCCGTACTGCATTAAACAAGGAAAAGCAACTACCATGTTGAAGACAACATACATGGCAACAAGGAAAAGATTGCCGGAAGCTGGAACACAGCATGTACGATTGTGAAATGTAGACAGTAGGGAAGCAGACAGGAAAAAGGTTGAAGTCTTTGAAATGTGGTGCTGCAGACGTATGGACAAACAAAGTTAACAACAAAGAGGTACTAGAAATAGTAGGGGAAGAAAGAAATATGTAGAAAACAGTAAAAGAGTAGCGATAGACGATAGGACATTTTTTAAAGCACAAGGGTGTAGTGCGGGATATACTTGAAGAAGAGAAGCAAATAAAGAGGTAGAGGTAGACTTAAATTAGATATTGCACACAGATAGTGAAACATATAGGTTGTGGAAATTTCAGGGAAATGCGTAGTTTAGTTCAGAGGAAATACCAGAAGCACCCGTCCAACCAGTTCCATGACTGAGAACCTAATGGTGATGGCTTTATTTTACACCTGCCAAGAACGAATTGGTAAAGTTCATAACATAGTAACGTACTGTTGTTTTAAACTATTAGTAATCTGTGAAGCTATCTCCAAATTACTATCTGTCCCAAAAATTCTTACAATACAAAATCCATTTCCGTTCCATTATAGGCGCGATGGCTTGTGCTGCATTCCAATAAAAATCTGGTGTTTATACAATAACATGTGAAACGTGCGTAGCATTTTACATTGGTCAATTAGGTCAAATTATTTCTTTCTGCATTACATTCCCCAATATGGCAACTGCTAGAAGAAGTGATATATTTCTTACATTTGGTGGTAATTACTTTGCAAAACAACCCGTCAAATAAATAATTGGCTTAGTTTTCTTTTGTAAAATGCGGCCAAAATTATACGATGATTGTTAAAGCAGAAACCTTGGTTACGTTCTTATATATAAAAATAGGGAGTGTTTTATATATAAAAAAGCAAAAAGCGGCAGGATTTACTAAGGGCAACAAATTGAATTAGTCCCTTTTATATTAGTTAGTTTCCTATCAAATTTAGAGTACAATCTTCGAATTTTAGGCATGCTTTTAATTTAATGCGATCAACTGGAATAATGACTGCAAAATATCACGGTTACTTAACTTTGCTTACTAAAAATTCAGTTTACTCCTTTCATCGCGACCTTAAAACCAACGAGCTACAAAATTGCGCCCCCGGAAATTTGACATTATTAAAAAAATCAGTAGTACAACCCTTTATTCCGCATATATTGTACCCTCAACTATTTATAAGGGCACCCCTATCGTCCTACGTGTACGAGATTACGTATATTTAAAATAGCCCTTATGCTTTAATATAAATACTACTTTAAAGTGGGTTTTTAAATTGCAGTGGACCATTATAGGAACCACAGGGAACAAAACATACCAAACCAACTACATTTATGTTCAACTGTATAAATCCCAAATACATCTGAGTCTTTTATACGAAATACAAAAGGGTTAAAAGATAAATAAAACTAGTTTTTTATATCAAAGAACCCTTCTTTATGGAATTTTGAAATTCTATACCCTTTTATTTTGGTTGCTGTTTAATGCATATCACACGTGCAAATTTTGAAAGAAGCTGTCATTTGTGAAGATTTTGGGAGCTTTTTAACAAAGTTTTTAAGAAGTATTGTACTTTTATTCCAGTTGTTAATAAAAAGCCATGTAAGAACGATTGAAGTTTACACATCGTATTAGTGGCTTACAGTGGAGTACAAATGTGTAACGGAATGTGAACCTCGTATTTTACGAAAAATGGCTTTTGGTTTTATATAGGATCAAACTTAGAAGTCCGTTCTCAGACAAAAGTTTCTGTCTTTGCAGAACTGTCGATTTTGATCCCCAGAATATTAAAAACCGTTCCAATATTTACTTTTACTTTTTAAATATACACTCCATACAGAAATTATTGTGATCATGTGATCATGATTATAAGCCGGTTAAGAGATCTCTGTATAGCTGTTGATTTGTGATATACTCTAACAACAAAGGATACTGTAGATGCAAGAACGTACAAATTATGCTGTGAATATTTAGGTAAACTCCATTTGATTTTTCAATTCTCCTCCCGAAGGTACTACACTGACCCAGACACAAGTTTTTTTACCTGGAAAATTTTGAATTTTGCCGAACCCTTGCTGTTCCAAGCAAAGTAGGGATCTTCAACGTGTGTGATAACACTCACACACGGGAGCTCCATTTTACCTTTCATTCGAACGAGGGTGTATTTTTGTGAAAAATGCTCGCCTAACATTTCTCAAGCGGACCGTTTCGGGATTCGAACCCTGGACCTTGGGCGTAGTAGTCACACACATACCACTATGCCACGGAGCTGCCAAATATTTAGGTACATTACATGTGATTTTCCAATGCTTCCCCGAAGGAAGCGAGTTTTTTTTACTTGGAAAATTTGGAATTTTGCCGGACCCTTGCTGCTCCAAGCAAGGTAGCGATCTTTAACGTGCGTGACAACACTCACACACGGGATCTCCATTTTACCTCTCATCCGAACGAGGATGTATTTTTGTGAAAAATGCTCGCCTAACATTTTTCAAGCAGACCATGGCGGGATAATAATATTTAGGTACAGCCGTCCTGATCAATATTAGGGAGCAATAGATGCTTGCTTAGTAGAAAATGTGAATTCTACCTTTTCGTTCCCTTTTCCTCTATGGCTAGCTCAGCGACCAATATGCTGTAGATTTTACAAAATTAAATGAAACAAAGAATTCTCAAGAAACATTTATGAACCATCCTCAATATATTCAAAAACATCTTTCTTTTACACGTATTCTCTAAGAAATCTACTTACGCACACAGATACAAGTAATACCTATAAGTGCAATTTACGGCTTAGTTTAGAAAGAAAAATTATCTTATCACTACTTGCGTATTAAAACAATCTTCACCTCATCATCATTAGGTCTTTAGTCCTGGAACTTGTTAGACGCGTACCATCATTGTTACCTATTCTGAACTAGCCTACACATTTCCTTGAAATTTGCACAGCCTGCATCTATCACTATCTGATCTAGGTCTACATCTACTTCCTTTTTCCTATCTCTGCTTGTCATATATCCCATACTATTCCCCAAAAATTCCTTAGAATGTATTCTGCCTTTTTATTTTTCCTATTTTTTCCACATATGTCCTTGTTCCTCTACTATTTCTATAACCTATTTGTTATTAACTTTGTCTATTCTTGCTATCATTCTCCTACATCTGAAGCACAGCATTTCAAAATGCTGCTACCGTTTTTCTGTCTGCTTTTCCTACTGCCCATATTTCATAGGCACACTGTGGTGTGCTCCACACATATGCTTTCAACAATTTTCTTCTTGTTTCTATGTTTATTGTCTTTCATCATAGGTGCTGGTCTTTCTTGTAAGATGCATTTCGGTCCTCTTCTATTGTTTTACAATTATATACCCTATTTCTTCGACATTCAGTGGTTGTGAAGAGGAGTAAGCAGCCTGTGGCTGTCAAGTTGCCCCAGCACTTGAACATTTACCGATTTAACATTTTTCCAATATATCTTTTCGCACAGTCAACATTAGTTGCAGATATTTCACAACCAACACCTGTAGTTGTTTATAATAATCAACAGATTTATCTGCGCTTATTCTTTCGTCATTAGGTTTTCCGTCTCAAAACTGGTTGGACACGTACCTGCACTTATTTATATTCTGAGCTAGCCTACACAGTTCTCTGAAATTCTCACACAGCATGTATACAGGTTGGTTCCTCTTCTCTTGTATTCTAATCTTATGCCCTATTTCACCGAGGTAAAAGTGGTTAATCAGCCTGTGGCTGCCAAGATCCCCCAACACTTAGACATTTGCCGAATTAATAGTTTTCCAGTAAATCCTTTCACACAATTAACATTATTCGAGAATATTGCCCAACCAATACTTGTAGTTGCTTATAATAATCATCGTGTTTAAAGCAGTTACTTTTTTCGTCATTAATGTATCCATCTTGGGACTGGTCGGATGCGTACCTCCATTGATTTCTATTCTGAGCTAGCCTACGCATTTCCCTGAAATTCCTACAGCCTACATCTTTCGCTATCTGTGTGCAGTAGTCTAACCTAGGTCTGCCTCTACTTCTCTTTTTTCCTATCTCTGCTTCTAATATATTTCGCACTATTCCCTCATGCCGTAGTATGTGGCCTATCATCCTATCTCTCCTATTTTTTACAGTTTTTCACATATTTCTTTCTTTCCCTACCATTTTTAGTACTTCTTGGTTTTCTTAACTTTGTCTGTCCATGATATCTTCATCATACGTCTGTAGCATCACATTTCAAAGGCTTCTACCTTTTTCATGTCCACTTTTCCTACTGTCCAGGCTTCACAGCTGTACAGTGCTGTGCTCCACACATACGTTTTAAGCAATCTTTTTCTTGTTTCTATGTTTGTTGTCTTTTAAAACAGTAGTTGCTTTTTCGTGTTAAATGTAGCACGACCTTGTGCTAATCTTTGTTTTATATCTTTTGCGCTTTTCCCATCTTGCGTTATTTGGCTTCCTAAGTAGCAGAAATCCTTAACCTCTTGTAAGATCATGTTACATATTTGTATTCTTGTTTTTGATTTATTTTCCCTCCTTTGCATACTAGTAGTTTAGTTTTAGTTTTGTTAATTTTCATACCGTATCTCTCTTATAGAACCGTTTACATATCATTAATAGCAGCTTCTAACTCTTCCTTACTAGATGCTAATACCGCTATATCATCTGCAAATCTAAGCATATCAATCTTTTGTCCGTGCATAGTAACTCCAAAGGTCTTCCTGCATTTGACAGTATTCATTATTTCTTCAATGTACAAGTTAAAAATTAATGGGGCTAGAGCACATCTCTGTCTCACCCCTTTTCTAATATTTACTTCTCCACGTTCCTGCTCTAATTCTATTACTGCTGTTTGCACATTGTATAAGCTATGTACTATTCGTCTATCCTTATAACTCACCCCAATTTTTTTGAGTATTTCGAACATTTTTTTCCATTTTACATTGTCGAATGCTTTTTCCAGATCTACAAACCTTACATACACGCTTTCCTCCTTTTCTATTGTTTTCTCCATTATCACTCTGAGGTAAAATAACCTCCCGTGTTCTCCTGTTTCGCTTAAACCCAAATTGGTCTTCTCCTAGTATTTCTTCAGCTCGTTTTTCCATTCGTCTTTGTACAATTCTAGTTAATACTTTTGGTACGTGTGCTGTCAAACCTATTGTTCGAAAATTTTCACATCTATCCGCGTCTTCTTTTTTTGGTATAGTTACTATGATCTTACGTTTGATATATTTGGGTATCGCACCTGTCTCATACATATAGCTTACAAGTTGGAAGAGACGTTCTGTTACTGCTTGTCCAGCGGCTTTTAGAGTTTCTGCTTGCACCTTATCTGTACCCGGCACCTTACCATTTTTCAGACCCTTTAATGCTAATTCAAACTCATCTCTAAATATAGGATATCCCAAGTCATCATTTTCAATGTCTGATTCCTGTTCTAATGCTGTTAGTTCCTCTCCTGCATATAAATTCTCTATATTTTCTTGCCATCTAACCTCTTTCTCTACATTTTTTATAATGACGTTTCCTCCCGCGTCCCTTATATATTTGCTATACGGTTTTATATCCTTAAAATTCATTCTAATTAGTTTGTATGCTTTGTCTGTCTTTCCTACCGCCATCTTATTTTGTACCTCTTTGCACTTTTCATCAATCCATTGTTCTTTAGCTTTCCTGCATTTGCGAATAATTTCCCATGTTAAGGCTTTGTATCTCTGTTTTGCTGTTTCGTCTGATTTATTTTTGTATTTTCGTCTTTCTTCTATTAAATTCAGGACATCCTTTGTTATCCATGGTTTCTTATTTTCTTTTTGTGTATTTCCAGAATATTTCTGGCCGCCATGTCTAGGCTGGATTTAATGTTATTCCATTCTGTTTCTACTTCCTTTGTATCAGATATTTTCCCGATATTTTTTAGCAATTTGATTGACTTTGTTTCGAATCTTTCTTGAATATCTCGATCTTTTAGTTTCTCTAAGTCAAAATACCTTTTTCCGTTTCTTTTTTTAAAATTTTTAAATTTAAGTGCGGCCTTCATAATTACGATGTTGTGTCTATATCTGCTTCTGGGTAGCTTCTATCTTATTTTACTTGATTCCTAAACCGTTGTCTAACAAGAATATAATCTATTTGATATCTTCCTATATCTCCTGGCATCTTCCACGTGTATCGTCTTTTAGCATGATGTTGAAATAATGTGTTTGTGATGGTTAAATTGTTTTTGTAGCAAAATTCTACCAACCTATTTCCCCTGTCGTTTCTCGTGCCTAAACCAAATAAACCTGCTATCGCTCCCTGCCCACCCTCATCTGCACTGCATTAAATGTACTTTTACGTATCTTCGTATGTCTTCGATATCTTTGTAGATCACTTCTACCTCTTCCTTACTGTGGCTGGAGGTGGGTATGTATACTTGTATTACTACTGTATTTACCGGTTTAGATTCTAATCTAACCATGAGTATCGCTGTTTTGTAAGTAGTTTTCTACACAGTCCCCTGTCTTTTTCCGCATAACTATCCCCACACCAGAATTTCCTTCCTTTGATCCTGTATGAATTACCCTATAGTCTCCACTCCAAAAATCCCCCGCCTCTGGCCACCGAACTTTGATCCCTACTATGTCTAGTGCTAACCTATTCATTTAGGCTTTTAGGTTCTCTAGCTTACCTACTTGCTTCATGCTTCTAACATTTGCTACGTACAATGACGTAGTCAAAAAAAACAAGGAAAAAGAAAGAAAGGGAAATTGAACGGACTCAATCGGTGAGTGGGCGGGGCAGAATACCTACACAAATTAAATCAGGTCTGAAATAAAAGTAAACAAATAACACACTCCTAACCATAATCATACAATTTCTAATTAACAAAAAAAATAAAAATTAATTAGGTACAAAAGCATAATGGTACCACCAAATAAACAATCCGTAATTACAAGTTACACATATTTACAAGATCAACAAAAATCCTCTCTAACATGGAGAGCTGCCGTTTTTAGGTGCCTACCTTTTACGTTATTTCGCAACACAACAAAACCCAAAAACAACACCAAAAACCACAGCTCTTAATGGTTGTAAATATAAAAATTACGCATGCCTCATTGGCAGGACAATATCTTAACTAATAAAAATTTAGCACAAAAAAGTTAAAGCACATGGTAACCCAAGAGTTATAACTCATCCTCATACACCTACGATTACTTACAGTAATCCTTTTAAGGCCAACAAGTGTGGTTACCAAATGGTGTCAATTAGTACTTACGCACTCACCCTCGAGTTGCTGCCGTCGGACCAGCTCCTACCGTATCTAACGACGAGGCGAAGGAGAGGGGCGCGTGATCCCGCCTTGGGGTTGTCTTCCCATTACAACAAGGGCGACCATTCATCGTGGGTTTAAGGGCCACCTGGAAGAAGCTATAGTAAGTACAAGTAAAATTAATTTATTGATGTCGAAATGTACATTTTACTAAACCATAAATACGCACCACGCTGTAAGGCGTGCGCGAAATTTTCATAAGGAAAACAAAACCAAGAAAACCAGAACGAATATTTTCGTCGTGCAAGTTGAAAAGCAAATGAATATTAATTTCGTTTAACTAATGACCAGAGCTCAAAGTAATATTGTTGCTAAGCATTGAAACTGGAAAAACACGGTTTTATCGGATAGTACGCGGCTTCCGTTCGACGAATCTTTCCATGGAAAACACAGAAGAATCAATTATCGGATACCTAGAACAAGTTATTGACTAGTTAATTATAGCATAAGCTTTACGTTGAGGAATTCTGAGAAAGAGTATTTATTATTAATTAGGCGGTAGTATTTAACAATAGAAATAGAATTTATATGAACAGAGAATGCACTAACAAGGGAAAGGGTTATCTTCATTTACCGAATTAATTTTCGTGCGATCGCCTTGGTCTCGTACTTTATCTTTCTCGTTTTAAATCTTTTTCTTTAGATTCTAATTTTCTTTTTGTAATTGATAGTACATAAATAGCTGAAACAGGTTCTATTTCTTTTACGGCGTACGGTAAACGTTTGTTTCATATATTGGTTTTTTTCTTAAAACCTGGGGCGGAACATTACTTATTGCGATCAGTCCTATGGAAATCAATTGTAAGTGAGATACTCCTGGACCTTACATTCTGCCAGAACGTGTGACTGGCGAAAGCTTTCAAGACTTTCTGCCAAACATCTTCCTGGGCTGTTAGAGAATGTACCGTTAAATATTCTCCAATATATGTGGATTCTGCAAGACAAAACACCTTCTCATTTTAGCCGGCCAGTGTGAGCGTTTTTAGATAATAGCTTTTCCAACAGGTGGGCAGTAAACTTCCTAACGACATCTGCCTGCAAGCAAATGTTACTTCTAAACATTCTCTTTGGAATACTAAGTAGAATAGATCTTTGCAACCTTTTGTTGCTGAGAAATGGCTTTCCAAAATGAGCGTCTCCTTTTTACTCATTCTGCATTGTGTTTCGAAAAAATGTTATTGAAGACTTGTACATGTTTTCGAGTTTGCATTTCGAAAGTATTTTCAAAAGACGCATGTAAGTAGATATTCGTTGATCTATGTAATAATGCACACGTGCCGTAAATCGGTAAGTCGAGGCTCATTTGTTGTTTATTTTAAAATGGAATGAAGCGGCAACGTTGCTGCATAATCATTGCTTGTTTCCATACACCAAGCAGGTTCGGTAATTAAGGGCACCCACTGCCGCAACCATTAGCTTTTAAACTTATTTACTCCGCCGATTACTTAACGGCTATTGGTAAAAATTATTTACATCTAGCTTATGAGGATACAGACCTATAAAAGAAGCGAGTTTCGCCAGATCGACAGCTCAGTTGAGAGAACATCACAAGGAGTAGGCAGATTGATTCCCTACGACGCCGTCTTCACGAAGTCCGGGATAATCTGGGCTTACAAGAAATAGACAACTGGAAGCGTTGGGGCAACATTTTCAGAAGCCAAGAGTGATTTTGACACTTCTTCGGAGGAGCGGTGGTGCTGTCCGGTGTATCATCATTCCTGCGGTTTATCTACGTACACAGCACCTCCACGTTTTACCAGTTCCAGCTAATGCATGACCCGATTGTGCAATCCGGCATGTATTATCTTCTAAAA
The DNA here is from genome assembly GCA_036346225.1 of Platerodrilus igneus. Lineage (NCBI taxonomy): Eukaryota > Metazoa > Arthropoda > Insecta > Coleoptera > Lycidae > Platerodrilus > Platerodrilus igneus. Next base: position 10,467,359 of record JARFIW010000624.1, on the reverse strand, counting down.
TATCACTCTCACACATTTCACAACCATTTCCACATCTTATCAATTCGCGATAATTCTTAGACCACCTTGAATTCCGATGTGCTTTCCGGCGCCTTGCAACCACTTCCTCGACACCATCCACTACACCTTCCACGGCTGCAGCTACGGTAGCTTTTACTTCTAACCCAGCACCATCGTTCATTTTTAACCTTATTGTACATACGAGGGTAAGGTGAAAAGTTCTCGGCCTGACACAGAGATGGCGTTCCAATCAGCAAAAATTTGTGCTTCCCGCCTGCGTGCGCATGTCATTAGTTCGTACGACAAGTTCCAACTTGCTATCTTAAGTAGTTTGTTTACACGAATTTTTTCAAGCAGACGTCTTATGCGTGTTTCCTTAAGATGGATAAACTTGAATATCGTGGGGTCATAAAATTCTTCGTTTTGGACGGATTAACCCCTCAGGAAATTCATTCGAAGTTGACAAAAGTTTACTGAGACTCTGCCCCTTCCCTATCAACCGTTAAAAAGTGGGCAGCTGAATTTAAACGTGGTCGCACGTCTCTCGAAGATGATCCACGTGAAGGACGACCAAAAACCGCACACCGAAAACGATCGAAAAAGTGCATGATATCGTGTTGGATGATAGGCGAGTGAAAGTGAAGAAGATAGCTGAGGCTGTAGGGATACCGGACGAAAGAGTGCGAAACATTTTACACAGAGAGTTAGGATGCGAAAGCTCTGCGCAAGGTGAATGCCGCATTAGCTGAATGCCGATCAAAAGTAAATACGAAAACGAGTTTCGCAGCAATGTTTGGCCCGGTTCAATAAAGATCCGAGCGATTTTGTGCGGCGATTTGTCACTATGGATGAGACATAGATCCACCATTACTCGCCAGAAACGAATCAGCAGTCGAAGCAGTGGGTGGAAGCCGGTTGTTCAGCGTCAAAGAAAGCGAAGTCGATCGCATCTGCCGGAAAGGTGATGGCCAGCGTGTTTTGGGATGCGAAACGGATCCTGTTAATAGATTACCTTGAAAAAGGCAGAACAATTACAGGCCAATATTACTCCACCCTTGTTGACCAGCTGGATTCCAAAATTCGCAAGAAGAAGCCTGGCTTGAAGAAGAAAAAAATCATCTTTCACCAAGAGAACGCACCTGTACACAAGGGTGCGTTGGCGATGAGAAAATTGACGGATTTGGTGTACGACTTGCTCGGCCATCCCCCCTATTTCCCTGATTTGGCGCTCCCAGACTTCTATCTGTTCCCAAACTTGAAGAAATTTGTTTCTGCGAAGCGCTTCATGTCCAATGAAGAAGTTGAGAGAGCCGTAGACGAATATTTTCACAGCTTTCCGGACTGTCACTTCCGGGAAGGAATACCGATGTTGGAGAAACGCTGGACCAAGTGTGTTGAAGTTAAGGGGGATTATGTCGAAAAATAAAATCAAATTTTTTACTGAAAATTGCAGTCTTTCATTGTAGGCCGAGAACTTTTCACCTTACCCTCGTATTGTTTGCATTTATTACTTGTAAAATTATTAGATTTATTTGAGTTTTTGAAGTTATGATTAAATTTACGTTATTTGTGCTGTTGCACTTATATTATTTGTATAAATACTTTTGCTATTGGAGTTGGACTTATCCTTTGTTGAGTTGTATATATTTTTATGAATATATTTTAACCTTACACACATTTCTCGCCTCAAAAGCCTCCAGAAACAAAAACTTTTGCGTTTTCAACGTCTTATTTTACTTCTAAACACTCGTAGGTAACACTTTTTAGTACTTACTTCTTTGTATGTTCAGTTCCTGCTGGCGTCACAATATCTTAGATATTTTTTTTCAATTTAATGCTTGTAATCACTAGACTTTTATGGCATTCATAACTGGCAAAAGCTTGCGTAAATAATTAGGTGCCTATTATTCATGCAATTTGACGTAAAAGTCAGAAAAGAATGTGGTTTGTCAAGAATATTTTTAGTATTGACGGAGAGAACGATTCTGTATTCACGTTATTTATAAACTTCCGCATATAATGACGTATTTTATACTTGAATTTGATTGATTACTTTACTTTAAAACTTTTCCAAAAAACTAAATACACTTTATAATTACTATCAATTCATTCCTCTTACATAACTAATGTGTGTGTCATTTTTTGTAAAGAATATTTTAAAAATGTAATTAAAGCGAATAGTGATTAATTACACGCAAACGGTTTTAGAAAAATTTGTGGCGTAGATATGGCCCATTTACTTATAAAGAAAATTTTAAAATCAAGAAAAAAGTTAATTAAAATAAGTATTGATTAATGATAGCTATAACGAATCATACAAGGAAACAACCTACCTGTAATATTTACATTAGATTTATTATATTTTCGTATAGTATTTGATTGCTTTATGGATAAAAGTTGCATTTAAAATATGTATAGAGGTACAAATGTAAAATTTTTACAGAAAATGAACAACTCCTTAACGAAATCTAGTGTTAACCTTATCCAAGTGTAATTTCTTGTAATATTTGAGCGTAGTACGATTATAAAACAAGGCATAAATATTTAGAAGAATATCTTCCAATGTCATTTTATGAAGATTAAAAACTATAACTAATTGACAACTGCAGTATTGGGAATGACGCCCATAATTTGAAGCCACCCATACATTTTCAAAAAATTTTTGAAAAGAAATAGACAAAAGTATAATAAGAAGATTTACTTACAATGTAACTTTTAGAAAAATAATAATAAAAATTACTTATAAGTTGTGTATAAAACATAACAAAGCTTCATAAACTTCAAAGATAAAAAAAAAAAGAAATTTAAAAAATAAAAAAACTGAAATATTATTTAAAGATAAAAATTTAATTTCAAACAATTAAATGACAAAGTTAATATATAAAATAATTTCACAATTCAATTTAAATTGAATAAAAGTTAATTTATTACAAGAAGAATATGACAGATTGACTGACTTTACAAGAAGTGTCAACGTTATCATTTTATCATTATCACACATTAAGGCTTCTTCTATTGTATACATTCATACATACATACATACATACGTACGTACGTACGTACGTACACACACGCACGCACGCACGCAAGCACGCACGCACGCACTCTCGCACGCACGCACGCACGCAAGCACACATACACACCCATACACTCACTCTCTCTCTCTCTCACACACACACACACATACATACACACACACACACACACACACACACAAACACGAATCATTGACTGAAGATACCCATATAGTCTTGCAGGCTCAGATAAATGAAACAATGAAACTCCAACATCAAAATTATAACATCAAATATTCATTAATAAACAATCCTTCCGAGAATAATAATTCCTACATCCACAAACATCTTTCTTCAACACACATTATCCAAAATATTACTTACATTAAAACCTACAAATGCAATTTACAGCTTAGGGTTAAAAAAAAACATTTCATAACTGCTAAATGATTAATATAGGGATCACACAGTCTATGTGTGTAATTAATATTCCCAAAACTTTTCTTATGTAAGTCACTATTCACAAAAATTTCTTTTTAGGGATGGGAATTGATAATTTTTAATACTCTGTTTAAAATCCGTTAAGTGTTACTGATCAGGTACGCCGAAGTCAAATTAACTTGAAATTTGACATCTGAAAAATCTGAAATTATCCACTTACAAGATACATCTATATAATAGTCTATAGGAACACTGTGGCACGATTTAAATAAAATTAAATAAAAACCCTTAACCACAAAAAATATTTAAATTACTAGAAACGTATTTCGACCACTATGTGGTCATCATCAGTAGGAAACCTCTTAAAAAAAATAATAATAATAATAATAATAATAATAATTAGCTGTTGTTCTGGAACACTTCAGAGGATATTCTCCTCACCACTTAGGCTGAAGTGAACCTTCCCAACCTATAATTTACTTTATTGTTGCTTTAAACACTATCGAGGATATTCTCCTCACCCGCAGGCTGGTGTTCTCAACAACAAACAAGTGAATTGTCAATTGTCAATTGTCAAATTGACAATTCACTTGTTTGTTGTTGAGAACACCAGCCTGCGGGTGACGAGAATATCCTCGATAGTGTTTAAAGCAACAATATAGTAAATTATAGGTTGGGAAGGTTCACTTCAGCCTAAGTGGTGAGGAGAATATCCTCTGAAGTGTTCCAGAACAACAGCTAATACAATAATTTTTTTTTTAAGAGGTTTCCTACTGATGATGACCACATAGTGGTCGAAATACGTATCTAGTAATTTAAATATTTTTTGTGGTTAAGGGGTTTTATTTAATTTTATTTACATCTATATATCAAAATTTTATGCAAGTTTAACCTACTTCAAATAACTATAGGAAACAAATGTCCTTCAAAAGATTAAGCAAAGATATACTTGCGTTCACAAGTAAATTATTCTTGGGCTTATAAATTCTTCTTTATGTAAATTGTTAATTAAATTTCCATGTACATGTAGTTCCGCTCTTACAGAAGTGAATTAACAATAAAGCGGATTTGAATACCATTCCATGTTTCTTCATTTTTTATTTTGTACTTTAATGTAGCGTATAGAGATTTACGTCCATGAACTAACTTCATCATTTGCGTTCTTTGTATTAAATTAAAATAGAGCTTTGATCATTATACTACAACACTTTTTAAATACATTGTTACTGACAAATATTTTAAAACGAATTTGAATTTATTTCCTCAGAAAACCCCCATATTCCTAATTTCGTACTGTTATATCGTCCTGTTGATGAATTATTATGAAAAAACGAAATGCAAATTAAAACTGTAACACGCTGTATCTCGGTTATCACCTTTGGCTGAAGTAAGTTAGGTCAAATCTCAATATTTTTACTCAAGAAATTTGCAGTTTTCCTGTCATTAATTAGCGGACACCCTATTGGGTGTCCATAAATTACACGGAGGCCTACATTTACCAACTGTTTGCTACTGAGATGAACATTATATTTAAAACGCCCCACAACTTGCGTGCCATAAAAGCAGTGAAGTTTTCTCTGTAAAAAGGTCCAATTAACTCAAGCTTCACTGTTGGTACGTCATAAATTCTCTGAAGTTTCCTTTTCTAAAAGTCCCTAAAATTGAGCTTTAAAATTACTACGAACTCTGGTTCCTAGTGCCAATTCGAGACCCACCTCTGGGCGTCATAAAATCTCTAAAGTTACCTTTGAAATAAACTCCACGGCTGTGCTTTGCTCCTGTCTGAAAAATAACTACGCCACAAAAAGAAAAGACGCTGCAACGGTAACTCTCCTAGATTTATTCAGAGAAAATTATACACCAAAAATTATCATCAACATCTAGTTCACAGATTAATTATATTACATGTTTCACCTTTTCAAATAATACATGTTATCACATATTACCCAGAATAATGATCATTGAAAGTAACAGGGTTTTACCACCAACCTTACGTTACCCTGACTTAATACGAGCTCATAGTAAAGTCTTTAATTACTCGTGCTAATTTCAGCACAACAAATTACAGAAGTCCCTTTTACCTTGCACATAATAAAATAGTACAACAATTATTTAATAAACTATACTCCCCCTTAAGCAAAATATAAAAAAATAATATTATAAAAGTTCAATCATTAACTGTTTTCGATTCTGTTACTTCTAGTTCCACAGTACATACCCATAAAGTACAAAAAGTCATTGCACAGCAGTTAAACACAAAAAGCAAATTTTAATGAATATCTGTTACTTTGAACTGCTCATGGATCTGCTTCCTTACCATCAACGTCTGCGGCCTTTATCAGTAGCTGCGCCTTCAGGAATGTCCCCCAATCAGGACTGCACTAACGGTAACTGCTAGCTGCTACTCTGTCCTCTCGATTATCAGAGTTTTCCAAATTCCTCTAATTCGGCTACGGATTCCATTTATGGTAGGTAAACAATCACATCGTTTTACCATCGCTCTACATTTAATGTGCCTACTATGCACCCAACCAAATATCACGCAGTCGGTACTTACTTACGAATGTCTGCTACTCATTTTCATTCCTTTAAACTTTCTATAATACATTTGCTGACAGCTGGTCGAAACTCAACACCACTGGTGTCAGTTATATTTCAAACTGTACTCGAAGATTGTTATCACTTGTAGACAAGCCAGCTCTAATTTCGTTCACTATCACTAGCGTAGTAGCTAGCGCGTAAAGAGAAGCAAAGATAAGAGAGGGCCCTACCACCAACTCATTGTATTTATATAGGCTTTTTTGCCCCTCTAAAGCTCCTAAATTCTCAAAAATCCGTCGATACAAACAAACAAGGCTTCTCAGTAAACTTCCGACGGTTGCCCAATTCTTAAAAACCCACAAGCTAGCGTTCACTCATTTCTCCGAAATTTCTCTACAAAACATCAACTGCCATCTACATCCTATAATTTTGACCCGGCGCAATTCCGCTCACGTAGTTATTTTCTCTGTATAACTCGCAACAGACACTCACTTCTCCGAATTTTAGCCCCTACTAAACCCAAGTTAATGTTAAAGCACGCCTTCCATAATACACGCATTATAGCCATCTCTCTTCAACATACTCCCTCAATCTATTATTCATTACTTTGTCTAACTCCCAATCTGTTCTTATCCCACTGCCTAGTCTGAATCCCAAACTTAAGGAACTTTGTGTTATGTCTTTCTTTCTCTTACTACATCTGTCAAATTAATCCCTTTTTGTTTAGTTAACCACTTACACGCTGATCAAAAAAAAACCCCACTCAAAATATGTCTACATTAACACATTGTATTTCTTTCTCACTCTTATCCATACTTAACTAAATAACCCTTTTTTGTTGCGCTTGTTGTCCACCTATAGCAGTAATCATACATTACCTTCTCTAACCAATATTCAAAAATATACCTGTCTCCGTCCCATACTTACTTTGTCTAATAGTCTTTCTTTGTTTCTCTGTTAACAAGTGTTATATGTCCTTGATGAAATACCCACTTTAAATAAGATTCAAATAAGCTCAACTCCCTTCTATTCATATGCATTAACATAGTGAGCAGTTTATCTACAGGATCCCAAGATCAACCCCAGTCGGCACCGCCTCCCAGCTACAGCTGACCCACACGCTCCAAGGTAACGATATCAGGAGTGAGAATAAATTGTAAAGTAGGTTTATCGAATAAGGCTAGAAATATCTCTTGATGGATATAAGTTTTAAAAAAGGAGACTATGAAATGGCACACGACGAAAATGTGAGTAAACTAGAAATTCACACAGGTTCAAACCTAAGTCTTGCAAGATATTTTTTCTCTTAAAGAGTGAAAACAAATTTCTGTGGCTTAGATTTGATAAAACACTGTACAACATAAAAATCCGACCTCGTTATATTTTTCTCATTCGCTCCTTGTTTTACCTACTTAGTTGAGATATTATTACAGACAAAAATACTGTAAACAGGCGAATTTCCTGGAAACATCAACTAAATACGGACGAGAAGCCAATTATCTGAAAAGCGAAAGGCTATTCACTGGAAAGTATTACATTGGGCAAGGGGCGAATTCTAACCAAACCGTTGCAGTACCAAGCAACGTGCGTCACACACACAAGGTATGCACTTAACCTCGCATTTAAATTTGTCAAACGGTCCTTGCTGGGAATTGAATCGGAGACTATGAGATTAGTAGTCAATCCTACGCGAATTAACTAATTCGGGGAACCGCTACTCTGTGCTGCCTAGCCATGTTGACTATATCTCCGTACGCGAGTTGAGCACAGAACCAGACTGACAAAATTGCAGTTGACTATATCAAAGTACACGAGCTGGGTTTCTGCCCACAAAGACATTGGCATCAAGACTGTCCAACCAGAAACTTGGGAAACGACACTGCGGCCGAGCTGCGCCAGCACACAGCCTGGCCGGGCGAAACAAACTGGCGCGATTAAACATCATCCACGATGACCCACTACCAAGAATCCCTGTCACCATACAGAAAATGAACTTCGACGTATTACTAGATACTGGAGCATCGACGTGCATGATTAGGGAAGGTCGAATACCCACAGGCTCACGGGTAGAATTCTATCATGCCTCCGCCTATCTAGCCGAAGCAGGACTGAAATGGCAATCAAAGGTAAGTTCCGCACACCATTCACGTGACGGAACATGAAACTTTCCTGGTAATGGCCAATGTAGCCGAAGATGTCATCCTGGGGCAATCCTGGCTCCAACGCCAAAGAGCCAACATGAATCACGAGCGAGGATTTGTACACTTTGGAACACACAATCGCCAGAGGCTCCACTGGAACCAAAGGACGAAAACCATCCCCGCCAGCAGGTCACTTTCACAAACCACAATCCACCCAAATTCCAACCCACATTTAAGTCTCATGGAGGAATTCCACTCCGTTGTCAACGGACCAACACAGCCAACCAGCACGTCACACGATACGGACCAATCCACACACACCCTTCTGATTGCCGCCGTATCGGTACTGTTCACAAAAGAAACTCATCATGGCCGCTGAAGTAGAAAAATGCTGGCTAACCAAATCATTGAGCCCATCACCTCGGCCTACAACTTTCCTATAGTGATCGTGGAGAAGAAGGATGGAAAACCACGATTTTGCGTCGACTATCGGGGACTCAACTCCATCACTAAGGATGAAAGCTCAAACCTACCGATAATTCACGAAGCACTACGAGACCTCGGCATAGCATCCGTCTTCACCATCCTCGACCTCAAATCAGGATATTGGCAAGTACCACTCGACCCCGAGTCCAAACCCCTCACAGCATTCGCCACGCCCGATGGAGCCAGTTACCAATTTCGCGTTATGCCATTTAGACTGAAAAATGCCCCTGCCAGTTTTCAGAAGCTGATGACACAAGCGCTGCTATGGTTGAACAAAACCAAAGACACCCGTTCTAAACTTACCCGCTGTGCCCTGTTGCTACAGGAATGCTCCTTTGATATCCATCATTGCCCCGGAGCTCAGAATGAGCTACCGGACTATCTCTCACGCCATCCCTTCAACAATGACATTCCTGAACAGATCACAAGCGAAAATCGCCTGCTACCACCAAACAACCCAAGCAATCTACAGGCAAACTACGTAGCTCTAGTGGGTCCTGCGTGAACGGGTACAAACTGCATAACGGGACAGCGAAGTCATTGGACGGATGACCCAAGAATGGCTCCTCGTATAAAAAAGAGGTCCCCAAAACCCTCACGAGGAGAAAATCTTACAAGACTTTGTAGTCGAAAACGGATACCTCTGGCGATGCAACCCTAACCAAAACCGGCTCCTTGTGCCCCCCGATGCACAGACCTTACATGTGATTTTCCAATGCTCCACCCGTAAGGTACTACATTGGCCAGGAAGCGAGTTTTTTTTACCTGGTCGATGCACAGACCGGCGTCTTGAACGCCTTTCATGACCTAGCTTGACATCCTGGCACCAACGAAACTTACCGCGTCCTCGGCGAAAGATACTTCTGGCCCAAGGTCGGTGACGTAGTAAGACGATACGTAAGCCAATGTTGGACCTGTGCTGCTACAAAAAGGGGACCGTATCAACAGAAAGCACCCCTCCGACCACATCTACCCGTCCGACCATGGGAGGTCATATCCGTCGACACCATGGGACCATACATCACGTCACGTCAAAACAATCGGTTCATACTGGTCGTAACCGAGCTTGTTTAGCAGATGGGTCGAAACCTTCCCGACATCTGACACCAAGTAAGCCACTGTCATTAACCTACTCAAAAACGAAGTCATCTTCCGGTATGGATACCCAAGAGCGATTCTCACCGACAACGGGTCACAATTCGTATCTCGACGATGGGACTGAACACTGGATCGATAGGGTTGTTACCACTGGACTACGCCAACCTTCCACCCACAAGCAAACCCAGTGGAACGCCGGAACCAGGAGATCAAGAAAGCCTTGCGAACTTTCGCAATCCAACACGACGCACGATCCTGAGACCGGAAACTTCCCGAGATTATGTATTTCCTCCGCATCCAGGAAGAACGTAGCTACGGGAACTACACCCAGTTATGCCCTACTAGGATACGAATTACCCCGTCCGGGAGACCTTCACCAACCTCCAGTGGAGAATCAAGGAGAAGCCCGACTACGCCGCATCCGAAAAATTCAGGATCGCGAGCGCCGCTTTAAGGAAAAATATAGCCAAAACGAGGATCCCGCTCTGTTTTCGCCTGGGGACATGGTCATGGTCAGAAGCCAACCCTCCACCAGGAATCGATTCGAATCCAAATGGGCTGGACCTCACCCAATCCAAAGAAGAGCCGGGCCCAACATCTACTGGGTCCGGATGGAACGGAGAGACCAAAGATACGCTCCAAAGATATACGACCAACACCCACTAGACCACCACCACCCCGCATCAACCTAGCTATGCTACACTCTTCAGCGGGGTAGATTGTTGACTATATCAGAGCACGCGAGCTGAGCACAGAACAGACTGACAGAATTGCAGTTGACTATATCAAAGTACACGTGCTGGAAATAGAACAAACTAAGAATCGCGAGAAATGTATTTACGAACTTATAATTGTTTTTTGCTTGTAATTATTAAACAATTAATCAAGCCAAGCCTACCTGCTTTCAGACGCCTCCCACTCGAACGATAACAGCCGGATCATGCAAAAAGCGGGTAAGGTCAAATATAAAACTCCAACTTTGTTATGGCTTAGTGCCAGTGGTTGTAGGGGCGCCTAAATTCTTAGAAGCAGTATGTGTTTTTTGGATGTTTTTACTGACTACCATTTGTAAAATATGCATATTTACAGGATAAAACAATTATAGGATCAATTTATATACAAGTTAATAAGCCTACGTCAAACTCCATGAGGCTCTTGGTTTTGGGAAGACGTCGTGGCTTACTGCATGCGTCGTGTGTAGGTAGCGTCGGCATCATGGTGCAGCCTACCATTCGTGGAGGCGTCGTCGTCAGTAGACTATGATTTAAGTACCGTTGGACAAACTGTGGATATAGGAGACGTCGGCGTCATTCGTTGAGGCGTCCGCGTCAGGGGATTATAGGGAGCACCGCAGGTGCTGTAGAGGATGGCAGGATATAGGACAGTGCTTCTGGAGTGGTAGAAGATGACAGGCTCTAGGACAGCACTGCTAGTTGATTACTCGGGCTACGAGGAGCTCCAAGTGAATGCTTATTGTTGACCACGCAACTTCGTGTATAGTCTTCTCCTCCCCCTATTTGGCATGGAGAAAAAGTCTTTACATAATTAACCGATGAGAATGCAGGGTTTATAGTAGTTAGTTTTTTGCCGAGCCTTTCCGATGTTTCTCAAAATTTGTTCTGTTTCCAGCACGTGTATCTTAATATAGGGTAACAACGTGTCGAGAATGCTTCATTAAGATTTCTGTTTATGGAAATAAAATGATTGTGTTCAGAAGTTGCTAGTTTTAATTCAGGCGAGCCAAATGTATACCAAAAAAAAAAGAGTGAACGAAAAACTACCATTATCCGGACTATTTTAACTACTGCAACTAATTGATTCCAAAAGATTACATAAAGAAATTAAGGAAATACGGAAATATCTGAATAGACCGTCGACAAACTGTAGGTGTTTCCACCGTTATGAGTGCTTTTATCTCACATCCTGTCCAGGTGAGGAATAGTTCTGACCAAACTAAAAAAAATAGTTTATTCAAACAACGTTAGTGCGTTAGGTGTAATTATGTTTGATTTATAATGACGCCCCTAATTAAGTACACTCTCAGCTGTGCTTTCAAAATTTCTTTATAATTTGCCCATTTAATTTTGTGACACCTTGAGGGAGTTCTCAATTTCAAACTACTTATCTGTATGGATCTTAACAAACATATAGCTCTAGTACGTACTAAGGATATTTTTTTGGGTGTATGTCATAAATTAAACCATGAAACCTGATTTATGATCTCCTCGAGTTCTAAAGGATAGTTTACAAATCATTAATTATATAATTACTAATTAGAACAAGTTCTTTCATTTTATTGCCAATATGTTTTTTACTATTCGTTTGTGCCGATGGGTATTGCCATTTTAAGCTTAACTTCGTTTGTGTGGATTATCACTGTTAGGAATGCAATTTAAAAACAATTTCTTTGAAGGTTCATTCTTCTAGTAAAGAAATTTTAGAGAAAAATGTTGGATTAATCATCTGATTTCCAATATTTTGTAAAGAAATGCATTTATAGGCTGTAATCTAATTGATTTTTTGTAACGTTTTTGACACCACAGAACGTGCTTCATTCAATTAACACCTATTCATTCAGTCTATACAGGTCTAATTATAAGCAAATATTCAATATACTAAAATGCGGCTACAGAGATCACAGATGATAATTACAACAATTTTTACTACACAAGTTATTTCTTAACGCTATGATTACACTGTCTTTATTACTAATTTAACTGCACACGTGAACGCACTTTTAATTTATTTAAAAAAGCACTAATCGATGTATTTACGCATCCACTAAAGTTAGTTATTTTAACTACTCTAACAAAAATTTATTTCATATCACTTGTGAATTAGCACTCCGGTCGAACTCCCCGTCGGGTTCTACAGTTTATACATCGGATTAATACTATCTTCTATATTATTCCAGACGTCGATGTAATATTAGCACCCAGATAACCTTGCTTTGGAATGATCTTAATACATATTGTAAGCCTAAAGGGCAAAACCGGTGACATCATAATGATTCCGACAAAACGAACGACGGTAAGGGACTGGAGCAATATGTCCAAATAAACTCTTTGCAAATGCGTCTTTTTCTACCACCTTAAGTCCTCCTGGTTTGGATTCTGCACCGTAGTAAAATTTTATGCAAAGTCATTTCATCATATGATTAACATGTGACTTCATAAATGCGAGAAAATTCAAAAAATCGAGAAAATTAATTAGATATTTATTTGTACAGAAAATATTTGTGAAATGCCCAGTATAAAATTTACTACTAACGCTTCTCGCATAAAAACCACGATTATCAGAGGAATTTGATACCAAACGGATCGTGTGTCAGATAAAAATAAAGGTGTTTATTGCGTTCAACGGAAACAAGCGTTTATCAAAAGAGGTTCATCCACATTTTATAATAAAAGCATTGTGTTTAGAGAAGTGCTCAATTATTTGTAAACTCGCATGTGTGAATGCTATTAAAAGATTTCAGTTTTATAAGCTAGGAATCAATTTACGGTTAAGCATTCAATTTCATGTAAAGCCGCGTATATAAAAATTATAATTTTCACGTAGTAGCAAGAAGAATTTACGTCAGTGGGAAAGCTCTTTGATTGAAATGATATCAAATGGAAGATGCATTTCTAAGTAAAAAAGTGTAGTGTAGTACTGGAATGATAAAATGTTGAGATAGGCAAACCTCCATCCAATTATTATACAGCCCAAGGCTATATAAACGGTAGTGAAACGATAAATTCTCGAAAATTAATAGCAGACCTAAATATAACACACCAAGAAGCGGAAATGGCGATAGAATAACACACCCACATTCGCGAACAAATAAGAACATGAAAACACATAGCGAACCAACTAGATTTAGCGCGAAAATTTTTGAAGCCTACGTAAGTAGCAGCTCACCTGTAGAAGAGCCATTCAATGTTGAATGAGGGGCAGTTTTATTGAAGCTTTAACGTTGATATACTATTGATGAGATTAGATAATACGGAGAATGTGAAAATTATTTAAATACGTTATGGAAGATAGACGACTTGAAACCAAATATGAACTATCGTAAAAGAGAAGTTAAAGTGTTGATTGAAACTGGGACGTGAGTAGATTATTTGACGCACATACAATGGTCTCAAAATGGAAAATAGATAATTAAAGATAATTAAAACTATCGCAACATAAAGCTTCATTAATTGGAATAGGCAATGGTTTGTTATATGGTGAATGGATCAATTTACATGAAAATGTTTACTTTTTAAACGAGTTTGGAGCATTATTTGGTAATTACGTTCTGGAAAAAGTCAAAGCTGATAAATTAAGGGAAGATTTTTAACGGTAAAGTTTAAAGCAATTTGTTTAGATTTTTAAATGTTCCTAAAGATTTGTGATTAGTTTAATTTTAGAGTAAAGGTAATAATAGTCAGTCTAATTTAATTTAAGAGTTTGGTAAGTCTACGATACAGGTTTTCGCCATTAACAAGGAAACAATTTAACCTAGCGGAATTAAGATATGTTTAAAAATGGTTTTAAGGCGAGTGATATTAAATTACAAGACTTATAAAGATAGCTTTGGTAAATATTAAGAATGTTTTGATTATGGAGTTGTTTATGAATTATAATCAAGTGTTTAAGATTTGTTTAGAATAAGTCAGTGATTATCCCAGTTTTAAAGCGATATTTTGGACTCTATATTTAGTATATAGGATATGTTTTGAGAGGAAGTTATTTTTCGTCGATGTTATATTTAAGTCATGGTGAAAGTGAAAGTGAAAATCGTTTTGAATGTATTATTTTGTATTTGAAAGATTGTTTGTAAGAGGATTATTTTGTCTTATTATAAATCTGATGTTTAATTGCAGTGGTTTTTTAATCAGAGAGCTAGCAAAATAGTTAGACGACGGACAATTAGAAACATGCATCATAGCATCTTTTATTATGCGTATAACCCCTGGCGATTCACAGGCAACTATTATTGGCACCCAACGTATTCGTTTGTAGTGAAGTAATAAAGCTATTGTTTTGTTAATGGCTATACATCTATTAGCCTGATTTGTATTCGTCAATAAGCTCTTATTATTTTCATAAGAGTTTGTTTACAGATACATCTTATTTTATATTCTTCTACACAATTTCTTATTCCGGACAGCAAATAACTTGTCTTTATTATATATATATATATATATATATATATATATATATATATATATATTGCTGTGACAAGACCCTTGTTGGAACATTACTAAACAAGTGATATGATAATGGCCGCACGTTGATGCGTCGCTAAAAAAATTGATGTGATACAAAACAGCAATTTGTAAAACTTGAAATTATTGACTTACCTTCCTTTCTAACTATGCCTGGCTAGCTCAGCGAAGTTGACGGAGTTATAAAGCATTTTCACAGTATGAAATATTTTCCCTCATATAAAAGCATATACAACATTTACAACATCGTTTCTTTCAATCATAAAATAATTTCTAAGAAGCACTTATTATAAAAAAAAAGTTCCTTACCTTATTTTAAATTTACAGAACTAAATTTCTTGTTTTATGGATATTTTACCTGACTGTTTATTCCCACGCTTGTAAGGTTTGTTTGGCCAAAAATCCTTGACAGATACTTTATTAAAAGGTCAGAATATTTCGAACTCTGAACACAAACTCTTCTGGTAAAGATCCTTTACAAAAAATTATTAGTGGTAAACTAATTTACAGCATATAATACTGCTTTAAATCTTACATGACGAATGACAAATCGCGAATGAATCCTTAATGTATAACCCTAACAAAGTTCCGGTTTTTATATAAAAATTATTTCTATACTTCATTCTCGAGATTTTTCCTGATTTATTTGGAACATAACACATCGCGAATTCCATGGTTTTAATGTTAGCTAATTAGCGTCATGCTATGATTTATGTAAGTAGTAAAACGTACCGTTTATCCTTTTCTAACGTATGAAATTAATGGTCGCGTCTCACTTTATCCCATTGTTACACGGAAACCTATAAATAATTCTTATCGATTTGTATTACATTTTAATGTTCTCGTAAATTCTTCGAACCGGCATTTAATCAATAATTAGCTTTTAACGGTTTTAATAGTGTTTCTTAGTACATATAACGTATTTTACTTTATTAATCGCGAAAGTTCTGGAAGTACAAATGCGTTCCTTATGTTTTGCAAACGCATTAAATGTATTTTACGATAAAAATAAGGCGAATATTTTATGCATGGAAGGTGTATTTTTATGAAAAATGAAGGACTTTATATCTTAAAGATTGAAACTCCTAGTGTTCTTTTTTGACGAGAATTAATATTTTTAAATGATATATCTCTATATACGGAAAACATTATATACTTAATTAAAGCTTTAGTTGCATTCTTAACGGTTTTGCAAATGCAAAAAGAGATATTCATTTTGATAATTGTAAAAAAAGGCATTGCTGTATGAAATTACAACGTGTTCTAACGCATATTTTACGCACAGAAAATTTATTTAGTATTTTAATTAATGAGAGCGTTGAAAAATGCAATAAAAACGCGTTTTAGCGAATATTTCATATATGAAGACAATTACATAATTGATTAAAGTTCGCCATTACATTCTCTATGATTGTAAATGCAATGAATGGCTTTGTATTTATTTAAAACTTTTATCTGTAGTTGCTTATAATAATTATCAGATTTAAGTACAATTATTTTTTTCGTCATTAGGTTTTCCCTCTTGGAACTGGTTGCACGTGTACGTCCATTGATTTCTATTCTGAGATAGTCAACACATTTCCTGAAATTCCCACAGCCTACATGTTTAACTATCTGTGTACAATAGTCCAACCTAGATCCACCTTTACCTCTCTTTTCCTATCTCTGTTTCTAATATATTCTGCACTATTACCTCATGCCTTAGTACGTTACCTATCATCCTATGTCACCTATTTTTTACAGTTTTTCACATATTTCTTTCTTCCCCTACCATTTTTAGTACTTCTTGGTTTTCTTAACTTTGTCTGTCGATGATATCTTCATCATACGTCAGTAGCATCACATTTCAAATGCTTCTACCTTTTTCATGTCCGCTTTTCCTACTGTCCAGGCTTCACAGTTGTACAGTGCTGTGCTCCACACATATGTTATAAGCAATCTTTTCCTTGTTTCTATGTTTGTTGTCTTTGAAAACAGTAGTTGCTTTTTCTTGTTAAATGTAGCACGACTTTGCGCTAATCTTTGTTTTATATCTTTTGCGCTTTTCCCATCTTGCGTTATTTGGCTTCCTGAGTAGCAGAAATCCTTAACCTCTTGTAAGATCATGTTACATATTTGTATTCTTGTTTTTGATTTATTTTCCCTCTTTTGCATACTAGTAGTTTAGTTTTAGTTTTGTTAATTTTCATACCGTATCTCCCGTATAGAACCGTTTGCATTTTATTAAGAGCAACTTCTAACTCTTCCTTACTAGATGCTAATACCGCTATATCATCTGCAAATCTAAGCATATCAATCTTTTGTCCCTGCATAGTAACTCCAAAGGTCTTCCTGCATTTGACAGTATTCATTATTTCTTCAATGTACAAGTTAAAAATTAATGGGGCTAGAGCACATCTCTGTCTCACCCCTTTTCTAATATTTACTTCTCCACGTTCCTGCTCTAATTCTATTACTGCTGTTTGCTCTTCGTTTGCCCACATATTTCTTTCTTCCTCTACCATTTCTAGCACCTCTTTGTTCTTTATTTTGTCTGTCCATGATATCTTCATCATACGTCTGTAACACCACATTTCAAGGGCTTCTATCTCCTTTCTGTCCGCTTCTCCTACTGTCCAAGTTTCACTGCCGTACAGTGCTGTGCTCCACACATATGTTCTTTCTTGTTTCAATTTTTGGTGTCTTTGAACACACTAGTTGCTTTTTCTTGTTAAATGATAGCACGACCTTGTGCAAATCTTTGTTTTATATCTATTGCGCTTTTTCCATCTTACGTTATTTGGTTTCCTAGGTAGCAGAAATCCTTAACTTCTTGTAAGTTCTCATTAGCTATTTGTATTCTTGTTTTTGATTTATTTTTCCTCTTCCTTGCATACTAGTACTTTAGTTTTATTTTTGTTAATTTTCATACCATATCTCTGTTAGAACTGTTTCCATTTCATTAGAATAGCTCCAGTTCTTCCTTGCTAGATGCTAATATCGTTATATTTTCTGCAAATCTAAGCATATCAATCTTTTGTCCCTGGATAATAATTCCAAATGTCTCCGTGCATTTGACAATATCCATTGTCTTTTTGATGTACAAGTTGAAAATTAATGGTGATAGAGCACATCCCTGTCTCACACCTTTCCTAATATTTACTTCTCTTGCTCTAATTCTATTAGCGCTGTTTGCTCTTTGTATAAGCTATGTATTATCTGTCTATCCCTAAAACTCATTCCAATCTTTTTGAGTATTTCAAACATTTTTTTCCATTTTATATTGTCGAATGCTTTTTTCAGATTTACAAATCCTATATACACGCTTTCCCCTTTTGCTATTGTTTTCTTCATTATCGCCCTCAGGGCTCAAATAGCCTCCCGTGTTTCCCTGTTTCGCCTAAACCCAAATTGATCATCTCATAGTATTTCTTCAGCTCGTTTTTCCATTCGTCTTTGTACAATTCTAGTTAATATTTTTGATATGTGTGCTATCAAACTTATTGTTCGAAAATTATCACTTCTATCCATGCCTCTCTTTTTCTGTATAGTGATTATGATATTACATTTGAAATATTTGGGTATCTCGCCTCTCACATACATATAGAGCGTATAAGTTCGAAGAGACGTTCTGTTACTGCTTGTCCAGCGGTTTTTAGAGTGTCTGCTTGTACCTTATCTGTACCCGGCGCCTTACCATTTTTCAGACACCTTAATCCTAATTCAAACTCATCTCTAAGTATAGGATATCCCACGTCATCCTTTTTAATGTCTGATTCCTGTTCTAGTGCCATTAGTTCTTCTCCTGATATAAATTCCCTATATATTCCTGCCATCTTACCACTTTCTCTACATTTTCTATAATGACGTTTCCTCCCGCGTTCCTTATATTTTTGCATACGGTTTTATATCCGTAAAATTCATTTTAATTAGTTTGTATGCTTCGTCTGTGTTTCATATTTCCATCTTAGTACTTCTTTGCACTTTTCATCAATCCATTGTTCTTT
Organism: Platerodrilus igneus; assembly: GCA_036346225.1. Lineage (NCBI taxonomy): Eukaryota > Metazoa > Arthropoda > Insecta > Coleoptera > Lycidae > Platerodrilus > Platerodrilus igneus. The sequence goes on along the minus strand of JARFIW010000624.1, from coordinate 10,448,454 downwards.
AGCTTTCCTGCATTTGCAAATAATTTCCCATTTTTAGCTTGGTATCTCTGTTTTTCTGTTTTGTTTGTTTTGTTTTTGTATTTACGTCTTTCTTCTATTAAATTCAAGATATTCTTTGTTATCCATGGTTTTTTATTTTCTTTTTGTGTCTACCACAGAATATCTCTGGCCGTCATGTCTAAGCTGTATATGTATTAATAATATTCCACAGCAAGAGTCCTTTGGGTCTAATGGTAATGGCACTAAGTCTGTCGACAGTCTGATCTGTAGTTGGTGTTTTCACATGTCGATACAGCAGATTAGTTCTCCATACATTGTCGGTCATTTTTAAAGCCTTTGCGTCATTCCCTAGCGTTTATATTTTACAATGCCTCTTTGTCAAATGTCTTTTGGATCTTTCGTAATTTCCAATAGTTTCATTTTTCGATGCTTGTTGGCCTGCACTTTAATTTTATTAATCCGTGTATATTAACCGATCATGCAAGTCACAACTAACATCAACTTCGAGGGATCATTTACTTTAAATAACTTCAATATTTGCTTTTATTTGTAGTCAGATTTCAGTTGTGATTCAAATTTGAACACACTCTAAATTTTGGTCTACAACTTTGTAGGAATTAGGACTGCGGTACAAATGTCAAAATTTCACAATTTGGTTGAAATTAAGAGATGTTGCGCAGTGGTGCTTCGTAATATGAATAAGATGATGATTTCTGTCGATGACCAAGTCTGAACGGGTTCTGCCAGGACGCGTTTCAAAGAACAGGTGCTAATCCTCAGATGATTGGTGATGGAATGATATTTGGTGGTCTACGCTTTTGTAATCTTATTTTGGAATCATTATCTTGTTGCCTGGTTCTCCTTTACCTAACTTTCAATGAAAAATCAAAGTATTATTTAGGCGCTACACTAATTCAGCCAGATTCTACTTTCCAACATAGTGTATTAAAGCAAATTGGTGCGACAATTATTCTCATATTACCTCTGACTTTAGAAAACCAAATCATATTTGGTCAATGCTAGGTTTTATCAATCCAAGACCAATATTTTGCTTTTTATCAGTAAAAACCTATGTATCCAAAAATCATAGCTTTCATAACACACAATGCATTTAGGCAACCAAAGAAGTATCGCATAGACTTGTATCACATTCTTAAGCTAATTCTCATTCTTTGTTTGCAATTTTAATGGTGAAATTCCCATTGATAATATGTTACTAAAATTACCCAAACTATAGTGCGACATATTTATCTTTTTAAAATTCAATTAACAAAGCGTTTCCACAACTAAGAAAATAAAATGCTTCCTTTTTTGCTTCTTACTTGTCACAGCCGGAATATTTATTACATTTACAGCAGTGGTATTTATATTTTTATGTATATTTGGTTTTTTATTGCACATAAAACGGATGTCTGCATGAGAATTCCTTTTTATTTCAGTATGTTTCTGAAAGTACAGAGTTTCTAAGCTTTTGAACATAAAATTCTATGGAATCCCACACTAAATTTTATTATTTTGTTAATATGTGTAATAAATTAATTTGGATTTTATTCAAATTTATTGGTTAGTGCAGGAAAAGGTTGTAGTTTAGTAGGCAATTCTTAATTACTGAACTGTATTTACAGTTTTCAGAATGACTGAAGAGCATGTGTGACCGACCTTGACATTCATTCCATGTAGGTATTATCGAAATCATATTCCATTCTTTTGTCATAGTTTGCCTACTAATTTGGACTCAATTTTTATTTGTAGAATGAATAATTATATTTTATGAGAACTGGTACTTGAGTGAAAAAATGCTTACATAAAATTCTTTCTCACAAGTCAATAAAAGATTTATAAAAACAATCGCAGAATAAATATCTATGATATAATATTCTTAAAAAGCACTTGAGTAATAGTAATAGCAATAACTGTATTACCAACGGGTTACCCCAATGGCATGCAGTTACAAAATATAACATAAAACGATGTATTTGCATTGTAAATATAACCTGTGGTTCTTTTTAGTTAGCTATAACTAGCCAAGACGGAGATATAGTTAATGCTTGATAATATCTTGGTTAATATTTTGATAATTTATAAAAATTTGTCGCATTTGTTGAGATTAAATGTATCATAATGGTTTTTCAATTTAACGATGAACAAATGCGAAATCTTGTTGAGATTTACTTAAGAACCCATAGAAAAGTGAATAGATTTACTCTATACGAAAAGTATATCAAGATTTCATGAAGTAATTTCCAGGACAAGTTGTTCCATTTGATCAATTCGTTTTGTAGCCTTATAAGGGAAACTGGAAGTGTTAATTATAAAAAGAGCATAAACAAGTGGTTATTGAAGAAATTAGGCAAATGGTCGAAAAATATTCACGTACCTCTGTGAGATCTTTACACCAAGTATTAGACTTTTCTTATGGTACTTGTAGCCCTAGTTCTAAAGAAGGGTCGAATTTATATCAATTGTTTACAAGTAACGCATGAATTGCTTGCTATAAGTATACTATAAAGAACAGTTCTGTTAATGGTTTCTTAATGAGATTAATAACGAAAATAATGCTATTGAGAGGATAATGTTAACCGATAAAGTGTGACTCCTCCTTTCTGGTTCTGTTAGCTCTCAGAATATCTGAAAGTGGAACTATGGAGGATCAACAATTTTACATTGAAACTCTAGTGTATTGCCAAAAAACAATACTTGCTTATGCAGCAACATTATTATTATCTCATTTTTATACAAGTATTGGTCCCACCATTTTAACTATTGCAATAAGTGGCTGGTACTCATCATCATTAGGTTTTCAGTCCTGGAACTGGTTAGACGCATACCCTCATTGTTTCGTATTGTGAACTAACCTACACATTTCCGTGAAATTTGCACAGTCTACTATCACTATCTGATCTAGGTCTACATCTACTTTCTTTTTCCTGTCTCTGCTTGTAGTATATCCCATACTATTCCCCAAAAATGCCTTAAACGTATTCTGCCCTTCTATTTCTCCTACTTTTTTCCACAACTGGTAATATGTAATATAAAATAATTATCTAAGGTAGGCTACAATGTTATAATGAAGTACAAATATTTTGTCAGTTGTCAGATATAGCTATTCTTACCGTTATAATATGTTCGTTTATTAATAAATCCTTTAAAAAGAGCAAAAAGAATGTTGGGTATGGAATTCCGCTGATACAATGGTGACAAAGCAATGTGGTCTGTATATGATAAAGAATATAGTAATGAGTTGACATGCCTTGATGGAACCTACTACAACCTAAAGCCACTAAACCAAAATACACTTAATACAAAAGATGCTGAAAACAAAACTCCGGTTACGTCTCAAGGGAATGAAACGTATACTACTACTACTTTGAATACCCAACACGTAAAATAAAGTAATGTATATTGGAGAAAGCTGGAAGAAGAGACTTAATGCTCTTCGCTAATTAATCAATGACGATTTTTTTTTCAAACAGTTAGGATTGCAAATATTTCTTGGCATTTGTATACTCGGTTTTAAGCCTTGGAACAGTGATTCAATTAATAAACGATTATGTACCTTAAAATAATGCTGGAACACAAGTTTGAATATATTCTACAGTTAACATTATTAATGTATAACTGATTTCTGGACATTGATAGTGCAAAAATCTTACCCCTATCCAAAGTGGCGAGTAATATTATTGATAAACAATTAAACATCAGATCGTATGCACTCACTACACACCAATTGAAAAATAAACAATGAAACTTAAATGTATCGCTGCAATGTTGAGAACATTGTGAAAGCAATTTGGTATTAAGAAATTAACTTAATGCAACACCTTTCAACTACTAATTAACCATTACCTCAACGATGGCAACATTCAACAACTAATTCAGCGTTACTGTACAATAGTGTACCATTTTAAACACTATTTCCTCAAAAAGGAATGAGAATAAAAACAGAAACGGCTTGTCATGGATAAAGTGGTGTTATTACAAACATATATAACAAGTGCATTGCTTTATTTCCTACGTTTGAAAGATTATGTAATAACTGCTGTCTGATTTCAAATGTATCAGTAAATAGATCTGTTACCGATAATGCAACGTTCAATTTTAAGTGGCTAATAAACTAAGACATAGTTTTGTTTGTTTTATTTTCATATGGTAAAACTAACTATTTTGACAAAATTGTTTTTTTCATTTCAGTCTAGATTACAATTCAATCAAAGTAAACTACTGTTACTGCTCAAACTTCAAAAGCATTTCTATCAACCACAGATGACTTTTTTTACATAGTTTTGACAATTTTAAGTTTTGAGCAATTGACGCTTCTCTTTGGAGCTTTTTTGAGCATTTCTTATATTGCTTCATGCATTTTTATTTTAACACTATACAATTTTTTGAAACTGGAATGCTTTAGACATCAGTCCAGCTTTAAAGTAGGTTAAATTTTTTTTAGTTATTTCAGTACTTCAATTGTTCATTTTAATTAAAAATTATATGGTACGTTACTTACATTATAATTTATCATTGCTTTAATAAGTTGAAGGAACACACATGATTGATACCTACCATTTGAACACTAAACAGTTACTTTGTTACATTCAAATGCTTAACTACAGCTTTGGTGCTATATGATCGAAGCAAACAGCATAAAATACTTGAACGAACACTCACTGCAACTGATGTTACCATTGACATAGTGAAGATAAATCTTACAAGCAAAACAAAAGGTGCTGTTGATGCTACTGCCAAGTTAGCTAAGTAATATGCAACTGTAAAAACAAACAGGTTGTCAGTGGTAATATTTTATCGCTTAATAGCTATTGCAACCATTTCGAATGGACCTGCACCTTGTCGAAGTTCTAGATTACTAGAACAGGTGAAATGGCTTGCGTGTTCTAATGAGCTAAAGAGCCAAACTACAGGTCCAACCAAAGTAGTAGGGTCGTTAGTGAGGAACCAGACTAAGACAGGTCCCCGAAAGAGGGCAGCGGCTCTTTCGGTACTTAGATTGGCAGAGACCATAGGGGTCGGTATGGCAGTCTAAGGCACACTACCGCGATGTGGAAGGCAACGGGAAACCACCACATTATCTCCCAAGTACACATTACATTTGATTTTCCAATGCTCCACCCGAAGGTACTACATTGGCCAGGAAGCGAGTTTTTTTTTTACCTGGAAAATTTGGAATTTTGCCGAACCCTTGCTGTTCCAAGCAAGATAGGGATTTTTAACGTGCGTAACAACACTCACACACGGGACCTCCATTTTACCTCTCATCCGAACGAGGGTGTATTTTTGTGAAAAATGCTCGCCTAACATTTTTCAAGCGGACCGTGTCGGGATTCGAACCCGGGACCTTGAGCGTAGAAATCACACACATACCACTACGGCACGGAGCCGCCTTCCCAAGTACACAGCGTACTTAAATTGTTACAAACATGATGGCATTCTCTGGGGTAAAAGATTCCGGAGTTAAAATAGTCCCCCATTCGGATCTCCGGGAGGGGACTACTTCGGAGGATGCGATCGGAAAGTTAAGAATAAGAGTCGGGAACATTTTGCGAGTCGGGGCGTGGAATGTTAGAAGTATGAAGCAAGTGGGTAAGCTAGAGAACCTAAAAATCGAAATGAATAGGTTATCATTAGACATAGTATGGATCAGCGAAGTTCGGTGGCCAGAGGCAGGGGATTTTTGAGTGGAGACTTCAGGGTAATTCATACAGGAGCCGAGGAAGGAAATTTGGGTGTGGGGATAGTTATGCGGAAAAAGATAGGATACTGTGTAGAAAATTACTTACAAAAGAATGAAAGAGTACTCATGGTTAGATTAGAATCTAAACCGGTAAACACAGTAATAATACAAGTATACATGCCCACCTCTAGCTACAGTGACGAAGAGGTAGAAGCAATCTACAAAGATATCGAAGACATATTAAGACACATAAAAGGACATGGAAATTTAATAATTACGGGGGATTTTAATGCCGTGGTAGGTGAGGGTAGGGAAGGAGCGATAGTAGGTTTATTTGGTTTAGGCACTAGAAACGACAGAGGAAATAGGCTGGTAGAATTTTGCGACAAGAACAATTTAATCATTACAAACACATTATTTCAACATCATGCTAGAAGACGATATACGTGGAAGATGCCAGGAGATATAGGAAGATATCAAATAGATTACATTCTTGTTAGGCAAAGGTTTTGGAATCAAGTAAAAGACTGTAGAAGCTACCCAGAAGCAGATATAGACACTGACCACAACATCGTAATTATGAAGGCCGCACTTAAATTTAAAAATTTGAAAAAAAGAAACGGAAAAATGCACTTGGACCTACAGAAACTAAAAGAGAAAGATATTCAAGAAAGATTCGAAAAAAGGTCAAATGAATTGCTCAAAGATATCGGGAAAATATCTGATACTGAGGAAGTAGAAACAGAATGGAATAACATTAAATCCAGCCTCGAAATGGCGGCCAGAGATATTCTGGGGTATACACAAAAAGTAAATAAGAAACCATGGATAACAAAGGATATCCTGAATTTAATAGAAGAAAGACTAAAATACAAAAATAAATCAGACGAAACAGGAAAACAGAGATACAAAGCCATAAAATGGGAAATTATTTGAAACTGCAGGAAAGCTAAAGAACAATGGATTGATGAAAAGTGCAAAGACGTACAAACTAAGATGGAAGTAGGAAAGACAGATGAAGCATACAAACTAATTAGAATCAATTTTAGGGATATAGAACCGTATAGCAAAAATATAAGGGACGCCGGAGGAAATGTCATTATAGAAAATGTAGAGAAGGTGGGTAGATGGCAAGAATATATATAGGGAATTTATATGCAGGAGAAGAACTAACTGCATTAGAAAATGAATCAGACATTGAAAATGATGACTTAAACTATACTTAAAGATGAATTTGAAATAGCATTAAAGGGTCTGAAAAATAGTAAGGCGCCGGGTACAGATAAGGTGCAAGCGGAGACTCTAAAAGCCGCTGGTCAAGCAGTAACAGAACGTCTCTTCCAACTTGTAAGCTATATGTATGAGACAAGCGAGATACCCAAATATTTCAAACATAACATCATAGTAACTATACCAAAAAGGAAAGGCGCAGATAGATGTGAAAATTTTCGAACAATAAGCTTGACAGCACACGTATCAAAAATATTAAATAGAATTGTACAAAGACGAATGGAAAAACGGGCTGAAGAAATACTAGGAGAAGACCAATTTGGGTTTAGGCGAAACAGGGGAACACGGGATGCTATCTTAGCTCTGAGGGTGATAATGGAGAAAACAATAGAAAAAGAGGAAAGCGTGTATATAGGGTTTGTAGATCTGGAAAAAGCATTTGACAATGTAAAATGGAAAAAAATGTTCGAAATACTCAAAAAGATTGGAATGAGTTATAGGGATAGACGGATAGTACATAGCTTATACAAAGAGCAAACAGGAGTAATAGAATTAGAGCAGGAACGTAGAGAAGTAAACATCAGGAAAGGGGTAAGACAGGGATGTTCCCTATCCCCACTAATTTTTAACTTGTACATTGAGGAGGCAATGAATACTGTCAAATGCAGGAAGACATTTGGAATTACTATGCAGGGACAAAAAATTGATATGCTTAGATTTGCAGATGATATAGCGGTATTAGCATCTAGCAAGGAAGAGTTAGAAGCTGCTCTCAATGAAATGGAAACGGTTCTAACAGAGAGATACGGTATGAAAATTAACAAAAGTAAAACTAAAGTACTAGTATGCAAAGGAGGGAAAAATAAATCAAAAACAAGAATACAAATATGTAACACGAACTTACAAGAGGTTAAGGATTTCTGCTACCTAGGAAGCCAAATAACGCAAGATGGGAAAAGCACAAAAGATATAAAACAAAGATTAGCACAAGGTCGTGCTACATTTAACAAGAAAAAGCAACTACTGTGCTCAAAGACCACAAACATAGAAACAAGGAAAAGATTGCTCAAAACATATGTGTGGAGCACAGCACTGTATGGCTGTGAAGCCTGGACAGTGGGAGAAGCGGACAAGAAAAAGGTAGAAGCCTTTGAAATGTGGTGCTACAGACGTATGATGAAGATATCATGGACAGACAAAGTTAAGAACGAAGAGGTACTAAAAATGGTAGGGGAAGAAAGAAATATGTGGAAAGCGGTTAAAAATAGGAGAGATAGGATGATAGGCCACATACTACGGCATGAAGGAATAGTGCAGAATATACTAGAAGCAGAGATAGGAAAAAAGAGAAGAAGAGGTAGACCTAGGTTAGACTACTGCACTCAGATAGTGAAAGATGTAGGCTGTAGGAGTTTCAGGGAAATGTGTAGGCTAGCTCAGAAGAGAAATCAATGGAGGTACGCATCCAACCAGTCCCAAGATGGATAAATTAATTACGGAGAAAGTAGCTGCACTTAAACATGATATTTATTATAAGCAACTACAAGCATTCGAGGGGCAATATTCTTGAATAATGGTAATTGCGTGAAAGCATTTACTGGAAAACTATTATTTCGGCAAATAACTAAGTGTTGGGGGATCTTGGCAGCCACAGGTTGCTTAACCCCCTTCAATAAATCTCTGTGAAATAGGGCATAATATTAGAAAACAATATAAGGGGAACCGAGCTGTATTGCTGTATGAGAATTTCAGGGAACCATGTAGGTTAGTTTAGAAAAGAAATAAGTGCAGGTACATGTCCAACCAGTTTTGAGATAAAAATAAACGCAGACAAATCTGATGATTATTATAAACAACTAGTAGTTTGTTGTGAAATATCTGCAACTAATGTTGACTGTGCGAAAAGACATATTGGAAAAAATATTAAATCAGTAAATGTTCAAGTGCTGGGGAAACTTGGCAGCCACAGGCTGCTTACCCCCCCTTCGCAACCACTGAATGTCGGAGAAATAGGGTATATAATTGTAAAACAATAGAAGGTGACCGAACTGCATCTAACAAGAAAGAACGGCGCCTATGATGAAAGACAACAAACATAGAACAAAAAGTTGTTGAAAGCGTATGTGTGGAGCACAGCACAGACAATATGCCTACGAAGTACGAGCAGTCTGAAAAGCAGACAGAAGAACAGTAGCGGCCTTTGAAATGCTGTGCTTCAGATGTTTGAGGATGGACAGACAAAGGTAATAACAAATAGGTTATAGAAACAGTAAGGGAACAAGGATATCTTTGGGGAAAAAATATGAGAAATAGAAGGGCAGAATACGTTCTAAGGCATTTTTGGGGAATAATATGGGATATATGACAAGCAGAGGTAGGAAAAAAGAGGCAGATGTAGAGCTAGATCAGATAGTGATAGATGCAGACTGTGCAAATTTCGGGAAAATCTGTAGGTTAGTTCAGAATAGGAAACAATGATGCTACGCGTCTAACCAGTTTCAGGACTGAAGACCCAATGATGATGAGCTATTGCAAGCATACGCACTTAGAAACTTTATTAGTTTATGTTACATTACAATTTATTATTACTTTAATAAATTGAAGGAACAAACGTCAACTATACCTACTACTTGAACACTAAAAAATTATTTTGTTGCAGTCAAATGCATAACTGTAGCTTTGGTGATATACGACCTAAGCAAATAGGACAAATTACTTGAACAAACACTCACTGACGTTATCATTGACAGTGAAGGTGAATCTTACAAACCAAACATTATAACAAAGCAGAATGTGCTATTGGTACCAATGATAAATTAGCTAAGGAATATACAACTCAAAAATCAAACAGTTTCAGTGGCAGTATTTTATCACCAAGTAGCTATTACCGGCATACACGCTTACAAACTCTGACTTTTGCATGAGCTTGATTGGACGACACCAAATCGCCATAAACTAAACTTATTATAATTAGGCAGAGTTAATAAAATGAAACATGATATGCTAATTCAGTCACAAACACATTCAGCCACTTGTAAAAGAAAATATGACTGGCATTCTCTCTGTACTATCTGTAACAGATCAAAGACGAGCTAATGTCCACGTAGTGAATATGATCCTTGCTATATATGCCAAAGAAATAACGGCTTCAAACAATGAATAAGCATGGGCTACAATTTTGCATGCTTGTAAATTACGTGCAACAAATGTAATAGCAAAACCAAGCCTGCTACACTAAGTTTTGTCAAAATTTTATTCTGTAGCTTTCACTAGTTTTTCTTTGACTATTTAAAATAAAATTATGGTGCATGTGTATACGCTTCATATAATTGTCTCCCAAGTTATATCACAATTTTATACAATAGCTTCAAGTAGCATACAGGGTCCAAACGGACCCTAGCTTATCCTCTATATAAGTTTTTAAATCTGTTTCTTAAACGTTAATAGACTTCTTCTACTGCTAATATAAAAATGAGTATTTGCAGGTAGCATTTCTATTCATGAAGGACCAGTTGAGGAATTTTGTAAAGGTTTGTAGAGAATAGTAAAGTATTTTTATTTATTTTTTATATTTGGAAATTTAATAATTCCATTCTCTCTAGAAATGACAAGTTCCATGAAGATTGGAATTTAAGTGTACTAGGAATATGTGTACTACAATTTTGTTATAGCTACTATGAGTTGTCTTTCAAAAGACTGATATTCTTACTAACGTCTTGTAGAAGAGCATTTGGTTCTGGAAAATGGCAAACGTCTATATGTACAAATGAAATTTAATTATAAATTTTTGTGTCGTATATAGCAAAGAAATATAGCATTTGTTTCAAATACTGTCTAAGGACAAATATTTTTGACTTCTGTTTATCATTACCCTTTATTATTATAAATAAACACTCCTTTACAAATATTAGAATTATTGGGGGAATTCTAAATATTAGTGTAACGTTAATAATTTATTAATGAAGTCAATATCTAATATAGGAAAGATCCGGACTGAATGGTAGGGTAAAACAAAGAAATAGACTTTAAGTGGAAAATAATTTATTTATTCAGTCTCTTTCCGACTATTAGTAAAATCAGGACCTGTGTTGCCTCCGTAATGTGATTTATTGGCCATATCCAAGAATTCGCTAAAGTGTAAACATCTTAAAGACTACTTTAGGTAAAACTTTCAAGCAGGCATAGAAACCAGTTAGTAATATGGTTTAAAATAACTTAACAGGGTTTCAATTTCTTATTATGAAGGATTACAGGTGGTTTCTTTCAAATAGGCTCAATATTTGATCGTAACAAGATGGCATCTTAATAATCAATTAACATCTAAGAAATTTAGAAGTCTTGGTCATGTAAAATAATTTCTATTATTTAATATAGATGTAGTTATTGCCACGCAGGTATTTAATTTTTACGCAATTGATATGAACACATCAAAACATATTGTAGCGAATTTTCTAATTGTTCTTTGGCCTTTATTTCCAATAAATACAAATCTAATTGTGTCCCTTTCTATTGTAGACTCTACTCTCCTGCAAATGTGGGAAATTTTATAAGCTCTTTTGGAAGTGGCAACTATACTTTGAACTATAACGATCTAAACAGCAACTTCGATTTCCTAGTCTCAAAAATTTCACATGCAGATGAAAAGTCCTTTCTTCTTAAAAAATTTTAAGCCTAAAAATAAAAATTGGCTAACTGATGGTTTGCGAATTTCAGCCAAAAACAAAAAAGCACTTCATATTACGAATAAACATTTCTTTGACTCATCTTTCATCAAATCTTATTGCCTCCGTTATAAAAGGATATTCAACAATTTAGTTAAAGCTGTTAAGGCGCGTTTTTTGTCAAATTATAAACTCTAAAAATATTCATAAGGAAACTTGGAAAATTATAAATGAGTTGTCTAACAGATTGGATATTCAGAAACAAAATATTTGCCTAGAAAATTGTCAGGAAAATTGTGTTGCAAACACTTTAAATGAGTATTTTGCGAATGTAGCAAAGGAACTGGTGTCAAACAACAATTCCCATGTTTTTGAATCAATTCATTTTTTGCGTGAGCATATAGAAATAAACCAAAACACTTTCTTACTTTACTCTACTGATCACCATGAAATTATCAAGGTACTAAACACCTTCAAAAATAAAAATTCAATTGGACATGATAAAGTTTCAGTAAAAATTTTATTACTTTTCCACTACATGTTATTAAGTATCTTTCTGAGCTTATCAACGAATCTTTTCGGCATGGTATCTTTCCATCTTGTTTAAAACATGCCATTGTCGTCCCTTTAATGTGGGTGGATCCTTCGTAGTGAATAACTTATCTTTACTGTCAACTTTCTCAACAATATTAGAAGCACTCGTAAAAAACTGGATTATTAATTTTGCAAACAAATTCAAACTTTTTGATGTTTGTCAGTATGGTTTTCGTTCTAAGAATTCCATTTAGTGTTTATTCCACTCTTAATAAAAGATATGCAGGATCAGCAGTTGCTTTTGATTGTGTTCACCATTGCATACTTTTGCATAAACTTGACCATTATGGTATTAGAGGTACTGCAAATCAATAGTTTAAATCATACTTACAGGACAGAACTCAGTCTGTTAGACTCGCTACTCAATATAATACAATTCTATAGGATAAGGTACACTTAAACTTAGGGGTGCCCCAAGATTCTGTCCTGGGCCCTATCTTATTTTTATTTTATATTAATGACATTACATTTTCTAGTCGTTATGCCAAGTGTACTCTTTTTGCTGACGATATCACTTTATATTGGGACAGTTCCTCGTTGTCGAATTACAAGAACTTATTTCGACTGATCTTGAAACTTCACAAAATTGGTTTTGTATAAATAAATTCTTCGTCAACTCGAAAAAAACATGTTGCATTTTTTAGACCTCATAGTATTGCTGAAAATAAATTATCATTAAATTTAGTTACCTCTACTAAGTTCTTAGGTTTAAGCATAGATCAGAGCTTAACATGGTCAGAGTATATATCTTCTCTCTCTGCTAAATTAGCTTCTGCATGTTATGCCTTAAGAACTGTATCTAGGGAATTGTCAGAAGACACTGCTCTTAAAGTTTATGCCCTTTTTGAATCTAGACTTCGATATGGTGTATGTTTCTGGGGATACACAACGTTAGATAAAATGTTTCTTATATTTCAACTGCAAAAACGTGCGATTCGTATTATTTGCAATAAACCAAGAGACGAGCATTGCAGACCGCTTTTTAAACGACTCAAAGTGTTAACCTATTTCTTTCTCTTTATTTTTGATACCATAATGCTCTTCCGCAAAAATCTACATACATATAGTAGCGCTAGTTCACTACACTTGTATAATACAAGGAATGGTAGTGACTACTATAAAATTACACCTACATTGACACTAATTTACAAATCTATTATCTATATGGCCCCAACACTTTACAGTAGACTTCCAAATAACATCAAATCTATTCAGAGCAATTAAAAATTCAAATCGACGGTATTCGCCTTGCTGCATGAACGATGTTACTACTCAGTGGAGAAAGTCCTTAATGAAGAGCTGTTGAGTAGACCTACTACTGGTATAGGACATGATACTTTTTATTTCACTTTTTTTATTGACTGTGATGTCTTTTGTATATTTTCACATCTTACACGATAAGATTTTATTAATGTTTCATGTTTTGTGTAATATTTTCTGTAAAATTTATACACTACCATGTTAATGGGTAAAAATAAATACTACTACTTACTACTACATAATAAATATTCTTCACTATCACAAATTTACAAAGTGTTGTTTACATTAGCGCTAGCTTAATCACTTCTAAATACGATGAATTAAAAACTACTGTAGTGCTAATCTTACTGGTAATTTATTTATCTAACACTTTTATAATATGTAAGCGAATTTATCATTGCATTAATTAATATACATCGAACGTTTATTAGCACAGAATTCAAACTGACACTAATACTAATCTACTGCAAATGGGCTTGCGTTTATATAATCCTTTATTGTAGTTAAATTGCAAAACATCTAGAATGTGGGTCATCAAACTTTCTAGAACAACCCTATCGTATTACAATATTAATCAGCATTCTTATCGCTAGACAGATATGGTTGTGTTACGATACTTATGGACGATCCTTTCTAACTGCTAAACAGACACGAGGCCACTTTGGTAAAAACCGAATAAGCGCAATTTCTGAAGTATTCTACCGGGTTATCCCAAAGTCCCGCAACCCTAAAATATTTTTTGTGGACCGCATTTTCTGGAAAAACTTTTTATACAAAATATTTAGGATTACCCTCCAGCTATCTGGTTGTGGCCTTAAAGTTGACCTTGAAGGTCAAATCGTTGTCAAGTTCAGTTTTTCAAATAGACACTGTTATTTTTTATTGCGGATTCGGAAAGAGCACAAAATTTTATAAATGACTTTGAGCTTAGCCACGACCTTGAGATGACTTGAAGACAACTGAGTTCAATTAAGGAAAATATTTCAATATTTTAGGTTGTCTGAAGAACTTTTTTTACAGATGCTCAAGATTGTGCTTTACCTAACTGTTTGTGACCTTGAAGTTGACTTGATAGTGACCTTGAAGGTCAAATCGTTTTAAGGTAAAGTTTTCAAATAGAACCCCGTATCCTTTATTGCGGATTCGGAAAGACCACAGATTTTTATAAATGACCTGAACCTAGGCCTTGACCTTGAGATGACCTTGAAAGCAATTGAGGTCAATTAAAAAAAGTATTTCCAATATTTTAGGTTGTCTGGAGTTTTTTTACAAATGCTCAAGATTGTGCTCCATCTATCTGTTGATGACCTTGAAGGTGACCTTTACTGTGATCTTGAAGGTCAAATCGTTTTTAGGTCAATTTTCCAAATAGAAACCCTTATTTTTATTGCTGACTCGGAAAGAGCACAAAATTTTGCTGAACTGGCTAAGAACATTTACCACCTCGCCTTAACTGGCTGGGAACATTTTTAACCTTGCTTTAATTGCCTGGGAACACTTACCACTTTGCTTAACTGGCGAAGAACACTTACCACCTTGCCTTAACTAGCTGAATGCACACAAGGTCTTGCCTTAACTAGCTGGGAGTACTTACCACCTCGCTTTAACTGGCTGGGCACACTTACCACCTTGCCTTAACTGGCTAGGAACACTTACCACCTTGCCTGAAAATATTTTTAAAATTAACATCAATTTTCTTCAAGGTCAATATCAAGGTCATGGTGATTTGGAAAATTTTGTGCGCTTTTGAATCCGCAATAAAAATAGGGGTTTTTATTTGAAAAATTGATCTAAAAAACGATTTGACCTTCAAGGTCACGGACAAGGTCAACTTCAAGGTCATCAACAGATAGGTGGAGCGCAATCTTGAGCATTTGTAAAAAAATTCTCCAGAAAACATAAAATATTGGAAATACTTTTTCTTAATTGACCTCAATTGTCTTCAGGGTCATCTCAAGATCATGGCCAGGGTCAAGGTCATTTATAAAATTTTGTGGTCTTTCCGAATCCGCAATAAAAAAATAGGGGTGTCTATTTGAAAAAGTGAACTTGACAACAATTTGACTTTCAAGGTCAACTTTAAGGCCACAACCAGATAGCTGGAGGACCAATCCTAAATATTTTGTATGAAAAGTTTTTCCAGAAAATGCGGTCCAGAAAAAATATTTTAGGGTTCCAGGACTTTTGGATAACCCGGTATATATTTCTTAATTATTGTTACACTATTATCTAGGAATTTTTCTTCCTACCACATATGGTGTCTAAAAGTTTGGTGAACTGATTGTAAATTTTATGTGATTTATACTTTCTACTAATTTCACTTTTTTTCATTTAGCTAAAAGGCATTGTAAGTTGGCATAGATACCTATTAACAAATGATTAACTTTGAACTAAAAATATGTATGTGTAAATTTACCCAATTTTGCAAATGGTAAATAGACATATTGTAGTAAACAGACGGTAGTGTTCTAATTGTTCCTATAAAAAGGAAACAATTCCAAATAGTAGCTTTGCCAATCTCTTTTACTTTGTTTACGTATATTAGTTTTTATTACCACAAGATGCTTTCTCAGATTAATATTTCAGATTGAAATTTTCTGAATTGTATTGTATGATCTACTTAAGTCATAACCTTGGGTTTGCATATATAAATTAGGTTTCTATGATCACGTCTTCACTAATGAAGTGCTACTGCCAGATTGACTTTTCTGTTTTTCTTTTCGGCCAGCCTCTACATTCAATTCCTGGGGCTGTTGCATTAGAAGCCACAAACGTTGTCGAAATTAAATGGATATTTCCCAACAATAGCACTTCAGCCTCATAAGCGCTTATCTTACCCTTGACCTGAGTGAACCGGTAATATTGTTCTTGCTGCTTATAGTTAATTTTGTATTACAGAATTATACTTAAGGTTTTTCTGTAAAATATCCACCTGATTTTCAAGACTAAAACGATACCTAACAAAGTTCTATTAAAGTTCACATTATTTTCGTATTTCGCAGTTTTTAATATTTACAATAAAATCTTTGTAATTTTGTTGTTGGATATTGTAGAAGTTACTTGAATATTTTTTACAGAGCTGCTGAATTATTTCCGATACTCTGTAGAAATTATTCCAAAAGTTATTATAAATGCTGTCGTTCTACTGCTTTCAGGTTTATGTAAAATTACACATGAACACACCTAATATTTGTCTGCTTAAAATAAAACCATTATGACACTCAATGAACATTGTGTTTATTATAATTACTAGCAGGAGCACTGTCCTGTGCTTTATTATCTTTACCTTAGCAGAGGAGACTTCAAAAATCTTTTCTAACTTTGAGAGATCAACGTTCACATTAAGAGATATAAATCTTGTATCTCATCTTAAATAGCATACAATTAACTTTCGAATGAGCCATTACTTGACATATAAATCCAAAATTAGCTTTGGTGATCACGTAGTTTAATTCAACAACTTGAGACCATTGGTTAAGTAATATCTATATCTAGGGCTATGTTAAGTCATACTAAAAAGCTTTTGTTCGAAAAACATTATCTCGGAAGTTTTGATCAAATCTAAATATTTAGCGATATCAAATTTTATATATATTTTAATTATAAATCTGCATACAACACATTTATTTTTCTTTGTTTCAGCAATGCTCGCTCAAACATTAGCGCCATCACAGCTTCGGGAAAACAATCACTTAGGTATATCAACAGTCAAGAGTCAAACTCAGGTAGATTACTCTAAATATGTTAAGAAATTTAATTCATCCTTAGAATGTGGAAGTACATACTGTAAAGATTTAAGTTATAGAGAACATTTTCATTGCTTAGACTGTAATTCACGTGTTTTTATAAAGAAAGAAGAAATGATAAGACACTTTAAATGGCATAAGAAACGCGATGAATCTTTACAACATGGTTTTATGCGATACAGTCCTCTTGATGATTGTTCAGATCGCTATGCAAATTGTACTCACAACAAAAAACAAACACACTACCACTGTATTAAGGAAGGCTGTGACAAGGTGTACATATCCACTTCAGATGTTCAAATGCACGCTAACTATCATAGAAAGGACTCGGCTATAATTCAAGAAGGATTTCAAAGGTACAGAGCAACAGAGGAATGCGGAGCTTCGTACTGTTCTTTTTTTGGGCAGCGAACTACCCATTTTCATTGTAGACGATCTGGCTGTAGGTTTACATTTAAAAATAAATCAGATATGGGTAAGTATATTTTCTAAAAATTAAGAATATATTGTATATGTTTATTTTTAGAAAAACATAAATCGTACCACATAAAAGATGAACAGCTTTCACGGGACGGTTTTAAAAAGTTTATGAAAAACGAAATGTGTCCTTATGAAAGCTGTAGATTTTCTAAAGTTTGCAATCATATTCACTGCATTCGTCCACAGTGCAATTATGTTTTACATAGTTCAGGTCAACTATTCTCACACAAAAGAAAACACGAACGGAAAGATTCTGAACTTGCGTATCGCAGATATAAATTAGCTCAAAGCATGATGAAAACATTTCAAGATGGTGGTGTGGGTGCTGGATACTCACGCGAATATGAACAACAGTTTGATAGTTTAAATATGTCTAATTTATCAAACTCTGAAACCTTAAGCGAAAGAAATTCACCTCTAAGCTATGAGGAGTGTGAATCTTCATCTGCAATGGATCTCAGTGCAAACGATTCAAACTTTACATTACCTGAAGATGTAAGCATACCTTGGAATAGTGAGGATTTTTGGAAAAAGTATTGTCAGTATTTTGGACCACAAGATTTGTGTATCGAAAAATGTGAATATGCACATAGTGAGCATTACCATTGTTTAATGGAATACTGTGATATAGTTTTTAAGTAAGTATTGTTGCATTGTTAATTTTACGTTCAAAAGTCGGACTAGTATCATCGCTAACAACAAGTTAAGGTTAAGGTATATAACCGTTAAGGTATATAACCTCTAATAGTCCCGTTTTTGTATTGTATAGTAGTGTGGTGAATTAGTGATCACATTTTATT